>CM030372.1:29020053-29331735 GCA_003604175.2 Clonorchis sinensis
TACCCCGAAGTTAACACCGTTCGGCGTTGGAGATCGGCAGCACCACTCACTGACGAGAAGGATGTCATTTATGGACGTGGACAAGTCCATTGCCTACAAGGAGGCCAAAATATATACTAGCAAACCATCTGATTCCAATGGTGCAAATCCGTCGTACACAGCAACGTTTCTCTTCCTGAAAGCCGCATTCAATCAATTTCCTAATTTGGAATTCGAGCAAGGACCGCCGCGTTTCGAACATCTTCAGATGAGCAAGGCAACTGCACTGTGGAATCCGGTGGGCAGAAGGTAACAGTCGGCTGTAGTACTGATGTTAAATCACGATAAACTATCGCTTCTTGGCGTATCAGATTAACACTGGGTAGAAATTTAGTGAAAAGTTGTATCGGGCAGCTCGTTTTGAGTGTCCAAATTTGAATGAAACGGAGAGAATCTGGGGGAACGGATGTCCTTAACAGCCTTTTACAAACTACCAGATTACTACGGCCCACTCGCCCAGATAGACTACAGAGACAACTGTCGAAAATGCTTTCGAATACTGGAGCTCTGGTTTGTTTATCGGTAGTCTGGTTTTTGATTGGTAATCTGTTCCCCGAGCTTGGCAATAGGCTTGAAAACGTTTCGAAGAGGCGTCGTCACTGAGCGATGTAGCTTATGCAGCCTAGATTGGTCGTTATTTATTCGCTGCGCTCAAAACCCATGAACTTGCAAGAGAAACTGTCCAGCTTTGGAAAATACCTCCACAACGAGATCGATTCATTTGAATGCAATGGAACAAATGCACTCATATTGCCAGCAAGTGACTCTGGAGGAGCTGAAAATCGGCCTGGGACCAGTCGCCGAACAATCATCCGATATTGAAAACGTGCTGCAACACTGAAGTTCGGTCTCGTCCCGTCAAAATCCTTAACAGACCGGAAATTGGTACCGAATGGTGACCGGATGGCGGATAGACAAGTTTTCAATGAAAGTCTCAAGTTTCATTTTGTGCCCTTCCGGAATGTTGGCCCGGTGTCAAACATGATACCCCGGGAACAATCTTCAAGCTGCTCAGATCGTATTTTCAATGATCTGCCCAGGATGGCGTTGTAGCCCATCTCTACTGAAACTTCAAGATTTTCCCACTACCTGCAAACGTTTGACGGAGTCTGTGTTCAGATCTTGATCAATAGTCTTGGAGTTAGTTCCTCTTTTGGTTTTCCACTGAGCCTAGGTTCGTCGGCACCTGTGAGTGAAGTTGGTAAACCAAACGGTGAAAACTTCGAGACAACAAATAGCTCCTTTCTACCGCCTTCAATTCAGTCTGTGGCATTTTCCCTTGCCAGCACTTTGCAGTCGAGTGATTCCAGACCAACATATTTTTTTCTGACACCCCTTTTTTGTGCCTGGAACGGAAGAAAACCTTTCCGTTGTGCCCACGTTTCAAATGCCGTCGTCAGGTATGCAAGTACGGTCGTTGTAATAATCAATATTGAAATGGATACGTGAATAGCACTGGCATTTCCGACGGTCGTGATTTTTTCTTAGCTTGTACGCTGTTTTGAGGAACTCTGCATTCGGTTAATGTCTCTACGAAACGCCTCCATTAACCATATGATAAGGTAGCACATGGAATTCGGGGTTTCGATTGTGGCACTGTTTTACCCAGTAATGCGTTATGATTGAAGAGAATATTGGTAACTCAGGTTGTAATGATGGCCGTTGATTTGTTCGCTGAGCTAGACAATGTGGCTAAACACTTTTCATCCCCAGTCGAAGTGAGATCACCAGAGCGTTGTGATTGGAAGTGCATTTGGAATGGCACCGCTAAGATCGAGGGACCGCTGAGTCAGCATCAACCATCATACCAACGTACCAAGAAACGTGACTCACGGTGGAGGCAGACGATCAAAGGTCATTGTTGGGGCACCGGACAGGCTGCCCGGACACGCACCAATAAGAATGCAGGGTAACCAGCAGACCAATAAGAATGTTCATCCAAACGATCAATGATCGATCAAGGTCAACCTGGGTGAATAGGCCCTGTATCATTCCCCATGTGCGCAACAACGACGCACTTCCAATTACAATGCACTGATGATATCATGTGTTGAAGATGAAACGTTTGCAACCAAAATTTCCTGCTCAGCGAAAGTGCCAAAGGGTTCTAATGTTGTACAGTGAGCTAACTACGTGCATCTTTAATCTAGTATGAACAATCTCTCGTGGTAATTGCAATCTTTACTAGATCAGACTGAAACTTCGTTGGCTGTAACATACCTGTGTTATACCTTCGCATTGCTGTCAGTTCTGCTGCTATTGGTGACGACGACGGATGCTCCTAGATGTGTATTCCGGAGGAAGGGGAACCTATGGTCAGAGACCCCTGTAAATTACGACAAAATGCAACACAATACAATGAGTGAAATAAAATCAATCTCAAGGTCGATTGAGACGATTTAAAAAAATTAAAAAAATGTTCAGCTGTAGCACTCTTTCGGTGCCTAACTGCCATGCCACCAGAAGGAAGCAAGTGGGCTGGGATACTGCCAGGTTGCCCAAGGCTAGACAGGGGAAGTCGAGAGGCATAGGTCGGGTTCGAACCTCAAACCTTCCGGTCAGTGGATTCGTGCTCTAACTACTTGAGTTCTCTCGTCTCACTTGAGCCATCTCGATTTGGTAGAAATATACTCACTTGGCGTAAAGTAGTGGCAACATCCGTCTTGAAGAACTACAAACGGCTGCATATTTCGGACAAGTTTGTCACTCTCACTTATCCAGATAACTTTAGTCGATGAATCTATCACCAAACTGCTAGTTTATCCCGCCGATTTCGAAATCCCGACCACTGCGTTCAGCTTCGGGTTCGACTTACTGCGTTTCTCGACGTTAGAACTACATATGATGTAACCGTTTAGACAAAATCTTGGAAAACTCACCTTTGTATAATCGGAAAACTTTTCAGTCAATTTGGTTTTGAGGGGCTCACTGTATTGTCGTGTGGACACCAAAGTCCACCAACAAGAAAACAATAAGCCCGATTCCCATGCCCGGCATTACACCAGTAACAACAAAAAATTCAAAAGTGTACTGCAACCAGGAATCAATTCAATCAAGGCATTCATCAGCCCGCAATAGTGCCTTGATAGTTAGGCATCGAATATTGTTACTCGTTCGCAGTGACGATAGATGATGGCTGTGTACGCACAAATTTGAGAGATTTCGAAGGAATTCAGTAGAACAATCGGGAAACCGCATTTGTTCACAGAGCGAGGCCTATCCAGCACTAATTAGGAGCCACATCAAGTCCTTTTCCTAATCAGCTTACCAATTAGTTAACTATCCTAATATAATGAGAACATTGTCATTCCAACGAAGAATTCATTAGTAAACACTTCTCTTACATTGATTTATCGATTATCAGCACCGTCTCTTATTGGCGGAAATGTACGGGCTTTTGTCTGACTTCGTAAGTCACCTAGTTACAAATATGTTGAAGAAAAGCAACCATTTTAAACGGACAAATTCTTGTTTCAACTCAACCTTTCCTTTCAACCATTCAGGATCCTCTACAAAAGGCCAATTTTCAAGAGTTGACCATGAGTCATTCTCTCAAAATGGTTTCTTCAGACCGGGCTAAACCTACTACTGAAATGCAAACAACGGCTAAGAAGTGAACGAGTAAAAATTGGGAAGGGACATACAAGGAGAAAGAAATAGACAGACACATGCTTCCATTAGAGAAAGTCCAAACTATCATCAACATCATCATCAAAGCTAGCAACATCAGTGTCGGCAATGATGCTTCACTGCCGTACTAAACAGGGTGCGGTTGGCCTCACTTCCTCTAGATTCTCTCACAGATGTTGCCAAACGAACCGCACAGAGGCGACTATCAACGGGTATCCAATCAAGCAAAGACGTTTCCGCTCGTTCGCTCAATACAATACCCACCCCAGCATATCCAGCTGCAGCGGCCTCTGCATCACCAGAGGTGCGCGCCGGAACCTGGAAGAGAGCGAGGGGCTGTCAGTTCGATCACGGTACTTGCGTCCTGCTTCCTGGTTTCTGACGGACAACATACATCAATGTAGAGGGAATTCAGCGTACGAGCAAGAGCCACCTGTTGACTTGCATGCTTCAGTGAACGAACATTAAAGGTGGCTAAGTAGACAGGCTTTCGGGGTTTGAAAACAGACTTTGAAGTGTTTAGGGATGTAGCTGAACTCGGACGTACACAATCTGCGGCTAAGTGTGATGCAGGGCGGCAAAACGGTTCATCCTAGAACTGGGATCTGTGGAAAGTATTCAAATTTGGACAGGAGGATGGAAGACGGAAACCGTGAAAGTGTAAGAAGGAGGCGTCAGCAGTGGAATGTTTTCACTTGCCCGCCCTACTGTATGCAGCAAGTAAGGCGACCCGGCTGATGGTACCACGCGATGGCCGATGTGGCATGGGTTTGTTTTTATGTGTGCAATTTATGGTTGTACGTGGGCTGAGTACTCTCAGGGTGCTCACACCTAGACAGGAGGGCGAGTAGGGTCCTCACTCAAAGTCTTTGGTTCAGAAGCCTAACCGCAAGGCAGCGGTGTTGGGCTGGAAATGCAAGTACATTACCACATTTACGGGACACGTCGCCACACATGTTCCAACCCCCAACCTGAAGGCCCAGGAGACTGTGTTCGTCAGACATCTAATCACTGACCAACCTGGTACGAGAGACTGCAAATGTCGCACGGACCCACCAGTTGAATCTCCCGTTTGTGATGTTTTCAGGCAACCGAATGTGCTGCATCACGAATATACAAGTATCGCGATATCTCGAATATCGGAGCAACTGGAACATGAGGCGGCCTGGTGCAGCACATTCAGTTGCCTGAAAACGTCACAAACGGGAGATTCAGTCCCTTTGGCATAGACGGTAACCAGAATGCATTGATCTATCGACGTTCTTGTTAGAAATCTTAGATGACCTTTATTGTATATAACTTGACCTTATGATAATCCCCGCATTCGTTTGCTTGCTCCACCTATGTACTTTTAATTCCCACTCGTTTTGCTCTCTGTACTCGCCACTCACCTTGCCGCAGAGGCCGTCCCGTCCGACATTGGTGTATTGGCATGTGTGTCTGTGTGTGAATCTGCACAGCTGACCTACTTACCCAAGCGCGTTTGTATGACTCGTTTTCTCATGAGTTCCGCGTGATCGCACGGTCAATGAGCATCACGAGACTGTCGTCGGAAGGGACGACCGCAACCCACCCGACTGAGCCGACATTCCGCTCGCCGTTGTTTGGTGTGCGGACGTTGACACTGCACTGTGCCGGTCAGTGACAGACCTGTGCACTTGTTGACGCTACGATCGTGAACAATTGAGGTTTGCTGTACACATTTGCTTAGCCTCGTGTAAATACCACCGTAGAACTTCGAACCCAATTCTTCCTTTTGTTATTCGGCAGTGTCGAACCTACGCGTCACTTGAAGTTCCATATCGGGAACCTCAACAGTGGGTCTCTAGGAGAGGGCATTTAACAAATAGATTATGAGGGACGTAGAGACGAGTTTGATACCCACGTGAACGTTGGATCGATGCGAACACGAAAAGATTGATTCCTGGCTATCGTTATATGCCGTTGTTTTTATCGCACCATACAAACATTTCCATTCATTTTGTCAGAACTGTATGGAGTTTGTGAGTAGGCGGAATGTGAATAATGCCAGTTTTGTCTAAGTGCAATCTTGTGATGGTTCTCTGATTCAGAATCCTCTCAAATAAGCCCATCCGGACGTGTTTTTTGCATGTGAAGTCGAACAGGAAAATCAGCTACTCCTTCTGGAGGTGTAACTAACCAGAACACAAAATGGGTGGTAAAAATCTGGCCGCTGAACTCTGTAGGAAGGAGCGGACAGGTTGAAAAGCACGGCTCAACAAAACGGCTGCTCAGAAAGGTTTCCGGCGGATCCCTCCAACTAAGAAAATCGTTCAGCTGTAGAACCCTTTCGGTATCTAACTGCCATGCCACCAGGAAGCACGAGGACTCGGATACTGCCAGGTTGCCCAAGCCTAGACAGGGGAAGTCGAGGGGCGGAGGTCGGCTTGGAACCACGGACCTTTCGGTCAGTAAATTCGCGCTCTAACCACTGAGCCATCTCGCCCCACTCTAAGGCCTCTTAAAGAAGCTATGTAGGTGGCAAAATCCAAACGGTCTTACCCCCTTCTGCATACCAATTCGGTATTTACAAAAGACGCACCTGATTCCCAGGTGAACCTCGCGTTTATGACAGTTTTCACCTGAATGTACTGCACAAAGACAGCCTCATGTCTCATTTGGTATCGCAGTATATTTCAATACCGTACCACACTACTCATAAGGTTGCTGAAGTCTCTACCTCTGTTCAGAGGCGACGTGATGGGTGAGGTGTTGGGAAGAAGCGCGTAAACGCGTTTTTCAAGAACGCTCCGTACCGCGCACTGGCCCATGGCATTTACCAGGCAGAAAAGGACTGAAATACAAACTCTGCGGTCAGATCACCTCAATATGCGTTCCTGTGGAGACAGCCAAATTGCTCGAGCAATGAGGCACTTGCCAAAGCGCAGAGCTAGTCGACTTTCAACTTAAGATTATTAGGTTTCTGCAGCAAGGCTAAGATGTGAACATTCATTAGTAGATAAATTCTATGCCTCACTGGAGGAACTAATCAAAACCTATCATACGATATTCTGCCTCCGATGCCTCCTCGGGATTTATCAATAACACTTCATTCCTGCTATCTGAAGGCCTTGAACGTATCCAAACTTCTGATCACCGTAGCCTAACAGGCAACGAGGCGTCACACAAGTGAATACGAGGCACAATCACGGAAATAAAACCTATCAGGGTAGCGTGGAGCGGACATGCACTGCGTGTTCCCACTGCATACCAAAAAAGGCGCAGTTTCTCATTCTGAAAGCAAACTGGAGAAAGATTCGGCGGAGGATGCACAGGCGTCGACGCGGCTTCTCGAAATGAAAGCATCTATAGGCACTGACTGGAGTGAACCTCCTTGCACGTAGTCAAGACCCTAAAGGACCGTGGTCACAGTATCAATTTCTAGCCGGATCGCCTAACTACACCCATCTGTTTGTATGTTGGGTTTGTTAAAACTGCAGCTTCTTCAAAAAGGAGACGTTCAGTTCTTGGCTGGATCCCCCGAGAATATGGGACTCTTGTCACTAAATCCTCAGTATGGCCCTTTCCTTTCGGACCTTTACAAGGGCATTTGTTCTCCAACATATTGTGACAGTAAGACATCACCGTTTACTACTGGTGTAGTGCTGCCCATATGCATTTTCAGAGCCTCTTGCACAGCCAGACACTTTCAGTTGAGATTTTGCCTTGTAACTGGAGCCAATCTATGCTGAAAAGCCGAAAAACATTGCATGAATATTTTATCCTTATTGGGAATCATCAACTGTGCGCATCTCACGAAACTCTAGTAGACAGTCTCGAACACACAACCCCCAGCTGGTATTTTGAATGTTTAACTGTTCGGTCACGGGCGGCAGCTCAGCAGTGAAATCATCTTGCGCCACTCAATCTGCAATTACAAAAACGTAGTCAAGTATTGAGTGGCTCTCAGAATGACAGCTTCTCCTCAGACGGAAGACACACTCATGCTGTGAAAACATTATTTTTCCTCCGAACTACTTATAAACTGATGGTAGTGTGAATAAATTTGACAATTTGTCACAGGATCCATATGGTTCGTATTAAGCTGGTTGTCGATTAATCCCATCGTCCTTTAGAAGCGGAGGGCAGAAAACAGAACTATCCTAAATCCATTGGCAGACCACATTGAAAATCCTCCACCTACTCATTAAATGGGAACAAATAAATAGTTAAATCATGCACAGCTGATCCGCTTACCAAAGAATTCAGACCTCTCTACGAAAACCACGCACTACTACTCGGACTCAGATCGATATGGAACTGGACAGGACAGGCAGAAATATCTCATTCAAGCGTACCATATCAGTAAGAAACCAAATGCAACAAAACCTGGTGAGTGAATGTGCCGGGGATAACAGGACACCGAAACGATGAACGTTACTCAGAACAGAAGAGAACAGAGTAACATGGCAACCGCAGTTGATTGGTTGAGTGTGTGTGTGTGTGTCTGTGTGGACAGGTATGGGTCTGAGATTAACGAGAACTGCAACTATATAAAGGTATTGGTTGCGCACAGAGCCAAGTTGTATATGATGAGTCAATCACAAACGTTCTGTGACGGTTGCTTCGCTGCCAAACAGAGACTGAACGCGGGCACAAAAAAGGAACAAAAAAGGGCATATGAAAAACAAAGATGAGCAGAATGATGAAGTTAAAAAAGGATTGGGACTGATGAGCGGTGGTTGTTCAAAACCAGACCACGCACCGCAAATGTGTGTGTACAGCAAATTATCGAGTCCACGGGACTAATCGGCTGTTTGTTCAATTGCAAGGCGTGAGTGAATAAACCTGAAACTGCAAGGTGAGAAAAGGGAACTGGCAAAAAGGGTGAACCAAGGCCAGTGGACTTAAACGGTTGTGCATATAATCCATCCATCCATACCTATGTGCTCAAAGAGGTGGTTGATGTGTTGACATACACCTCCGGTAGTCTCCTTGAATGGATACAGTGTTCGCGCTACCACAGACATTTATGCGATTTGTGATAGGCATATGAGCGAGGGTCTATGAGACCTCGCGTCGGTTCCGAGATAAGCGGAACTGTACATGATGAGGTTCAATAACTGGCATGAATCCCCCGCTAGACCTTTCGGTGCTGATGTGAGTTAGGAGAACAGACACAAGGTAGATGGCGCAGATGACAGCAATGTGTGTGATACCGAGCACAACAGTGATGGACACGATGGCGCTTCGTAAAATGTTCACTAGAGTGTTGCTCCGTTGCTCCAGACGCTGGGACCTTGTTCGGGCAAACCGCCATTGCATGAGTACTGCTGCTAGTCCGAGCATCCGCAGATCCATCAGCAGAGCTAATAGAAGACGCACGTCCCGATACAGAGTCTGAGGTGGAATTGCCCTGAACTGTTCGGCTTCGGAGACGCAATTCTTTCTGCACGGCCATATGCATCTCTCGAGAGTCAAACGTGATCGCTTGACTATTGCTGGAGGTAGGAGAAATAAATAGAAAACGAGTAATTAAGTGCAATGTATTCACCATGTCATGGTGACCATCGAACTGTCTGAATTACTATATATGCCATACATTTGTTGTTTATTTGGACTGCTAATTATTTGCAAATATTATTAGACTACTCACAAAGATAAGAGTAGCACGGAGATTATTTATTTCCGTGTGACCCGAGAGTGCCGCTGGCATCAGAGACAGCATGAAGTCCCCAAACAAGACAGAATGAGAATGTAAATACACCGAATCAACGACGTCATAGTAGCAGATTATGCAGTATCGTCATTAGAGGTATAGCACCCGTGAGGAAACAGCCTGCTATGCCCTCTGGAACGAATCTGCCTTTGGCAATGTTGTGGAATATAGGTAGCTCGGGTGCGCTGATTGATTGTTGGCCTGTTCGCCGAGCTTGGCAGTTGGATTGCAAACGTTTCATCACCAATCGAGGTGACATCATCAGTGCGGGGTTGAGTGGGTGAATTCCTCCTCTTCTGCCTGTGCTTATATGGCTCCTAAAACAGCATCTGGTAGTTCTGAAGGGGGTCTTCGCCTAGTTTGATTGGACCCTTGTGAATCTGACCTGGTGTCAATCTCTTGTGTCTGTTTGGTTCATTGGGCGTATTCAATTCAACAGTTTTGTGGGTGATTGTTCTGTTGTGATTCGGTCGTTTTCTTCTTGCTTTGAGGTCTGGATTGGTTTCCTTGATTGGTTGATTCAGTGGTCTTGTTTTTCGTGGGTTTCTTCCTTTGGGGCCATTTGTCCGCTGGTTGTCGTTAGGTTTCTTGATTGTCCATGTGGCCCAGAGTCCCGTGACCGTGTAGTTCTTTTGCTCGTAACGGCTGATAGACGGGGTCAATGTCGATGTGTTTATTGATCGACTTTTGTGTGGAGTACCACGCCTCGGCAAACTCTCGCTCCCGTTTTGTTCTTGCGTGAGCAAGTATTTGAACGTTGTTCCAATTGAACTTGTGTCCTTCTCTGTCTTCGTGGATTGACACAAGTGACATTGGGTCATGCCTTCTGCTGGCAAGCTTGTGTTCGTGTATTCTGGTAGCCAGTTTTCTTCCAGTTTGGCCAACATAGTGTTTGTCGCAGTCGTTGCACTTAAGTCTGTAGACCACGTTCGTTTTCTTCATTGCATCCAAACTTCCCTTTGGTTTCGAGAGAGTTCTTCTCAACGTGTTTGCAGGCTTGAAGGCGACTGTAATCCCATATTGCCGTAGATGTCGTGCAGTCATCTCCGCGACGTTTCTGATGTATGGCAGCGTAACCTTCTTCTGTTCTGATTGTGTTGGCAAATCCGTTTGGTGGTGGTTTCGTAAGCACCTCCGTATGAAATTCTTCGGGTAGCCGTTATTTCGGAATGTCTCGTAGAGTCTTTGTTCTTCTTTTTTCTTCGCTTCTGTTGTGTTGCAATGAGTCTCGATCCGCTTGAATAGGGTTCGAACACAGCTCCGTTTGTGGCAGTTCGGATGGTTGCTGTAGTAGTTCAGAATCTGGTCTGTATGTGTTTCTTTCCTGTATACTTCAGTCTGCAGTTGGCCGTTTCTTTTCCTCGTGATCAGCACATCTAGGAACGCCAATTTGTTGTTTTCTTCCGTTTCCATTGTGAAGTGGATGTCGGGGAACACGTTGTTCAGCAGTTCATTCGCTCGTGTTAGTTCATTTTTCTTTACAATAGCAAATGTGTCGTCCACATATCGTACCCATATTTTCGGTTTGATATCTGGTAGCACGATCCGCTCCAGTTCCTGCATTGTAATTTCCGCGATGAATCCTGAAATTGGTGACCCCATTGGCGCTCCCTTGATTTGTTCATAATATTCTCCATTGAACTCAAAGTAGGTCGTCAAGCACAGATCTAGTAGTTCACATATTTCTTCTCTCCCGAGCGTTCCGTTGATGTTTTCGCGGTTGTTGTTGTCCAGGAGTTCAGCAATCGTTGACCTCGCTGCATTTAAATCAACTGATGTGAACAGTGAGGTTACATCGAAGGACACCATTATTTCGTCTTCTTCAATTTTTATGTTTTTAAGTCTCTCCAGAAATTGTCCTGCATTGTTGATTGAATATTGGGACCCATTGGTGAGATATTTCAGCCGCTTCCATAATTCTCTTGAAATGTTGTATGTGGGTGTTCCTGGTAGTGAGACAATCGGGCGTAATGGTACCGTCTCTTTGTGAACCTTTGGAAGTCCGTAGAATCGGGCAACTTCTGAGTCGCGAGCCTTCATTCTCCAGTACTCTTCCTCTGAAATTTTGTGAAGATCCTTGAGTTTCTTCAGGGTTTTGTTTATCTTGTTTGTAAGTTTTGCGGTTTGGTCGTTCTGCAGACGGCGGTATGTGGTTGTGTCATTGAGTAGAGCGTTGGCTTTGTCGATGTATTCCGCCTTCTCCAGAATAACTGTCATTCTTCCTTTGTCAGCTGGCAAAATAACGATGGTTTCGTCTGCTCTGAGGCTGCTTAGTGCCCTTTTTTCTTCAGTAGATAAAGCGTTGTGTGTTGTGTTTCGCGTGATAGCCGGAACCACGGTTTGACGTATCGCTTGCTGGGTTTCTTCATTGAGGCCGCTGGACTTGAAGGCCGCTTCGAGACTGGCCAAATATTCCAGATTGCCAGCATCCTTGAAATTAAAATTAAGCCCTTTGATAAGCACGTTCTCCTCCGCTGCCGTGAGTTGTCTTCTGGAGAGGTTTCTGATCCATGCTTCGTTGTTGGTGTGCTCGGTTGGCTTGACTAGTCTGTAAAACTTGCGCTCAAGTGTGGCTCGTTTCTTCTCCGCAGTATGTTGTACTCTACGGTCTATAGCTTCACTGAGCTGTTCTATAATTTCGGGCCCCACTGTTCTCAGGCATGTTTCCCTCTGTTCGTTGAGGACTCTCTCGTATTTTCTGAGTCGGTTGTGAGCATCCGTAATCATCAGTCTGATCATACGCCTACCGTTCTGTCTAGCGAGTTTCCATGCCTCAGGATGGTTCAGTGGTGGTCGGTAAGATACACTGCGTGGTAATGCATTTTGTCGCAGGCATTCGTGGAGAAAGCGAAGTTGCTGTCGGGTGGAAGCCAGTCGGCATGCGAAAGTCTCCCATCGACGAGCTGTTTTGAGCGTAGAACGCCCGAAGATATCGGCAATGTTGTGGAATATAGGTAGCTCGGGTGCGCTGATTGATTGTTGGCCTGTTCGCCGAGCTTGGCAGTTGGATTGCAAACGTTTCATCACCAATCGAGGTGACATCATCCTCGATTGGTGATGAAACGTTTGCAATCCAACTGCCAAGCTCGGCGAACAGGCCAACAATCAATGAATCTGCCTTTATTTGACACACACCCAAAACGCACAGGTTGCTGTACAGGCGCGATACTCACAACAAGCCGGTGCAAAAATTCCACGGGCGAGTTACGCCAGGTGAAGAAGCCAGCGAGCGTAAAGTCTCGATGGGGGAATTTCGGGAAGTGGTGAGGCATTCGGACTATATTTTGCGGGGCGCTACGAGGAAACATCCCGATCTGCGTTGGTTTAAGGTTTTACGGGTAAAACTGTGATTTAGACAGGAAAACAAACGTTCGGTGAGCTCTTTGAGGGGAAGTCATGTATCATTCTATTTTGTAAGGTGAATAGAGTTTAATGGTGATCTTGACGGAAATACGTGCAACGGAAACTATTCCAGAATGCTTTTCTTGTATACCGCCAAGATTCGTCACTCACTGTCAATCCAGTTCCTTGAGCAAGCATGATCTGTCGAAGAAATGAAATCAGTATCCCTCTATGTTCATGTAGATGAATTCGAATTGAGCAAAGAAAAGCTCGAGAAAAAATCGTCCGACTGTAGCACCCTTTCGGTGCCTAACTGCCATGCCACCAGAAGGAAGCACGAGGGCTGGGATACTGCCAGGTTGCCCAAGCCTAGACAGGGAAAGTCGAGAGGCAGAGGTCGGATTCGAACCGCGGACCTTCCGGGCAGTAAATTCGCGCTCTAACCACTGAGACATCTCGCCCCAAGCGAGTAGAAGAGCAGCGTTCAGAGAGGTTCATAGAAGTTCAGGTACGGATCAATCCACGTTTCGCTTGGTTTCATCTACATACACACTCTGCAGAGTTTGTCATCTGAAGTTGTCTGGTAGGTGCAGACCGGGATAAAGGGTACACGGAAAGTTCGATGAGCTGACAATCGAACTGCAGGGATAAACCTTAACGGAGGCAGCCATAAGTGCATTCAGCAGTAATTGCAGTATCGTCTTCGTTCAGGGCGTCATCGTTCCTCTCAACTAGGTCCTAGATACCAGGCCAACAACACAAACCGACAGCTTACGCTGCCGTCCGGGGAAGTATCGGCAAGCAAATCACCCTTCAGTCAAAACCCCGTAGTTGGTTACCGGTCTTAAGAGTGGACACGCACGAGGTCATACCACAAAGTGGAAAATCGATCTGTTCCTCCCGTTAGCATTCTCCAACACTCGCAGCATGAAGAAGATTCAGAGAATCGAAATTTCAAACATACTCATTTTACCCGTTCGCCACCCCCACCACTTATTGGGCAGAAGCTCCGTGGTTCGAACCCACCCCCACGGGAATCTCGACTGCTAGGCTCGGGCAATATGGCAGTATCTCAGTCCTCGTACTTTATTCAGTTGGAAAGGCAGCTATGCACCGAAAGTGTGCTACGGCTGAACGAATGTTTATTTATATGTGGTGAATGTGTACAATTTCACTACTTTGATCTCAAGCGTTTAGTGTGCACTCTTACACAACCATCGATTTATGTCTCCCAGCTGCAAGTAATCAATAGCCATGCTTCGATTTCCTAATATATATATGGACCAATTTTTGTTTATCCCACGAGCACCACACGACAATGATGTGTTGCTGAACTTTTGATTCTGCCGAACAACCTTGAATCGATTCTTTTCCGACTTCAAAGTCTACGGTTGCGAATTGCTCGATTTCTCCTCCTATATCGATTGGACCTGGTATTCCGTCACCTCATCTGCCAGGATGACCATTGCCGCATTCTCCGTTCCCGTCCAGTTTCACTACCAGACACCCAAATCTGTACAATCGTTCCGGCCACGTGCTTATTCGCAATTCTGGGAGCGTAATATCGAAAGGTGTGTCTGTTACACAAGAGAGGTTGTTAGCTCAAGGTGTTCTCGGCGAACTGCCAAGAGGTGCTCACTACACCTACAGATCTCCCACCCGAAGTTGCGAAAATCTTCAGCTGCCAGATCCACTCTCCGACATTTCCATCCGACCGATTCCGACACACACGATGATTGTAAATCCTTTGCACATGAGAAATAGGGACCTTCACCTTGTTCAACCTATTACCAGTTCCCCTTCTTCCGTTGTATCGACTCAACCTAAAGTCCTTTAGTCATCCCGTCACTAAATCATCAGGAGGAACCACCTTCAGTCTATCTCTGCACCGTTTCAAGGCACCCGAGGCCGATTTTGTTTCGAAATTGCTACAATCTTCTCAGCAGGGATCTCTTCCGTGCTACCCGAAAGATATCCCGTTGTACTCTCCATAACGTAATGGAGTTCAAAATCGGGTCAGACATCATTCTACCTGCCTTATCTGGGAATAATTTTGGAATAATCCCTGTCAAACGAATCTTGAATGGGCATAGTTACGGATTCAGGCACAGACGACTCATGGGTGATCTACCAGTGTGACGGCGGATACTACTGATGAGGCATGCGAGTAATATGTTTTCTCGTAACTCCGCCTCGCGTCTATTGGAAAAAGGGATTTATTACAGATTTGTGGAATTGCTTTGTAGCACTCGTTTACATTTGAGTGATAGTCCATGAATATCCAGGAAAGTTCAGGAATACTGGTTCAAGAAGACGGATATTCAGTTTTTACAAACAAGATGCATAAAGAACTCCGCAGCGAAGGCCCTCTTCCTTTCACTAGTATACGGCTTCATGTATGTGTGGTTCACTGCCTCCACTTCTGGGGATTAAACTTGGATGGCGCCGTTACACATCCTTTGAGCAAGCTTGGCGCGCTGGCATCCTCATCTGATTTAGGCAAACTAGATCGGCAGCTTGAGCAAGAATAATGCGCTATACATGGGGATTGAAGGCTGGGACAACACCAAAGTACCATCTGACAACTTGAAAGTCAAACTTGCCAAACTGGTAAGTGGGGATCATGCTTTTTAGCCACGTTTAACCTTTCTTAAAGCTTGTCCACCGTGTCTGTTGTTTGCAGCTCTCTTTGGTTATCCACTGTATGTCACATTCTGTTTTCGTGTTTAGAGTGAATTTACCCCCCTTTTATCTATCCACACCCGGTCAAGTCTAGCACATCATTCGTCATCTTCGTAGTTACTCTAGCGTCCATAAACTTCAGTTGTTCCACTTTATCTTGCATCGAACTATCCTCTCTGCTGTTGAATCGATTTCTTGGCATCTTGCTCCCTCTTCGCATCCCAAAATATTGCATGCATCTTAACGTATTAGCGAGAATGCAAAGTTCGCACAGTTGGCTGAGACCCGTTGCAGTTAGAAAACCCGACACTTTAAGCAAGAATTTGGTCCCATTGCCGACCAACTACCAGCGCGCGCGGTCCGTCAGTCCCACTGTGGTTTGTGAACTGAAAGGCTGACTTATTAAAAAGCGCATTCACAAAACTAATCCGACATACCGTTCCATGATCTCTCGAAGCAATGAATTCACTTCTTCGTTATGGCTCATTCGAACCGGAGGTAAAACAACCCGACGATTATAACGTCGAGTTGGGGTCGAATTGGGAGGTGTGGAGACGGAGGATGAACTGCCACTGTTGCTGTTATTGCCATTGCCGTTGTCGGTAGTGTGGAGCGGATCCGCTGCACCATTACGACCGACGCCGTTAGCGGAATTGCCAGGGGGTGGACGGGGGTGCCGAAATTCCGGAGGAGCCGTGCAGCAATCCATCGAAGAGGCTGCATGGCAAAGACTCTGATGACCGACACAAGGGCAGCCGCGGCATAGGCAACTTCTGTCCACCTCTGAAGAAAAAATCCATAGAAAGAAGGTTAAGGTAAGCAACTGAGTGAATGACATTACAGATGCCTCTCAGTCACTAAAACTCCGACAAGATACCGGCTATACCGAGATTCAATGCCAGGCCAGTTCGACAGAAGAGTTCGCCACATCAGTTTAGTTTCGTAAAAGAAACAACTCACGAGGTTGCTTAAGACGATTTGGCAGAAAACTTGTGAATAGTTGCCTTCAAAAACCACGCTGTCAAATCTCGAAACATGAGGCAATCCTTATACAGCACGTTCAGTTGAACAATGTATACAAAAAAAACGAGAGATTCAGCTGGGAATCAGCTGAGTGTCCTGTGAAGACCGAACTGGTGTAAGAATGCGTATTTCAAGACTCGACTTTGGTTTTTTGTCATGCGATCCCCAAAAATATGCCTTTTAGCCTGTTGGCATCAAATAGCAAAACCGTTCTGAGTTGTGGGTCGTAGAACGACGGCGTGGTTTACCTGTCGACAGGCCCAACATAATGTTACACAAAAGTATAAGCGTGAATTACGTCAACTTAATGTAGATTTACTCTTCCGAATTCGATGTTTCTCTTATCCAGAGAATGTTGTTGAACTTCAGCATTGAAAGAAAGAATCGAACCCTGGAAGCATTGCTCGCATAGTGTGAAATGGAAACTCTGATTAATTGTACGGCTTTGGTACAATCAGGTACGGAAC
Source organism: Clonorchis sinensis (assembly GCA_003604175.2). Classification (NCBI taxonomy): domain Eukaryota; kingdom Metazoa; phylum Platyhelminthes; class Trematoda; order Opisthorchiida; family Opisthorchiidae; genus Clonorchis; species Clonorchis sinensis. The sequence continues at coordinate 29,036,917 of CM030372.1, forward strand.
TCCCTCCTAGAACGAAAAACTTCACCTCTCAGTACCGCGAACATTACCGCTGGATTGACGGGTGAAATACCAACCATCCAACCCAAAAAACAAAAAACTGAAAGCTAAACTTTGAAGTTGTTGGTCCTAGTGTCCCTAAATAGGGTCAACCCCTCTCCCAGAAATAAGAAAACGCCATTAGTGCGTGGTGCGCCAGTGGATTTCTGGCTATAATTGGCGAGTTTAACCTCGCTAAACATCCGCTGTATGTATTCCAAGTACACTGCCCCTTGTTTGTAGGGGAGATTATACAATCTAGCCACTACGATTTTCACCGGGTGAATTTGTTGTCACCATTGCGAAAAAAGTCTTCATGCAATATTTTCCCTACGTTCATCCCCAGTTTGAACGATCTGCTGAGAGATTTGTCCACTCAGTTCCAGACAGAAGCACTCGGTTGCACGAAACCTCTTTTTAGAGGCTACTGAGCCTTCATCCCACAGCTTCCTCAAGTCTTGTCCGTCATCAACCACACGCCACACCTGATAATCTAGAAAGTACGTACACGAACTCATTCATTCGGTTGTTACGTCTTCCCTGTGAACGGGAAAAAACCATTCCCCGAAAAAATCACCCTAATAGGTCAAAGATGACAGAAAGGTATGAAGGAAATCACGAAACGCTTGGGTGCTGTTGGTGCTACCCGCCTTCCAGGAGGGGACCGCGTGATCCCCAGTGCGCCTGGTTGGAGACGCTGCAAGATATGGCTGCCAACCGATGTCAGTGGCGATCTTGTTGTCAGTTCCTATCCAGATTGCCTGAATGAGTGTTTGGAGGTGTAGGCACCTCGGAATGATTGTAGTAAGGCAGCAATAAGTCCCCTCCTCGTCCATCTTTATTCTTTTTCTTCACAATAAGGCTTTCAAATAAATCATGGTTGTACGGCAGCGAAGCATCGGTGTTCAACACTGATGTCATGCTGTCGATGATGATGCTCAATCACATGACATCTCTTTTCTTGACTTGCTTCGGATGAATAAATCTTAGACATTTTTCCCTTTATGTAGCGGGTGAACTGATGCCAAATGACAGATTCAAGGACCCTGAAAATCCGACTGGAAAATTGCTTGAAAAAATATTTGTCCTCAGTGAATCGAGCAGAAATTGCAATAATCGTTCAGCTTTCGATGCCTAGCGGCTATGCCATCCGGAGGAAGCACGACCAACCTGAGATACTGCCAGATTGCCAAAGGCTAGACAAGGGAAGTCACGAGGTCGGATTTGGTCAGTAAGTTCGCGCCTTAACCGCTTAGCTACCTGGGCTCGATCCACCCAATTATCAACGCATCACACTGATTCCCGTGTAGTGTGGAGTACGCGGAGATTTAAATCTTCCTCTAACACTTTTTTCCAAGTCTGGATGGAACTGATAACATCCCAGCTTTCACTGCTGTGAGGGTGTGGTTGGAATACGCTCACAGAATGGCGTCAACCATAAATCTTCAGTAAACCGTTGCCGCATGTTGCAAAAACTTCGCCAATTAAACAAATTCCGATTGGCTGCATTTCGTGAGGCTTGAGGGAAGAAATTACCAAAATTATGGAAAGTTTGTCTGGTGGACAAACATGGGATTTCGCTAATCCCCCCTCCCTCGTGTCTCATACTTCTAGAGGTCAAACTACATATCTGTGAGTAGATAAATAGGCACGGTTCATGCACTATTCAACCCAACGCCCCACACATCCGTCGCGTCCGTGACGGATATTTGTCCCAAAGTGACCTTGAATCAGCTGTTAAATCATATAATGACCAATAGCGGTTTTGTCAGCATTTTTGAGTTTAAACCATAATTTTGAAGGCACAATTTGCAAGGAAAGTGTGGAAACCATCTGCTTGTCAGTCTTTATATATTCTATGACAGTTTCTTTCCAGATTGTCTGACTGAGCGCTTGGAGGTGTAGAATGCATGCGATAGGCCAGCGTCCTCCCTTAGCCTCTCTTTTTTCCGCATTTCATTCGAAATCTTTAAATATAATTAGATGAACTTTGTGATTGTACGGCAGTGAAGCATTAGTGTCAATACTGATGTTGCCGTCTCTGATGATGATGATGATGATTCTGAGACGAAGCTGGAATTTTCGGTATCCGACTCCAGTCAGTGAGGTTTACCTAGTAATTATCTAGCTATCTGAAAGCGAACTTGACGTCGTGCTAAGCGATTGAGTTTTTCCAGGGAGCAAGTCTTGAATTTAACAATGTCAAATTACTGAAACAACAAATCGTACCGTTACCTCGTTTGGTTCACGCGCCCTGAAAATTGATTCGGTGGGACAATTCAGGTGGAATCCAGGTGCATACGAAAGAACGTACTAATTGGAGATAAATTTAATAAAATGATAGCATTCACTGTCAAACCACCTTATTTCCTCGAAATCTTCCATTCCACTTTTCGTTTTACGAGAGAGGACTGAAACTGATGACCTGCTAGCTAGGTGTGGATTGTGCAATCTTCAAACTGTATCTCAAAAATCAGGTTTGAAACGCGAAACGGAAATCTATTCCGTTGGTGAAAATCGGCACGCTCTGGTAGAAAATGTGCGGTCAGTGGTTAGAGCATGAATTTACTGACCGGAAGGTCCATGGTTCGAACCCGACAACTGCCTCTCGACTTACCCTGTCTAGGCTTGGGCAACCTGGCACTACCACAGCCCTCGTGCAACCTTCGGGTGGCATGGTAGTTAGGCACCGAAAGGGTGCTACAGCTGAACGATACGAAAGAAAGGCACCTGCTGAAGTGTTCCCTTTGTTGAATCTTATCTTAAGAAGTTTTGACCTACGAACGGAGACCGTTGCCAGACAATTTCATAAATCGGTAGACTGAAGACGTAACCATACTGTTGACAAGGTCACTGGAGGTACGTTGACACACTTGCAGAGGAGCCACGACGCATCACTACACAATGCACACTACAAATAGGCAAAAAACCGGGTGATCACCGCCCCATCACCACATTCGACCGTGAGATTGTTCAAGAATGTACACCGGACAGGCTAAACGCCTAAAAGAAGTCTGTTAATCATAAGACTGTTTTGTCCAGATTATTTCCGATAACATTTGAACTTGCTGGGTAAATTTTTAGCAATAAATTGATTTACCTGACTTCAGGTTCAAGCTTTATACTGGCGAGTTCATTCCGTAAATGTAGTAAAAACAGAGTGCGCACTCCAATTGGGTTCTGCGTAGCAAGGGGGTTGTTATTTGTATAGACGGAACATACTACTCATAAGGTTGCTGAAAACTCTTCGACAGCCCACGACCGGTTTCGTCCTTCCACTTTGGGCTCATCAGGTAGCCGGTGTCCCCGAGTTCCCTGTCCGTCAATCTTATGTTCGACTTGAACCCAAAGTGCACGAAATTCGACTTAAACACTCATCCTGCTTACCAATTTAGTTTTGACGGGAGACTCATCTGGAAGCCAGATGAATCACTCGTTTACGATGTTCTTAAGGGGTGGTTATTTTTGAAAGAAACTACAACCTGCGATATCTCCCCCGGATTTCATTCAATCTCCTGATCTTACTAGAATATAGTAGAGAAATTCGTTCGAAATGACGTCTGAATCTCACGTTCGTATCAATTTGCTACGCAAAATGAACGAACGTCTGTTTCAGTTGTCCGTAGCATTGGTGAATGATTCAGGATGTTTTGGTAGTCTGATAACTGTCTTAAAGGCTTAGCAGCATTTCGAAATAAACATCGGGCAACAGGTGTTGTCCGTATGTCGGAAAGAGGAAAAATACACTGGATGAACAATACGGAGCGAGTGAATTCCAAAACTGGAAATCTGTCTGTGGAATTATCCGGTGGATTCGTCTAAGAGGTGAGGCCAGTGTCCACAACATAGGTGTGGATTCGTGGACGGCGAAACGACTGAACTCAACAGTTATTCTTCTAGGAATCGTTCGAAGATTTGTCGGGAACAAATTACGTTAGAAGTAAACTGGGGTTCAGTTACCCAATGTATTCCAACCATAAATCACCACGATTAAACTGAGGAGCAAATTCTGATCCCATTTTAGTTGCCTTTTCTCTATGAGAAGTTTACGCTTCCTGGGGGATTTCTGAGGTGATGACCCACTATGGAATCGAGTGAAATAAACTCATGCTGGACCCTTGGTATTTCAAGCAGGAGGACGGTTTTACTCGAAGGACAGTGTGAAGAGAAACAAGGACCCAGCCATTTACTTTACGGGATCATGATAGGGGACTCACACCCCAACCGAGTAGTTGCACGAACTTTATATGTTTTTTGGGAAGTCTCCTTGGCATCTAGCAGGCGACGGGGAGCAACAATGCAGTAGAGCAAACAAGAAAACTTTCTTGGTCAGAATTTTACCTTGATTTTTGTGTACAAGCCTACAAAACCCAGTAATGAGGCTACTTTGGAATTCAGTCTAACACGGAACAGTAATGGGACCTGTTGCAACCCCCCCCAGTCGGTGTGAGTTATCAAGCGGAAGTTCACCGAGAGTGTAACCTGTTCTTGGTGGCATACAGGCACTAAAAATTCACCACCAACACGGACAGTATGCAGTTGACCAATCCAACTCACGAGAAGCAAACCACGACGTAACACAGATCACAAACGGACCAAGCAGACTCCAAGTGAGGTGATTATAAATGGCCAATCGGGTTAGAGATCAAGGTGCTCCTCGCAAACTGTACGAACGCTAGCATGAAGAGAGGAACTACTCAGCCAACCGCGTACTGAGGATATTTCCCTGAATGGTGATGAAGCGTCTGCAAGTCACATGACCAACTACCAATTTATCAGCAGTGCAAACGCTGCCCATAGTTTAGGTGGATGCCATCCACACCGTACAACTTCGACCAGCCGTTTGAGCATCCGCATTTTGACTCATACCTGACCAACTTCTCCCGACCACACACTACCGAAATCCCCAACCTTGAAACTATTAAGTCAACCTGATGCAAAGATTGTACATTCGGGGAGGGAAATGTCAGTCATACGGAAAAGCGTGGCTGGTTGAAAGCGTTCGCCACGGGGCGAACCTACAAGTCCCGTAAACACGTACAACTAATCGAAACTTGTCCAGCATGCTTCAAGCGCCGGACATGGAATTTCTGACAGGTGGGTCAACGGATCGACACAACCATGATAGTTACTCGGTCGTCATTCGAGCAGTCGAGCAAACCAATCACTCGCTCAAGCGTGAAGACGCTCGGTGTGAAAATTCAGTTACGTGCAGCGTGCACTGGTGCGGTAATGGTAACACGCTCACTTCCCAAGTCAGATGTCCCGAGTTCAAACCTCGGAACTGTTGGTGCGCTCAAATAAGACCAAAAATGGAGTCTAGTGCTTGCCTCCTTTGGTGCGGACTCAGCAGAATAATTACGTCAGGACAGGAAGACGACTAATCAAACGAGAGTGATGTGAAGTCGAACTCTACAAGTCCCGAAAACACCTACACAACTAACTGACTAATCGTCAAGATTGGTTCTAGGAAATGAGGACGGACTTCTGCACGTCATGCAGACCGGCACAGACTGTCCTCATGACCACATGTCCCGCAGAAATTAACGTTACTATGATTGGTCAAACTGGTGTCACAAGCAGATGGTAGTTATTGAGCAGGGACGGTAAAATTACCAGACATTTGTCCTATGTAATACCTAGATTTGAGTTTACATTGGAGGAGGGAATGCTTAGTGTGTTCAAGGCAATGATTCACACAAGTTACTGATAATTCACTTGGTCCGTCCCACTGAAAGGGTCATTGCGACAATCTCGGGTAGCCTGTGCTTGGAGGTGACCCTAACGGGGGGTTCCCTAGCTAAATTCAGTAGAGACAGTACGTGGAGTTGAAAGTATTTCTCAAGGATGAAGGACTGTACTCAACTCAAGACCTATTCAGCATTGAAATAAAACGGAGGACTTGGTCGGTCCCGTGTAGTGAAGACCTTCCCTGAGAGTGGACTAGTCTGACCGGGACCTACCGAGGAGAATACCGTCTCACTTGATGGTATTGTGGAAGCATCATTTCAACGATTAAACCACTGAAGTTCGAATGTAAGATCAAACCCATCCCACGCATACGGTGAGGGGACAATGACGTTTGACAGAGAATCCAACGCGGACAAGGCTGCTGACCAGATTAACGTCATTCGCTTCCGTTATTGTCTGGACAATGGTATATGCCCGCACTAAGCCATCCGGGTACTCAACCCAACCTAGACACAAGGAGCTGAAACTGTGCTGACGATATTGTCGTCCTGAGTAATACTCCAGCAGAATTGCAGGCTGTTCCTGAGCGCATCAGCCAACGTATATCATTCGAATCAATAACAAAAAATTCCGCAAACGTGAATTTTTATGCCACCATCAATGATTTACCCCCAAACGGCAGCTTTCAACGAAATCGCCCAAGTTGAATCCTCTCAGTAGTTGGCATACATAACTCTGTCAAATCGGAAGACGGAGACAGAACTCAGCAATCGAACGGAGAACAACAGTGGAACGTACACGCAACCGAACAGTGCTTCCCGAGGACGCCCAGAATTCAAAATCAACACCAAACTGAGCGCGTAAAAAGTTGGTCGGCCGGTCAGAAAAACATACGGATGTGAAACTTAACCACCTGGAGTCGGCATTTTTTTTTACCACTGGTGTCTTCAGTACATACTGGCGGTCTGATGGATTGACAGAGTTTTCAACGGAGATGTCACGTGACGCTACCAAAACACTTCTCTCTTACCGAAATCATCCGGATACGACTTTTCTGTCGGTTTGGGGAAAAGTGTCACTAAAACCCTGGTAGTACCGCTCTTTCCGTTACCATGAACAGTGTGGCGCTATCGGATGGGCGTAGCACCTGAAAACTTGGATACCGATGGGGGATGTATGCTGTCTAACGAATCCATCGGCGGAACCGAAATTGGGCGATAATCTAAGCCTGTTGGTGTGAATCATCAGCCGAGATCGGTAGCGACCATTGATATAACAGAGACTGACTGATTCTCACACAGAAGTCATGCTTGAAGGACAGGTTTCACTCATGATACTGACAACATCGACGGATAACAGAGAGTTATCCTAATCCTCAAGTTAGGACAACATACAGTGTCACATACAGCGTGCGAAATTGAATTAAGGTCGGTAATATTCTCCACAGAATACTCAGGTTACAAACAAATTACTCAAAATAATTTAGGGTGAAGTATATACGTAATGCACTACTCATAAGGTTGCTGAAAATTCTTCGACAGCCCACGACCGGTTTTGCTCTTCTTGGGGCTCATCAGGTAGGCGCAGTCCCCGAGTTTCCGTCAACCTTATGTTCTACTTGAAGTACTTTTCAAGAAGCACAGAATTCGCAGTCGTTGTATGCTGAGTGTGACACACCTCGAGTGATACTTTGTTGATGACCCGAACACTAATCAATAGTGGCCCAATGCCCACGGAGTCAACCAACAAGGTTGCAAGACCACCGGAACAGAGTGGAGATTACCACTCCTCCATGATTGCGGGGGGAAAGCAGATGACCCAATGTTCAGAGCGCGATTTTACTGGTCGGAAGGTGCGTGGTTCGAGCCCGACCTCTGTATCTCGACTTCCCCTGTCTAGGCTTGGGCAACCTGACAGTATCCAAGCCCTCATGCTTCCTACGAGTGGCATGGCAGTTAGGCACCAAAAGTGTGCTACAGCTGAACGGTTTTTTCCCATGAGTTGTGCTCTCGATATGAGCAAAATGATCCTTCACTTTAGCCAGTTGACGGACAGCATTTGAACCTCAGTTGTTATCCTTGGGTAGAGGAATTAGACGGATTTACAGAAACAACGGAAAAGGCGACCGATAGGCCACATCAAAACACTCTGTTGAAGGTGTAGTGAACAAGATTTTGGGCGATCAATCGGGGTAGGACACCACGAAAATCAGCGCCAAGCAGAAGTTGCTGAGATTGGTAACTAATCGGGCAAGTATGAAATCCCTTTTGAGGGTTAGACAAGCACGGCAGGTGTTCCAAGCCCCCCCTCCCCGTGTTTGAACCACACGAATACTAGGTATCTTGGTTGACAAGACTACATAACAAACAGTCCAGAGCACACAAGTATGTGGAATCGAAAACCAAAACTGTAACGTGTGTGTGTGTGTGTGGAGTATACAAACTCACAGTTAAATTTATGCACGTAAGGATAATTGTTGCCATGCCATTTCTACGATCCACAACCGTTCGCGGAAAGAAGATACGTCACAGAACGTCAAGATTTGCTTCACCTTTGTCAGATACGAGGCGTGAAAGATGCCAGTTTATATATATATATATATATATATCAAAGAGAGTTATCAGCAAAGTTGAACGGGCAGGAAAATAGCAGTAAGTTAGTGTCACGTGGTCAGGACCATAGCAACCCGATGCGCTCTTTCTGAAAGTTTTGCGCACACAGAACTGACTGACAAAGGTTGATCAACCCGGTTTGACTGACAGACAAAGGGTTGGGATTTTGGTCACGTGTTGCGGATCGATTCACTGGACACTTAGCAGCAAAGACTTGGCAACCGACAACGCAGATTCGCGATTTGACTTACCCAGTTTTATAGACAACTGAGCATATGCTCGGACAAAAACAACAACGCTGGCCGACAGACAACGACCTGTCTCGACCTTCACAGCTGTAACAGAGCACACCGATTAAATGGACGGCAGGTGAACCTGAACAACTGTTTTCGTACTTTTGGAGGAATCCCCCAGTAACCTGGTTCAGCTGCGGTTGTGTACCACTGCACCACTCGAATTCATCCGGGGATTGTGGATGCGATATCACGCACAAATAGAAAAATGTCCAGTCAAGTGGCTGAACTGACTGGACAGGCATTTGCTTTTCGCTTGTGCAAGTCATGGGTACGTTTGTTTGCGATTAGGTGGACGGTACAGTTTCGACGCACTAGAAATGCGTGACAGATGTGAACCTATCGGAGCAGGTAACGCCGCACCTTAACGATCCAAGGTTGTCAACAATTGAAACAATGAGATTATCCAACCTTACGGGACTTGGTAAGATGTCTAGCGGCGGGGTATATAAGTTGGTGTGAGATGAGGTCAAACAATGTTGAATGCGCTATCTAATGTTCAGTAAACAATGCAGAATTCCAGACGCAAGCAAAACCAATTTCCGATACAAAAACCCCCTCCGAAGCACGACTGCATCCACAACGTAATCGTTTGAGCAGTTCTCCTAGCATACCTTTGACTATCGAGTTTTGAGTCAAGCAGTATACGAATAGTTCTGTAAACCCAACGAGCTGGGCATTTCTACCGCTACTTAACCATCTTGACGGTTTTGAAAACAGGCGCGCCTCCGCCGAACGAATACTGCCGGGATATCCAAGCCTGCATCAGAGAACGGTCAAGACACCGCCACCCAAAGACTTTGGCTTAACACAAGTAGTGTAAGGTCATCAGAGTACACCAACGTTTGGTAAACAAACCGTCACACATGGTTCACCTGACGGACCAGACTTCCAATTAGGTGATGCGTTGGCGGGAAGCTGGCAGTAGATCACAGTCACCAAAGCGGCAAATAAAGCCTCCCCAAACGGTCACATCACGTGCGATGCATGCCTAGCCATCGACTATCTGCTCTGGTATCTTTTTGGCCACAAGTTTCTGGAGAACTGGACACGATAGGGCTGCGAAAAGCGAAGGTAGCTGTAGTCAAACTGCACGCTTTAGGATCTTCGAGCCCTCCCGGTTGGAGCCTACGTGTTGCCCTTGTAAGTGATCGGAAATTTTACAGAACGTGAAAACTGACCGATTCCAGTGGCGGGCATACCGTTAATTCCCAGATGGACTGTCTGTCTTTTCCATCGGGTCAGTGAAGCCAAGTTAGGCAGAAAAGCGGAGAAGCATCGTTTTCATCCTTATCGGCGATCATTACCAGTGCGCATCTCACGAAACTCGCAGAGCTTCTAATCCGGGGCCTTCCGGACGGTGGTTCAACACCTAAGCGTTTGGTCACGAGCAGCTGAACGACAGTGTGATTGCCTTCCACCCAGAGTTTACACGCCAGTATATTCTTGGCTTGCATCGAGTGAGGTTTGCAAACGATTGTCAGTGAACCCCGACAAGACGCGTTTAACTCGCTCTTGTTCGAAGATGTAAGTAAATTGTTTTTGGTCCCACTATTTCACAACTCGCTCCATTTTTCCGATTCTTTGGTGAACTATCCGTTTCTCATGGCTGTGTGGCAGCTAATGTACTGCTGTAATTGTTCAGCACCCTTTCGGTGCCTAGCTGTCATTCCGACGGAAGAAGGCACGAGGGCTGGGATACCGCCAGGTTACCTAAGCCTAGACAAGAGCAGCCGAAATGCCAGGGGTTGGCTTCGAACCACAAACCTTCCGGGGCTGAACCTGGGACCCGAACCACTGAGCTATCTCGAGCTCCGAGTCACAGAACTGCCGTACCGTTCTTTCCTTCCTCTCTTTCTGTGCAAACACAGGGCTTGAACCAGCGAACCTCCCATCAAAAGCCCGTTCCGACCAATCAGACAAGAGTGATTTTGATGTCCCACAATTCCCCCACGATAATGGAAATAGAAACATGATGAGAGTCATAGACCACCGACGACGAATCACACGGGTTTTTGTTGTGCACCGGACAGACGAAGCGAGTGCGACTGAGTGAAAGTAATCAAGTGAATCCAGGCCCATCAATCACAATTTGTAAGGGACATCCTATAAAGATGAAAACAAAACTGCTTTTAATCCAACGATTTCCTAGGACCTTGGAGGAAAACCAGTGGAACAAAGAATCTAATTGTGTCAGGTGCGTACACAACAAAAAATCGATACCTTGAAAAAATTTGGTGTCTGGTATTCATTGGTCTGACAGGTTTAGAACAAGATGACAATGTAAACGCAGACTGGTCGTTGCCCCCCACCCCAAAAAATCTACCAACAAACGAAACGTTATTCCTCGGTTTAGCTGAGACTACCGAGGTTTGTATATATGCACATCAGCGATGTGCATTCGGTCAAACCGACCGGAATGGCGGCGGAACTTGTGAACCGACTGAGAACACTAATTAAATACACAGAATAAAGAGTGGCTTGAACGAGAGCAAGTGTCCCAGAAGGGACACAACGGTGACTGGTCAGGCACACACTGGGAAATCAAGCAAAACAAGCTGCCGTTTCAAAAGCTCTAACCAAAATTACACACCAAGTTTCCCATTCCGGTCAAGTTTGCCGCCTCATTTTGTCGTGACTGTCACTACGCACACACAAATTCTGGTTTGAATCTGCAAATCACATCTACTTACCGTATTTGCCGTGTTTGGATGGTGTGGCGTCCGAACCGGTACAACAGAACGCACAGCAAGGTGGTGAGTAGCTCAGACCGCAACCAATGCCACTGCTGGCACCGCCACAGCTGCTGTTGCTACAACAGCTGCTCGCTGTTCCGCCGACCATGGGACAATGCGAACCGGATGATGTGGAACAACAGGAAAGACTGATAAGGCCACTGCCATATTCGCTTGTTTCTGAAGGAGTCGATGAAGTGTTTGGTGTCCGTTTAGTGCCTGTACACGCGCCACAAACACCACCACGAGACGGAGTCGAACACGAAAGAGCGGTTCCAGTGGACTGAATGACTGAAAAAGAGAGAGAAACGTCTAGAAACTCGTGTGAAGCGCTGAATCCTACCAAAGTGTGCGGCGGGGAAGCCAGTTGAATAAAAAAGGGCCCATAGTGCCCAGTTGGAACAAAATATCAATTGATCACACTCACTGGCTTCACATTTGCGGATGGCAGCAGCAGCGGCCCGAGTGAAGGTTGCCCCAGTGGGCTGAGGAGAAAAGTACATTCGCTGATGTTGCGTACAGCACGGCATGGTGGGATGACCGGTGCTTTGAACGGCGTTCGTTCTGCCTGACCATTGACAACCAGAACGGCTGGTGGATCGAGCCGATTCACCAGCATTCAGATGATGCCCTGATGCTGCAGGGACATAGGAGTTGTTCGCGTTGCATCCAGATCCGTGTCTGCTTGACAAAAACCGGCTGGAATCGTTCATTGACGACGGACCACGATGGGCTGTTCCACCCGAAGTGATTCCATTAGACGCCGTAGCATTGCTAGTAGTGGACCGCGTAGCAAACGACGGTCCGGAATGTGTTGAACTAGCACCACGATTCACATGTGTCGAACTCGTGGAGTTGTTTGTACTCAGGTTCGAGCCTGGGTCTGCTTTCATAGTGGCGGCTTTCATTGCGTTTGCTTTGCGAGCCTCACGACGACGAGCACGCTTTGTGATCTCTTTCATGTGTTTCGGGCCAGGACCTTTTTTACTGTCGAGAACCTGGTGTGGAGAAACCAAGAAGGCACAGTACAACAGGATGAATAATAAAGTATAGTAACAATAATAATCATTCAGCGGCAACACCCTTTTGATGCCTATCAGGAAGGTTGAGATACTATTGGGTTGCTTAAGCCTAGACAGGATCAATCAAGACACCGGGATTGGGTTCGAACCATGGGCCTGACCTGAACGGCCAGTAATTTCCCACCTTGACCACTGAGTCACCTCGGGTTAAGATAGTTTACGAAGCTAGGAGTAAATCGAGATGGTTAGGTGGTTAGAGCGCGAATCTACTGACCGGAAGGTTCGAACCCGTCCTCTGCATCTCGACTTCCCCTGTCTATGCCCGAGCAACCTGGCATGGCAGCTGGGCACTAATAGAGGATTACAGCTGAACGAGAGGATCAAACCGTCAACTCCAAAAAAATCTAATAAGGAGAGACTTTCCTAGCAAGTTAGCCAAAAAATCCTCAAACTCCATGCACGTTTTGGAGCACAAAGTAATCTTTGTATGGAAAAATAAACCACTATGTTGTGCCAGGTAGTTTGAGTAGTATTGTCCAAGCCGATGGTGTGTCATTGCTATGTCTATCCGTAACTTGAATTGGACTGCCTCCATCAAAATTTATTCGTTCAAAAGTAAAATAGTAAGTAAAATCATCTTCCAGGATACACACAATCCCAGTTGTTCTGAGATAATAAAAAAATAAACAAATAATCGTTCGGCTGTAACACCCCTTCGGTTCATACGTGCCACGCTACCTCAAGGAAGCCTGAGGGCTGAGATACTGCCAGGTTGCCCAAGCCTAGACAGGAACAATCGGGATGCCGGGGTTGGGTTCGAACCACGGACCATCTATCTGATCAGTAAGTGTATCTCTCTTGACTATTGAGTTATCTCGAGTTCTGTTTTGGTGTACGTTCAGGCCCCGACGCGTGGATTTCGGTCCGGAGTATTTGACATGACTAATCGGAAATGAACAGAGACCTAAGCTCATTCTAGTACAGTCAACCGCAGAGCCAGCTGTTTATCTATGTAGAAGATGATGCCTTCTTGCTGAGCAGAAGGTAATCTCATTCAAGATGTTATTCAACCGGAGATACAAAAACTTGCAAAGGCATCCTCAGGCTTTAGTTGAACTTGGATTCAGAATCTCGAAATGTGTCACGATCTCATGCTACTGACAAAGCATACATTGTTGAAGTCAACACTCTTCTTGACATAGTGAACTGCACGAGGATTGTATTGGACGGAGGAAGGTCAAACACTGGTCACGTGTCGAAATATTGGTAGCTCAAATGAGTTTATTGGTTGTTGATCTGTTCCCCAAGTTTGGCAACTGACTTGCAAACGCTTCGTCACCATATGAGGAGACATCATCAGTGCGCAGTTGGGTGGATACCTCCTGCTTGTCTGCGTGCGTTTGTATAGCATCTGAAGGCTATCTGTTATCTCTTAACCTGATTGGTTAGTTCAGTGACAGCGTTTCCCGTGAATTTATTGGTCCGTTCGTGATCTTTGTTGTGTTGTGATCTGCGTTCCCTCGCGACAACGACCTTTAACCGGGATCGGTTAAATTAGTTTGACTCGAATAAGCTCTAAAAATTAGTTTTCTTCTCGATGCTTCAAAAAAGTGTACTATGAATTCAACCACTTGTTTCAAGCGTTTCCATATTGATTATTTAAACACATCTGTTCCACATAACCCTCTGATATCGTCTTCCACGTACCCAGGCATATTCTCGCTAACGAGGGATATGGAAGGTGCAGTGAACACAAAAATACAACGCCAGGAAGAAGGTGCGGAATCGGATGGAGTTCTGCATGCACAAATCTGGTTTGAGCTCCCGAAGGTGGCAAGTGTTTCACCCAATCCAATGGTGTCTTTCCACCTAGGTTTTACGTAGTTCCTCCGTTCAACGGACGATATGTTGAGGTCGTCAGTCTCCTCACCTAGTTTAGCTCAATTTGCAGAGTGGAACATGAAGAACGCGTGGTGCTCATGATTGGCAATGGCTGTTGAGTCCAAACCATTCCATCTATTTTCACATAATGGGAAGGAATCTTGGACGATGGCTTCTGTGGAATGAGGCATGTGAATTCAATCCAAGGACATTTGGTAGGATGGTCTATTGCAGTAGCATGTCACGTCAGTTGGCTGAGATAAGGTGCGCGTTTCCAGTGAACGATTCAAAACCTCCAGGTTGATACTTTGTGAATTGTGCCGCTAAGCTTGAGAGTATATGATTGCGTGTTCGTACCAGCTAGCACGCAAAAGTTCGCTGCTGTGAACTGCACGCTGAGGCGCACACCGTCGAGGTATTCACACGCTTTTGTCCTTTAACTAGTTTCGGCGTCAGAGTCACACCAATTGATGGTGGAACAACGAGAAGAATTTCGACCACTGTGGTCAAATTTGACTGCATACCTATGCAAGAACTGTCCGTTTCAGAAATATCAAGCGTTGTTGTGGGTGATTCGAACGATTCACTAAGAACAAACAAAAATGAAGTTAAGGGCGCCATCCAGAATAGATATCAAGTGAAATGCGTACGACTTTTTATGCCCTAAGATAAATTTCACTACTCTGTCGGTGTCAAAAAAACACAAGCAAATCAGTATTTGGGACATAAACTTGGCAAAAAAAGTTGGCACTCACAAGCGGTGGAAATGCATTACAAAGAAGACCAAGTTTGACATTCTACAACCTCTGAAAACGACTTACACAATACTCCTTAAACAGGTAGAAAACACTTAATCTATCATCATTATCATCATCACCATCATGATCATCACCATGATCATGATCATGATCATCACCATCGTCATCATCATCAGAAGTTCCCTCCCTACAGCGAAACCTCCCTAGAACATACTGAGGTTATCGTAGCAGTAAGACTCCAACGAGTCAATGTGTTGCCGCATCCCGACGAACACCACATGTTTTTATTCATGGAAAAAATGGTCAATAGTAGTCGTTGTTTTACCTGGGATTTGGCTGTGGATATCAGGTGTGATGTACCGCCGAAAATAGGAGGATATGTTTGCTGTTTATCTTTGCTTCATTGTGCACCAGCAGCTGTTTATCCCTCCCATTAGTCCATGGGGGGTTATTGTAAAAAAAAGTTCAGCTGTAGCACCCTTTCGGTGCCTAGCTGCCATGCCACCAGAAGGAAGCACGAGGGCTGGGATAGTGCCAGGTTACCCAAGCCTAGACAGGTGAAGTCGAGAGGCAGAGGTTGGGTTCGAACCATGGACCTTCCGGTCAGTAAATTCGCGCTCCAACCACTGAGCTGTCTCAGTAAACGAATGATACAAAAACCCACCTCTGATAGCCAAATCAGAATGAATCATCCAAACAGTAGATCTGGGGAGCCTCCTGCCATACTTTGCTTGCAAGCTTTCTAGGAGTATTCATGCAACTGCAACGTGAGAACACAGTGATGCAACGCCTGCTAAGCAAAGAACTTATGAAGACAGCGTCCCTGAATCAACGTAGCTGAACGAAATGGCCTAAGCTAACACCAACTGGTGCGGTATATGCCCAAAAGATTCCGGTGTTAATATACTAATAGCAAATAAGTAAATAAGTAATAATGAGCCGTCGGAAAATTCTCCCACTAACCATATGATCCCAAAAATAGAATTTTGGCCAAGATTGGCGAGAGGTCATCCTAATGCTGTCCAGGTGGACCATGCCGTCGGTATACCCCTCCGATCGCAAAAAAGCTCATGCGGCTTGGGAGAAGAACGTCAACAGCAACGGTATAAATATTCTGTGGACGATCAAAGGCGCGCTAATTTGATGATACCGCTATAGAGAATGCTGACAGGCTGAGAGCATAGTATTTTGATGGCACCCTCCCTCGTGGGAAATTAGCGTACCTTTCAGAACGGATCTGACTCGTAGCAGTGAGTCACAAAAACATATATAGAGTTCGCATTATTGAGGGACCTCGGTATATTACAAAACACACATTATGCGTCAAACTTCGGATGGTGTTTTCGAAAATCGGAACCGAACCTGAATCCAGTCGTTCAACCAATCAAATCATAGTCTATGTGAAAAACTTGAAGAACAGGGAGTAATTGGTTCAGGCAACCAGGTAGACAATACCTAAAACATATCTGTCTATTTCCTGGACATTTGAGTGATGTTTTTGAAATTAGTAAATTGAAAAGTGCACGGTCGTGGTCGAAAGACAATGGGGAAAAAACACCCAGACTACACAGGAGCGATTCGAAGCCAGATTGGTGCGCCAGAAAAGGTCAGAGGGAGCAGGATAGATCGGAGCAGCAATGTGCACATGTGTCTGAGCGAAGTGTCTATCAACGAAAAAACGACCGGTGGTAGATCGTCGAAGGAATGTTTCCAAATAGAAAAGAGTGAAATGGCTGGGAACGATGGTTCCTGAGAATACCAAAAACACGCATGATCATCACGGAATCGAGGGCACTGAGAGTTCTACACGCTGATGCTTTCAAAACAAAAAACTGCCCGCTATACAGTGGAGCTGGTGAACTTTATCAAGTTTATGTTGTTTCAAAACGGTCATTTGGATCACAGGTGATTGAAAAATAAGAATTCCTCTCGTATAGACGCAATACACTACTCATAAGGTTGCTGAAAACCCTTCGACAGCCCATGACCGGTTTCGCCCTTCTTAGGACTCATCAGGTAGGCGCAGTCAAACATGGTGCCAACTGGAAATGATGCGGCCTGGTGCAGCACATTTAGTCGCTCAAAGGCATCACAGACGAGAGATTTAGCTGGGTTCCAGGTGAGTCTCCCGTCAAAACCAAATTGGTGTGCAAATTCCCGTTGTTGATTATTACTTAGTGGTAGTTAGGGAAAATCGGCAAACATTCAGCGATGGTTGACTGCTGAAGTTACAAGCTTAAGCCGATCGATGCACAAGTGGCATTCGATGTAGAGGGTGTTAGGACCCAGGACTTGTTCGTGATATAATCTATATCTTGACGCAACATTGGCGTGCATTGACACTGTGGGACACGAGGTTGGAACAAAGCGCGGCCGTTGCTCCCGGATGACAGACCCTTCCTACAAGCGTCAACAGAACCAACCAAAAGGTACTCCCTGTAAAGAAGTTTCACTACAGATGAAAAGTACAATGACAGTGAGCAACTCTGTTCAAAAAGAGACCCCTGTAATGGCATATGTTACAGAAGTATTGTGATTGAAACCGTGCTCCATTCCTTAAGGTATTTGGTTTTTACCAAAAAATACAACTATTACCAAGTAGACCGAATTGAGAACATGCGGTGAGTTTCCGGGATGTGGCCCCGCATCCCCTGTAAAGTGCGATACAATCACATGGGAATTAGATTTATTCCAGTGTGACTAACTACCAAAACACTAGTTCCAACAAAGTATGCGCGCTTAGTGTACTACACTACTGACAGCAGCTCAATCCAAGTAGAACTAGCTACATAATCCATTTCAAGATGTTTGTACCTGGGCGTGGCCTCTTTTAAGAGGTCCCACGTGAAATCTGGCCAACGGGAGCTATCCAGGGTACGGGAATCTTCTTGAAGGTAGTTCTTGAGGAAGCTG
The DNA here is from genome assembly GCA_003604175.2 of Clonorchis sinensis. Taxonomy (NCBI): domain Eukaryota; kingdom Metazoa; phylum Platyhelminthes; class Trematoda; order Opisthorchiida; family Opisthorchiidae; genus Clonorchis; species Clonorchis sinensis. The sequence continues at coordinate 29,054,858 of CM030372.1, forward strand.
CCATATCCAGTGTATTCAGCCGGCAACAGGCGTAGGGCAATGCGTTCACTGTCAGTGTAACGGTGGGTACTACTGATGAGGCATGCGAGTAGTATGTCTCCTCGTAAATCCGCTTCGCGTCTCTTGAAAAATGAGATGTATTACGGAATTTGTGGAGTCGCTTTGTAGCATTTGCTTGCATTTGAGTAACAGTCAAGGAATATCCAGGAAAGTTTCGGAAGACGCGTTCAAGGAGAAGATGGATATTCCGTTTTGTAAACGAGATGCATATGAGAGTTTTGATCCCCTGTCCAATATCTGTAACCGTTCAGTTGGTGTTTCTCTAATGAATAACTCCGCAACGAAGGCCTTCTTCCTTTCACCAGTATGGCCTTGAAGGTTGTGTTATGTTCTCTGTAGGTTTGAATCAAGTGTCCATCATGTAGTGAATACCAAAGAATGGGTGCAGAAAAGAGTCGGTAGCGGACTTCCCATGGTTTAAGCTAACTAACTGAAATCCGTCGTCACGCGCTTTTCGAAAACCGACAACAACGGCAACTCGCACCCCCTCCACTTCCCCAAAGATGGGTCCTTTCTCATTCGCACCATCAGCCAGGACAGAGTCTGACTGCCCGTGAAAGATGTTCTTTGGCGGGGTCGAATATCACATTTTCGTAGGCATCTCGCTTGGGGAGAGTAGCCAGTTGTCCAGGTTTATAGTTCCCATATGGCCCATTCTTGATTGGCTGTCACATCAAAGTGACCAAACGGGTTTTTTATGAATGACTGATGACAAATATCTTTCAGGATTAAACCTATCACCATAAGAGGACGCAGAAATTCGCCGAGGCATCCGCTAGAATATGGAAGTGATTGCACTTTGGATGAGGGTATGAGATTCCCATTAGAGGAAAGTGTGAAAATCTTTGGTCGGAAAGTGGCATTCGCTCTAGGGGTTGCCAGACGCAAGGAGCGGCTTGGCTGCAAGGACAGACGATGAAGCTGTCAGGACGCGCCCAGACATAAAAGAAGCGCATGTGCAGAAAATGACGCATTCCCAAGGTCAGCAGCGGTATCACACGTTTCGGATAGCAGGTGCGTTGGCGGAGCCCACCAAACATGGTTTAGCAACATGTGACCAGCGGAGTGGGGCTGAAACTGTTCACGACCGGAACACCGCCATTGGCTGTACAGAACGAACAAGTGAACGACCATAATTAGCCATACAGTCATCCTATATATTTGCACAGAGGCTCTGTATGTTTTGTCCTGACAATACAGCCGTGTCCCGAGTTCTCTGTCTTCTCCTTATCGCGTAGTATGGCAGGCTCAGTGCAGGCATAATCAATAGACGGTCACCCACGATACAACACTGGCGACGGGGATGGGATTCGAACCCACGCGGGGAAACCCCAATGGATAGTCGTTATCAGCGGTAAAGTTGTTCTGAGAATTGCACAATTAGAATACAAAAAACGATTATTGAGATTCTCGCGAACGTGTGGGATGGACTGCGTCATTTCCAGCCAATTTCAAAATTTGATGTGAGTGAAATGGAATGATTGGTTGTGGGGCTCTTTCGGTGCATGGCCGTCGTGCAACTCGAAGGAAATACGGGGGCTGGGTTCGAACAACAGACCTTTCGGTAATAATTTCACACCTGGCCACTGAGCTGCCCCGGTCCGTTGTCCGCGACTGGTACAACTTCCATCTTGCCCCAAAAGGCACATACATATTTTCGTCCCTTTGGGAATATACTTTGAGATATAACACTCCGAACTAAGATAAACTTACTGCCTGTTGCATCCTGAACATAACTGTAAAATCCCATATGAATCTCTTCACTGACGAGGAAGTACATCGGGAATAAGGAAGGCAGAGATTTTGACTACTTGTAAGTAATGCTTGTGTGTTTGGCTGTATGGACCACGCTGAATGGTGAATGACATTAATTAGCCCAACTGCTAGAAAAATGATTTTTGAGGTAAACTGGAACATGGCCGACAGGATTCTGAAAGTGCGGCCACATTTTGGATGAAATAAATTGAGGTAATAAGACTGACTACTCATATGCCACACCTTCCGGCAGCCTAGTAAGGAGGGGACTCAAACACTAGAAAGCGTAGAAATGTGGACGAAATAGGACATTCAGTGCTCCAGATAGACCCACACATTATCGCCACACTGAAAGTATAAGGTGTTAGCTGACAAATCTACACACGAAGGCGACGATTGTCTTACCCTCTGAACTTCCGTCCGCGGCGGTAAAGTTTCATTTCTTATTTGTTCATAGGTATGATGAAAGCAATTCGTAACAGTTGTCCTTGAAAGTGAGTGTGTGGGCGGAAAATGACTCAGATGACGAAATCTTATGCTAGAAAAGTGTCTGTTTGTATAACATGGTGACGAATAAGGGCGCTTTTCCTCTCGGGTCAAGTTGACCCGAAACACACATTTTTGAACACTACCTGTGAATATGTCACAGGCGCCAACAACCAGAAAACAGTCAACAAACTTGTCACCGCCGGGGCACACGTCAAAACACTTGGCACCCATCGCAAGAAGTGCGGCCAGGAAGGTAAAACGCACTATACAGTGTGCCATAGAGTGCATCGATCGTACTGAGATAGAACGTTTCCAGATGCTGCAGGTCCCCACCGGTAGACAGATATGGAATCGGGACGATTGGGGATTCAAGAGAATCGGCTGCACGGTTGGGCTGGTTTGAATCGACAGGGTGCACATGTCGAGCATTTTTAGTGGGTGTTAGGAATAGCTAAGTGGTAGTGACGGCAGTGGGACGGAAGTATCGTTAACGGTGAGAGATTAGAGGAGAATTCCTTGTGTCCCGCAATCGGTCTCCTATGGGAGGTCAAAATCTATCAGTACATCTGTTTTCTGATTAAGGTCTTGATGTCCCTTTGTTAAACTGCTTGTAAGACGTCCACAACGTTCGGAGGCCAGGCGCCACTAATAACCGAACAGCATGTCAATTGGACGGATGTGGCACGTGCGGGCTACGGACCAAACGAAGGCACGCCCTGATTGGTCAGAATGCCAGCCAATCTGTATCGGGCATCTTTAGCTCGACGCTTTTCGCCCCCCTCAAGGAGATTCTAGCACAACCTTGTGGAACATTCTGTGGTTACCCTAGTTGGAATAATCTTCCTTCGTCTCCATGAAGGACTGTCTGAAGCCACCATGCCCTTTGATATACCATGGTGGGCGGAGCAGGGAGCCAAAGACCGATACGGAGTTGCAAGACCGCACAGCAAGTCATAACACATTCAGTACACTTGTATCGTCCGTTACGTTGACAATTGAAATTCCCCACGGTTATTCTGTCCCCATTTGTAACCCCCGCCCCACTTTTGTGTTTAGTGCGTGTATATGAACTGGCGTTTGTTTGTCCTTACCACCTCACTCATTTTGGCCTTGAGGTCATCCGGCCATTTGTGGCCGACTTTGTGCACGTGTGACTGTCTCACGTGGGAGCCTGTTTGCTCCTTTGGTTTGTACTCTCATAGTCCAAGTGGACCATTTGTTTTGGACGAGTATCTACTGTCGAGGTTTGTATAATTTGTGAATTTGTCTTACATTAATAGTACCGTATAGAAACCCAGCTCCGACTTTGTTTTGCCTTCCCGGAGGATCTGGTATTACGCGTCACTCGAAGATACTGTTCGCTCATTACAACAATGCTGTGCGGAAGAGGTTCCAAGGAGCAGAACTACGTAATCTTATAAACGATACCCATGAAATGGGTATCATTTATCAGTGCCACTCCGAAAAACCATTACCTTAAATCAGCATTACTGACCGAAGCAGTGCTCTGGATACCTGATGGTACAGCGCCGAGAGTCTCCGCGCGCGCAACTTCGACAGCTGATTCTAATACTGGAGACTCTGCAATTGGCTGGAAAGCTGATGTCACGACGCTGCTATAGATCTATGGCTGTTAGGAGTTCAAGATTCACCGTAGTCTACCTGATCCAAGCATAAATTTCGCCATTCACCAGGGACAACAAGTCAGGGAATTTTTGGGCTGGCATCCCAAATAGTAGCGCAGTATCGCTGTATACTGTAGCACCCTTCCGGTGCTACGCCACCCGAAGGATGCACGAGGGCTGAGGTATTGCCCAAGCCTAGACGGGGGAAGTCGAGAGGCAGAGGTCAGATTCGAATTACGGACCTTCCGGTCAGTAAATTCGCGCTCTAACCAATCGCTGATGTCAATTGGTACGACATGGCTATTTTGATCATTCCGCATATTGAATATCCTAGGAGATGAAGAAATCCGTTCTACAAAATTCTATTAAACCAGGTAATCGACAGGGTTCTATCCATTGACCGACTGAAACCGATGAGTCTTTTTTTTAAAAAATGCGTCCAAATGAATGAGACTTTGTAGCTTACCTGTGCAAACAGTCCGGTTTGCCTGTCCCGTTGCAACCATCGTTTGACACAAAGCACACAGGCGTTGCACAAGTCACCTGATCGCGCAGCTGCCTGTTGGCCGAAACATCCGGCGAAATGTTCTGAATAACGCGTACTGATTGTGAACCGAGAGGAAGACGATTTGGTCCCACAAATGCAACAACCCGTTTGACTGCGAAACTGCGATCGACTGGAACTGGTCCCACCACCGGAGCCGGTCGAGTGGCCACCACTCATTGTCGGATTGTGGGCTGACAACGAGGACGGGGGCTTACTTCACAGCGTCTACCAGGAAAACAAGGTCCAAGAGACGGGAATTAGATAACGCCAAACCTCTGTGTCATTATCGAGGATCTGAGCAGGGATACTGAACGACAAAGTAAGCAACATACGTTTAAAACGGTCATTTGAACTGACACTCCCAATAGCTGTTCATGCAGTTTTCTCATGTCAAACACATTGTGACTGAATCCTCCAAGAAGATTTATGTTATTCTGCGCTCCAATCCAGGCATTCAGGCAGCTTACTCGAGCTAAACATCATAAATCCATCCAGTTTTCATGACCGTGTACATTCAAAAACAACTTTTAATTAGCTGTTCATTATCTTGCTGCCCGTGAGACTGCCCTAATTGGCATCCCGTGTAAGCAGACCACAGGGGACAATAGGCCTTGTCTAGATGGTTAGGGCAAACCAGTGATACACACCGCTTCACTGACAATCCTGACCCCAAGAAGGTCAACGCCAAGGCCACCATCACCACATATGTAATCAGCTGTCACCAAACAGTGGCCCAAATGTGGGCGGTGTGATCAACCAATTCAAATCATACTGAAAGACGCGCTTGAAAAATTTGATTAACCTGGACTATTGAAAAATCTAATAAAGCTTCCTTCGAAAAAAAGACGAAACTCTGAGCCAGCATCTGAGCGTAACATAACTCAGAGTATGGAGTACATGTGCCACACTACTTCTACGTAATCTGACTTTCACCCAATAAGTTCATGAATTCCAGAAAGTGTGAAACCTGAACGAGCTAGTGTGTATGAAGAACTGATCAGATCACGAATGAAATTTAGGCTTGCAGCAGTGCAGATAACATCAATCGAACAGAAATGTTTTCGGTCTTCGAAGACATACACGAATGTAGAAAACGGACGCGCTGTGAACCATTCGGTGAATGGTCATAACGAACCGCATCTTTGGCACCTCCGAATGGAGTCTCAGGCGCCGGAATCTCTGTAATATGAAGGTCAACGCCATAACGAGGTTGCATTGCGACCCCCGCCAAATAACCCCAACACAGGAGATCCTTTGCTTTACGTGTTCCAATGTAAACCCACCTGGAAATAACTCGATATCACCCATGTTGACCTATCCAAACCTAGCGTTCTTCTCCTTACTTAAAGCATTAGAAAGTGCTAAAACCCGGACTTCTAACTTTCTGCATATTGCACGAAGGAACTCGTAACCGGAAAGTTCTTCCCTTAAGAGGACAGTCCTTAGTCTAACACCTAAGTATCACAAAGTCCACGTCCTAAAAACTGCCAAAACCGCTGCTAAATCGATCGTTACCTTAGGGGTATCATTCCGATCGCTTCTTAGAATTTGAAGCAAGTATTTCAGTGTGATCCGATCAGTCCGATCTACTGGTCACATGGAACGTCGTTGACCGAACCCGGATTTATGCCCAAATCTCACATCTCGAACGGAAAACAATCCGAACGTGCAGCCCAAAGTTGCGCTCTGAAAAAGCGCCATCTTCCCCGCAACAGCCGAAAAACTTCAGAACGACGAAGTATCATGGCGTCTAGACGGTAGTTTAATGAATTCAGCCGGGATCACAACGGTCAGACTTTACTAAGCACAAGTTTACGGTTTTTGATGGGACACATAGAAGAAACCTGGAAAAGAAAGACCAGGAACAGCTCAACTTCCAGAGAAACAGACCGGCGCCCGCCTCAGTTTTGGTCTTCTCAAGCCAGTTAATCGATCGTCAGTGGAGAGGAAACAACTGAACCTAGTAAGTAATATCCACGAGGTTGTCGGAAGACACTGTTTTACAGACGTAGAGCATAAAGTGTAGCTAACTAGATGACCCTAGCGGAATCTCTCACACAGAATCACAACAAAAATCAATAGGCTATTTACAAGGCGCGTCAACAATGGAGCGTCTATATATTCACAGACAAAACCGACAACTATCTTGCGACCGTGGACAAAGAAGCCCGAAGGTGCAATTAGGTTTGCAAGTGGTCAACCTAGTTTCTAGCATTCTGAGCGGACTTAGCTGAAGCCAGAAACCTCCAAAGATTGACTGACACCCACAGGGGTGGGAGGGTAATACAAACGAACAGAAAGACAAGAGCTTTGTCCAAATCGAGCGATTCACTCCACACTGATAAGGAATGTAAACTCGTTCGATGAAAAGTGTGAGAACAAAAAACGTTGACGGGATGGGAATTGGCTCAAACTGTTGGTAGGACATTCGCTTTGAAACAGAAGACTTCAATTCAAGATTTCAATCACGACGTAGCTCGACTGCTCTCCACCTAATCTACAAGGCGAGCATCAAGTGAAAAGTAGAAGAGTCTTACGCACTCCAATCTATGCTTGGCTGTACGTTCGTGACCCAGAACGCAGCCGGGTAGCTGAATCACTCATGGATTAGGTTACTGGTCCTTTGTCCCGGCAGCTATGCCAGCTAATTCAATGTGTTCTAGTTAGTCCACAGGTTTCCCAGGTCAGGGATTACCATCCAGCACTGTTTAAAAAAAGGTTCGCGCGTAATTTGAAACTGCATTCCGTGCTAAAAATACATCCTTTCACACACAACACACAAACACATTTCCCACGTAGTGAACTTCCTCTAGTCCTGCTTGAAAAGAGTATACCGGGAGTCGTTAGTCAGTTTCCAATCATGCAAGTACGCCACCAACGAAGGTCACTTTTGGCGCCGGATGAGGTAAAAATAGGGAGTCGGGGAAATAGTAAGAACACTGGATCGCTGTCATGAAAAGAAAACCATCTGCATGTTGTTCGGCAGTGGGAACCGAAGTATCTGTCGATCTGTTTGCTAGGGGAAAGATAGATGAAGAGCAAGCTTCGATTACCTCTAAAACAAAAACCCAACGAACGAGAAATTTCCAGAGCCCAGAGAAAAATCGCTTCGGACGAAAATAGTTTGACACCGACCGTTTGAACGGGGAAACTGATTCTGGTTGGATAGTTACGTAAAGACTGCGATTGTACAGATGGAAACCTCGGTACCCACGTATTGCCAATCAGCCCAATCAGCCCAAGTGGAATAATTGCAGAAAAATCNTGGAAACCTCGGTACCCACGTATTGCCAAGCAAACTAAAACATATTCGGTCTAGGACAGCACTGAACAGAACTCAAACAAAGAAGCACGAAGGGGGGACACAAAGAGTGCGGCAAAAGGAAGCATTTACTTCTGATCGTATCGATTTTCTCATCCGTTGGGTAAAGTATGACTTCAATTAGCCCAAGTGGAATAATTGCAGAAAAATCGAAACTCAAGAGGATGTATTCCGACTTTCGACAAAAATGGATACTGAATAAGAAACAAGATGTTTCCGGGTTCCCTAAGGAAAAAGACAATCGTTCAGTTGTAACACACTTCGATGTCTAGCTGGCAAGCTGCTTAGAGGAAGCGTGAGGGGTGAGATACTGCCAGGTTGCCCAAGTCAAGACAGAAGCAGTTGTGTTGGAACCACGGGTCTTCCGGACAATAAGTTCGCGGCTTAACCACTGAGCTATTTCGAGCTCGTGTTGAAACGGTGGAATAATGAACAATACAAGGAAAATACGATCTAGATTTTCAAGCAGCTTCGAGTAAGAGGCGGTCAACTTTTCGTCCGTGGGAAAGCCCTCAACGTTAGTCCGTACAAAATTTCGCTAGTACCATGAGGGTGCTTGGAGATGTGGAAAGATCGGACATTACACGCTAGCAAGAAAAAACAACTCGGCTATATGGTTCCCGCAGGACCCCTGTTTAGACTCGCGTGACCTTAATTCATTTCAAATGTGGTGTTTCCTAGAAATACCATGACAGCCATGTACTGCATCGATTTTCCTCTCTGATACCATCACACACACACTGGCTTGCCTTTATTGCGATGTTTGGAGCTACCGTCTTAGCAGGCGATCAAAGCGCTGAGCCGATGCTTACCGGAGCGAGAGAAGGTCAGTTTCTAAATGATCTGAAGCCTATTTGTATTCCACAGCGAACTGAGTAGTACAGACGGCGTCCTCGTCTAGGGCAGTCCCTCAAATTAGGACCTTCAATAAACGTCCTGCCAAGCAAAACAGTGCAGGATTTCATTAACAATGCACTGCTACTATTCAGTGTAGGTCTAGCGCCTTCCACCCTTACGGTGGTTTTTCTCATGAAGAGCACTACATTTCTTTGGGATTGAGATATACATCTGGTCATCATCGTCAGCTGTAAGAACCGCGCACTTGTCGTACAGTGGTTATAACTACCACAGTTTCGTTCACCGATGATTTGGGGAGGTGGGTTAGGTAGCTGCGCTTTGGAGGTGGGAGCTGGTAAATTGGTGTGTAAAAAAGAGGACTGTCAGGAAGCTGTGCATCGAAGGCAATAGCTTGGATGCACGAGCGCCATTGAGGGCGCGATTGGGCCATGTCTGACAATGTCTCTAACCATTGATGTGGCCCGTCTCGGGCTCCCCATCCAGGGAGACGGCAGTGACCAGCGCAGCTGACTTCGATGTTAATGGCTTTCATACTTCGCTACCAAGTTAGTGTTTGACCACCTCCACCCCTCACGAGGTTGTGCGAAAAGAACCCTTCGAGGAAGTCGGTCGAGTGGCATACGGAGCTCGCGACCAAGCCAGCGTAACCTATGCAGTGTGATCAGTTCATCTATCGTGGGTGATTTATTTCTTCCGAATACCATTCGACGAACTTCAGCATTACTGATCCGGTGTTCCCACCAGACTCGGGCAATGCTCCGAAGACATCGACGGTCAAACAATGAAGGTCTTTTGACGTTCCCGGCGCGCCACGGCCAGGTTACTGATCCCCATAGTAACAGAACATCCCAAGACTAACAAAAACAAACTGAAAAACCTACTCCAGTAAGGATTTTCTCCCATAAAATAGCAGTAAGTGAGTTCCAATATAGTGGTACACAATCTGGACCATTTGTCACGATATTGAACTCCGTTTGCCCTGTAGCCATCATACATCAAACAGTTTTAGAGACCATTGCGTCACACACTCGTTTTCTAGTTTCCATCCTTCTGACGGGGATGCCCTTGTAGAGAGGTACATTCTAGCTTTCTCCAGGCTGTCTCTTACTTGTATGGTCCACCGTATTCTGGTAACTAGATAAAGTAGCCGATCAGAATGACACCACGCAAAGCCATGAATCATAAATCCCTGTCAACAGGGGGTGATCGACGCCAACGAGTTGAATGAATCGGATTGCCACGATGATGGTTGTTTCAAGTGGGTCGAGAATAACTGCATAAACGACAGAACAATCAACTTCTGTTGGATTAGAAAAAAAACGCCTAAAATCCAAATTGCATTCGCCAGACAAAATGACGCATGGGGAGCTAAACCTATCGACTAAGAGGCACGCGATAAACCGCAAGGCCAAAAAAACAACAAAAACAACAACCCCCACGCGAGACAGTGCGGAGGGCAGATTTTTGTGGGAGATTAAGTCATGCGGCGGACCGTGTGTCACACCCCTCATGGATGGCGAGATAACAACAAAAGGAACGAGACAAAGACAAAGCCCAAATCATGAGTGTGTAGTAGGCATGTGTGGAGGTCAGGTGAATTATTCGTGGCCTATGTATGTATTTGGGAAACTGAAGTGTTAACTACCGTAACACATTCGGAAATATGTGGGACTTTCAAATAAAGCGTACCCACGAGGGGATCATTAGTCGAAATAGAGGGAAGACGCGAGACATGAATGTGGACGATTGAATGCTTCCAAAAAAACTGTATGGAGCGTCTGCTCTTAGCACGCTAAAATGACGTGGATTTTACCTGGATGCGGAGAAACCACAACAAGTCAAAGAGATGCCCTGGCCACTATCTGATGGAGAACACGGACACGACTACCATTCTGAAGGCATCTCATTCACTGCAGGGTGAGTAATGAGCCATGTAGAACAATAGGGACCTGGGAATAATTTTGTCTTGATTAATTTTTTTTTAAAAAAAAACGGAAATACGGTTCACGCACGGATCGCGTGCATGGAATACAATCAACGGAATTTATTTCTGGGGCGTCCCAAAGGGAGCTGTAGTCGGTCAAGCGGACGAAGGCATATTGAAATGCTGCATGAAACCCAAAGCAGGATGCGCTTTTGACGTGGAATGACGTGTTGGACTAGTCAAACCACTGGATGTCCAGTCGTTAGGAAACAATAATAATAATAATCGTTCCGCTGTAACACCCTTTCGGTGCCTAGCTGCCATGCCACCAGAAGGAAGCACGGGGGTGGGATAGTGCCAGGTTGCCAAAACCTAGACAGGGGAAGTCGAGATGCAGAGGTCGGGTTCGAACCACGCGGACCTTCCGGTCAGTAAAATCGCGCTCTAACCACTTGAGCCATCTCGCCCCCGAAGCACTAGTGCTAAATCTATGAGAATCTCTGCCAGTCCCCTCCTAGTATCAGCTCTAGAGTTCGGGGTAGCTCAGTGGTGGAGACGCGAGCTGAATCACCGGAAAATTCGTAGTTCGAACCCAACTGCTCCTGTCTAGGCTTGAATAACCTGACAGGAGCTGAGCACCAGTGTATTATTCGGGTGGCATGCCAGCTACACACCGAAAAAGCGCTACAGTCGAACGACTTCTTTTTTCATTTCATTTCAGTATCACCGGCTGGATTACAGGGCTCTCGCCCACGTAGACTAAGAGAACATTGCGAATTCACGAACCAGCCAGTGGAGAAAAACAACCGATCAAAATCGGGGGTCGCTCTGTTCCTCCTCAATTTGGATTATTTTGGGTCAGTCTATCGTCGCTCAGCCCGAGGCATTTGTGACCTGACGGTCGTTGGTTGAGCTTCATCTCACGACTGCACAAAAATTCGTCGGTACTTGTGGCAGGTGGAGTATGATACTTTCAGCTTTCTTCAAGGAAATCAACAAAATCACCTCATCGACTAGATCAGACCTGACCCACAAAAAAAAACATTCACTACCTAAACAGGGACAATTGAATTCACCAAGCAAACACCCGCTAGACCAAAAAAATTGAAGTTATAAACACAGGCGAGTGGAGTTACGTATTTTTAGAATCCGTAAATCAAGGTGCATGTTGATGCGTTCGGGAGATAAGTACCGTCCGTTTGCTTTAAACTGCATGAAGACTTATAGGACGGTGCTCTTCAATTCGTGAAAGAATTGAGAGTTTTCGTTGGACCAGACCACAATTTTTTTCAGACTACAGCTCCATTATATCGGAAGGAATAATGTAGAACAATCGATCGCTCAGCTATAACACCCTTTCGGTCCCAAACTGCCATGCCACCCGAAGGAATTACGAGGGTGGGATACTGCCAGGTTGCCCAAACCTAGACAACAGGGGAAGTCGAGAGGCAGAGGTCGGGTTCGAACCACGAACCATTCGGTCAGTAGATTGGCGCACTAACCACTGGGCCATCCCGACCCCACGATGTACAACAGATAAGCTCAAAGCGTTCTTGAGACCCGTTGTAAGAATTATGGAGCACAAAAAGTAATTTTCGAAAGTTAGGACGTGGACATTCAAAAATTTCACATATTTAATTCTTAACACCAAGTCTCACGAATAAAAACAGGGTAGGGTTTGTGCCGTGTAATTCGCCTTGAAAAACTGTGGCGATAAGATGTCCGTCGGTTTTCTCCGTTCCTTCCGTTTAATCATTGAGCGCTGCAAAATTCCAAAAGGCCGTCAAGTTGGTGTGTTTCACTGTCCAACTCACTCTCATTCCCTTCTATGTGAGAGATACTACTCACATGGTGTCCTCTTTAACTGTGTATCCGTAATTGTGATCAGAACGAGAGAGCTCAGTGATTAATGCACAAACTTAGTGACCGGAAGGTCCGTGGTTCGAACCCAACCCGAGGCATCTCGACTGTTCGTTTCTAGGTTTGGGCAACCGGAAAATCCTCAGCCCTCATGCTTCCTTCCGGGGGACATGGAAGCAATGCATCGAAAGAGTGTTACAGCAGAACAACTATTTGTTTGTTTAATTTTCATCTATAATAGTTGGGACTTTCAAATTTCTCACTTTAATCACACTTGATGATCTTTTGGGGGCAAGACTGTCTCATTGTAAGTAAGCCAAAAACAGCGATCGATATTCCCAAGACTTTCGTTCGTTGTGGTTTCCAGGTAGGTGCAAAATGGTTGTTCATCAGTAAACCAGAGGAGGGGAGGTTATTTCTGTGCGCCCCCTTATGCAGGTGGCCGTCTCAGTTCACTTATCAGTTGAAGCACAAAGTACGTAACCCTTTCGCTCAATTATTGCTAGGACAACTGGTGACCACTGGTTCGATGGTGTGGAGACAAAGCGATCAGACATGGTGTGATGGATGTTGTAAATAAACTACAGGCACATCTCCTTCATAGCACATGTCTGAGTTATTTTGTTTTCGAAATGTCAGCTGGAACGTGCCCTCGGATCCTCAGAGCAAATCACAGCACATATCGGGACAGAAGCGCGGAGTATTGTCAGTCAATTTTGTACAGAAAAGCATGAGAGTGACTGGTCCACTATGGCCGGTTGACATCCAAAGACAAGCCATGTCGAATCGGACTGTACCGTCTTCCATCCAATACCTTCCCATTGGTATATCAAACCGTTCATGATCGTTGTCATTAGGCTCCCAGGGATTATCCCGACTCCAGTGTTTATGGGTGCATCCATCCTCACGCAGTTCCGTCAGACCAACTATCCCACAATTGACTAGCCTGATTTGAGACAGCAACATATCGAATATTCAAAACGGCCATAATTTGTTGGCCGTAGGACTTCGACATGTCGGCGGAGGATGTTTAGCCACAAACGGGGTGGGCCCATACCAGGTTAACCTCGCAGACAGGGTGAGTTCTCGTGGGGAAGATCGATGTTTTGCTTCTGATGATCTGCATTCACGTCTAATAATAGCCTTTCGGTTCATAAGTGCCACGTAACCAGGATGAAGAACGCGGACTGAGATACAGCCTGGTTTTCCAAACCTAGAAAGGAACAGTCGAGATGCCGCAGTCTGGTTCGAATCATGGACCGCCCGATCAGTAAGTGCGTTCTTTAACCACTGAGGCATCTCGAACTCACTCGTCTACTCTACTCTCCCAATCAGAGCAAGTAGAGTAGGACGGAACCAATAATTGCTTCGCATTCGAGGAACACGACCGAGTAGATATAGCCTGTGCAGCCGTATCTAATCAGCAAGTAGGTAAACACCCGATTTCTTACCGAAAACCATTTGTTTTCCAACTTTGAAGTAATTGCACTGTTTATCGTCATTTCCGGTTCACGAGATAAGCCAAATTGGTGTTCAAGGGAGCAAACGACGATGCTTCGTGTGTTAGAATAGCATTCGGCTGTTTCTAGGAGCTGCCACCTTATCCGTTTCATCAATCTTCTCTATTCATCACTTCACCCGATCACTGCTCGGGCTGCGGGCCAATCGCTATTTCACGGTTCTTCGTACCACATTGTGTTGGTTCACTTAGAAAGAAAGCTTTGAGATCCACCCTGAGGCCATCTAATTGTCCGGTTGGGTTCATATCCAAGAGCAGTCTATTTTGAGCTGCCCGCGAGTAGACCAGTTTGGTAGGTGCATTATTGTGGCAGTGATTTGGCGCGATGGTCTGCTTCAAACACACACACACACACACAGGGAAACAAACTGGCAGTTAGAACATGGTCCGACTATGCTCATGTGTTCCGATTCTTTATAATTAGGAAGTCACAACTGTGAGATTAAACGATAAACTTTGGTTTTCGCGTTTATGAAAGGTGCTGGATTTGAGTGATGCGATACGCGAGCACACAATAAGCAAGGCAGTTTTTGTTCGTGATCTGAGCGGCAAAGACACCTGAGAGGTATGAGTGCGACAATAAACAGTCCGCACACCGTCCCTCCGCACTGAGTTGTTTGAGGAGGAATTTGAGCCCCAGATGATTCAGTGGATTGAGTGAGAATGTGCTGACCAGAAAGTTAGCGGTTCGAACCCAACCCATTTCGAAATCGTTATGCTGTAACACCCTTCCGGTGCCCAACTGCCATGCCACCCGAGGGAAGCACGAGGGCTGGAATGCTGCCAGGTTGCCCAAGCCTAGACAGAGGAAGTCGAGAGACAGAGGTCGGGTTCGGACCACGAACCTTCCGGTCAGTAAGTTCGCGCTCCAATCACTTGCGCCATATCGCCCCTCTGCATCTCGACTGCTCCTGTTCAGGCTTGGGAAACCTGACAGTATCTCAGCCCTCATGCGTCCTTTGGGGTGGGACGGCAGCTAGCCCCCGAGAAGGTGTTACAGCTCAATGCTTACGGTTGAAGGACTGTGCGTTATGAAGTAGGGTGGTTGACGTACCATTGCCAACACCGGTTTGTTATATCAGTACAACTATTCAAAGCGACCAATCCAGTTCGGTGGAATCACTGAAGCCTCGTTTGAAAAATCTGCTGCCCTACCCTGGAGCAGAAGCACCCAACTCAAGTTCCACACTTTTTAAGGTTCTTCCGTGATCCACATTTCCGGTCGTATGGGCGATCAAACCGCAACACAGATACAAAAGCAAGCGTGTCCACACTAGTTGGCATTGTGCCTTCAGGACAACCGAGTAAGATCACATCGGACTGAGGTATGCAGCCTGGAACATGGTCATGCGAAACGAAGAAAGAACAAACGAATGGAAGTTTCATCCTGGCCAAACAATACAAACGCAAAAATATTACGATTACATTGGTTTTATGTACAGTGGTCGCGAACACTTGATCATCATCATCATCATCATCAAAGACAGCAACATCAGTGTTGACACTGATGCTTCACTGCCGTAAACACATGATCAGACCAGTCTATTCCATTTTCGCTACCGACTTGCGCTTTTTTAAATCAATTAACTGCGTAGCCGGAGCTCCCAACTTACCAGAATGTCCTGATCGACAATAGATGAGCTTCTACGGTGGCCAGAAACTAAAAATGCTGTCATAAGCTACCGCACCGCAAGAATCATAATAGAAGCCTTCTGACGCCGCGGCCGTGGCGGTGGCGGCGACGAGGACAAAGTGAGAAAAACCTATCAAGCATCAACCGCTATCGACCGGAATTGATTCAGTTGTGATCAGATAAATCGGTGGCACGAATCGACCGAACAAACTAGGGTAGCCGGTCGGCCCTAACGATATTGCGCAAACCTGAGATTAACTACATAGTTTGGTGTTCAGACATTTGGAAGAAAGCCTGACGTGATCTTTGAATTGTTCGGGACAATCCTAAGGAACGGGTATCAAAAGGTTTTACTACGGTCAACCTTAAACCAGAAACCGGTTCTCGATAACACCAGCCAAGGAAACCAGTAACAGCAATTCGCAGGCTTATAACCAGTCCACGAGGTGTGTTTTGAAAAACGAAAAAGAATCAGTCATGGAAACATAAATAGCAACAGACTTAAAAATAGTGAATGAATTTTTCATTAGAAACGTAAACGGTCCACAATTTTAGTATTCCTGGATTTCCAAGGCGCATTCGACTAGGTTGACCGTGTACGTGTACGAATACAAGGAGAGCCCTAGAGAAGCTTCCACACACAAGGCTGTCAATCAAGGACGCTCAATCTCTACATTCCTAATTGATTTCTTGATAGACAAGGCGATGAGACGGACTTTGAAAGACGTCTTGAAAGCCCTAATGCTCAGACAGCTGCTGACGATATGGACTTCGTCTTCAAAGAGAAGGCACAGCTTTCGATAAATATACTCATTTGCAAATCAATTTGGTTTTTGCAAGAGACTCATCTGGAACGCAGCTGAATCTCCCGTTTGTGATGTTTCCAGGTGAGTCTCTCGCAAAAACCAAATTGATTTGCAAATGAGTGTATTTATCGAAATCAGTCCAATTTGGGTTCAAGTAGAACATAAGTTTGACGGAAACTCGGGGACTGCGCCTACCTGATGAGCCCCAAGAAGGGCGAAACCGGTCGTGGGCTGTCGAAGAATTTTCAGCAAACTTATGAGTAGTGTACTACGTATATAGAAGGCACAGCTGTTTTTTTCGATGAACTACCTAAAGCCATTGCATCCTTTGGCATAGGGTTTGCATCCACAAAGTACTCGTGGACACTTAGTCACTGTACCTACAATCCAGGGAGGGACCATCGAAGTTGTGAAGCGTTTTACGTATCTTGAAAGTTGTATTAGTTCTGATTGTAGTGTGACAGATGAGGTCAATGCACGAATCTCCAAGGCCCGGGATGCGTTTGCTAATTTGTCAAAGTGGTGTATCCCTGAATCACAAGGGACGTGTGTATCAAGCTACAGTAAGGGCTGTTTTGTTGTATGGCTGTGAGACTTGGCCTGTTCGAGCGGCGGAACTAAGATGCCTTCAGGTATTCGACAATCGTTGTCTCAGGACCACAGCTGGCGTAGGCTGGTATGGGCGAATTCGTAACGGAGTATTTATAAAGCGACTGTTCGGTTGTGCAACGGTAACCTTTATCAAAGAATGTGTCCAGCGCCAGAAACTGCGTTGGTTAGGCCATGTATTGCGTAGGCTGAACCATCGTTTGCCGAAGAGAGTGCTGTTTTCCGTGCCCAATTCAGAGTGGCAGGAGCAGAGACGTGGCCAAACCTTGATCTGGCAGAGGGGAATGAAACAGGTTACGAAAACTCTGGAAACTGTCGGTACGACTAGCTTTCCAGGATGGAGACAGCGTGATCTCCACTATACCTGGTTAGAGACACTGCAAGAATTGGCTGCGTTCCTTTTGTCAGTTTCGATCCAGTTGTTTGAATGAATTTCTGGAGGTGTAGGCACTTCGGAATGATTGTAGTAAGATAGAACCAAGTCCCTTCCCGGTTCACTTTCATTCTTTTGTTCACAATGATGCCTTCGAATAAATCACGGTTGCACGGCACCGAAGCATCAGTGTTGAACACTGGTTTCATGCTGATGATGATGATGACTGGAGTTAACGGAAGGAACTGTGAATATCAGATATCTTGCAATCGATGATGGTGTTTCAGATCGTAGACAGACTGACTGTTGTCTCATGGAGCGCATCGGATATTTGGAGTAGGTTCCGCAGTTCTTTGAGAGAGGCAGTCATTGGTTCTGCCGAAATAAGTGTCATCCAAGCTGCAGGGCAACTGACGAACAGCATGGGTACGGGTTCGAACCATACATGTCAGAAAGCCAACCAACGAAACTGTTCCCGTCGGTAAACGGCGAAGTCCAAAGAGACCATGATGAATAATCCATTTTGTGAAAAGCGATACTCCCCTCACTGGTCATGTCAGTACAGTACATTAGCCGATTCGGAGCATTCCTGCCGAATGGTGGCGTTCTTCTCTGCCCATTTCCCGCTATCACGGATAGGCTTGCAACTGAATTATGGTAACTTCCTCATTTCTGGGCTTGAAAGATGCTGTATTCTGCTGATACACGTATTCAAATTCTGCAATCACTTTCGTTTGAATGCACCGTCTATTTGATTCGATGATAGACGTGGCAACCTCCTTGTTGCCTCAGCCTACAGCTGCAAACTTCATTCCAAAAATATCCCGATGGCGTCCAGGAAACTAGGTAAGCCATGATTGGTCAGTTTATTTTCTTTGTTATACCTCGATAAGCTAGTACTTACGTTCCTTCGCATATTAGCATCGATGAGATGCACAGTATCTTTCAGTCGAGCCAAACGATTCATTGACATTTGTTTACGTCACATCAACGCTGGTCACAAAGCAGAGGTCACTCAAGCACCGATCAGTGGTCAGAGCATGGGAGGTCAAGCTCAAAGGTCACGTGGTCACTGACCAATCAGGACACAGGACAACAAACGGACCAATAGGAGCTCCTGACTGAACGACCAATCGTTAGCTCCGGCTAGCTGCATGCTAGTAACACATGCACCACCACTCCACCACGACCACTGAAGCACCGCTACGCGCCCTAGCAACGCACTGATGATGTCACCTCGACTGGTGATGAAAAATTTGCAAACTGCCCGGCTCATCACCATCAGCTGTAAGAAACCGCGTACAGTGGTTGTAGCTGCGACAGTTTCGTTCACCGATCATTTGGGGAGGGGAGGTGGCTGTACATTGAACGCGGGAGCTGATAAATCGGTGCGTAACTACAGGACTGTTAAATGGGGGATTGGGAAGGGAGCTATGCATTGGATGCATCGGGCTTGGATGCACGAGCACCCGGCTCAGAAGATAAACTATCGACTATCTTTTCTTCTTTCCAAAGTAGCCATGCCAAATGCCATGGATGTGAACGATTGTACAGCAAGCTCTTTGCAAGTATGCCATCTTGTTTTCAAACACATTGTTGGGACGCTACTTGGATCTCCTTGCACTGCCCGTAGAAATGCGACTGTTAATTCGATCCCCCCCCCACAAACACTGAGTACAGTGAAGCACTCTCTGTAGACGGATCAAAGTGGCTAGAAATGAAATTCTGTTTTATATGCACAGAGTGTAAAACACTCTTATAACCTGACGGGTGCAAACTCAACCATTATGCTTGCAGATGGGTCAATTGACGAGGTAACTTGTGTGCTCGTACAAATCAATATCCTTCGACAGTGGCGAAATGGATAGAGACTCTGTCGATATCCATAAATTCGATCTAGAAACCGTTTAGTTAAGATAGTGTTTAAAGGTGTGTATTTTCAAACGTCATCTTGGTAAAATTTCCAACCTGGTGAGTCCAGTGTTGAACTAGTTTAGACGTCCGAGGAGAGATGCTATGCGACACACCGGAAATCGGCACTTTTTGAGGTGTGGAGCAGGTCTGCAGTCGAGGGCCCTCTCGAATTCTTATTTCAGTAAGCTATTACACGATCGCATGTTTGCCCATTCACTGACTAAGGTACTACCAGGTTGCCCAAGCCTAGACAGGAGCAGTCCAGAGGCCGGGGTCGGTTTCGAACCACGGACCTTCTGGTCAGTAAGTTGGCGCGTTGATCACCGTGGCATCTCGAGACACCATATTCAATTTCTTCCCCCAATTCCACTCAGTTCAAACCTGATCACCAGTGATAAACAATGTCACCGCGAAAACTTCTCCACAGCAGTCATTTTTGTCACCTATCCAATAAAAAGAACATCCTTGTGGCTGGCTGCCTAGTCACTGCAAATAATGAGCAAGCAGCAATGCGGATTCGCGGTCTCGTGTGATTTCGTAAAACACGCACAGTGACCAACTGCAACACAATAGCAAACAATGAAACTGTGTAGAGGTCAAATATTTTCAGCACAAACGAATTACCAACAATCGAGTCAACGCAACATACAAGCGCACATTGTTGGATACACAAACAGTAGGGGGTCTTGGCATCATCTGGGTGGCGCTGTTGGAAACCAGGTCAACCAGCAATGTGGCTGGAATAATCGCCGCTGGGTAACCACACTGGTAGTCACCCTGATAATCTTCCGCTACAGCTATAGCCGAACAGAACTGCAGCACAAACAGCGGAGGACTCGAATTACTAATTACTGCATTCGTTGGGTGGAGCGCGAATCTACTGACCGGAAGGTCCAGGGTTCGAACCAGACCTCTCTCTGCCTCTCGACTTCCCCTGTCTGGGCTTGGGCAACCTGGCAGTATCCAAGTGCTCGTGCTTCCTTCGAGTGGCATGGCAACTAGGCATCGAAAGGGTGCTATAGCTGAAAGATTATCCCTCTGTTATCTCTATTTTATTACAGTCGTTGCAAGAAACAGGATAGAAAGTAAGATTAATTGAAACAAACAGGTAGGCACAACCAAGTAGCGCACATAGATGGACAAGATGCCGATTGGTGGGGATACCACGGTAAATGGAAACGTGCAATATGAAACTAGAGAAGTTAGGTTTACTTGAAAGAACAGAGTTAGTAGAATGGCCAAGGGATGGTAACGAAAGAGAGAAAACGGAAACCAGTAACGTAATAAACTTGCGCAGGAAATGGAAACCGACAGATAAAATTGAATTAGAAAGCAGCCAAACTGTGAATTCACGGGCAGAGAGTTTGGAATCAGATTTGCAAGAAGCCATGAAGGATGGAGTTCCAAACCGAAGTCATGCTGCTGGACGCGACTGACGCACGCCAGATGACCAGTTTCCTACAACCCCCCACCCCATCCACCGCTATCCCTGCCCGGTACTGCGCGCCATATAGTGGATATGGGTCTACTGTGTGGCATGACTGAAGCAGGACCAACCAGGGTGGCTCAGAATGTCGAAGGGGGTGGCTATCAGAGTCAGAAGACCACAACCATTACACCACTGGTACACTCCTAATTGCTGAAAACGATCAAACGACGCGTGATAATTACAGATAACTACATAGTAGTATATATTCTTCCCCTACTGCCTCGACAGAAGGTTCGTGGTTCAAACCCAAGCCCGGCATCTCGACTGCTTCCGTCTAGGCCTGGGCAACCTGGCCGTATCTCAGTTTGGTCGTGCTTCCTCCGGGTGGCATCGCAACTAGGCACCGAAAGGTTTTTACAGCTGTGAAATGAATCGCACCTAGTGAAACAGCGGTGCACAACCCAGTTGGTGTCACACGCCTCACTTCGGTGTGTGAGGGTATGAAAACGGATCACATGAAAGCTGCGCATGCGTAGTAAACACAAAACGCGACACACTATTATCGCTTTATGGGTCTTGCAAATATAACATAATATGATAGATATTGAGGATGAAAGGATATTTTATTAAATTCTGCCACATTGTGGGATAATGGTGGTGAGCTCGAGATAGCACAGTGGTTGAGTCGCCAGCTTACGAACCGGATGGTCTGTGGTTCGAACCCAACCTCAGCATCTCGACTGTTTCTGTCTAGGCCTGGGCACCTTTCAGTAGCCCAGCCCTGGTTCCCATTCCGTTCAAACGACAGCAAGGCACCGAAAGAGTGCTACAGATGAACGACTTTGTTTAAACAGTGAGTGTGGATTGAAAGACCGGAGATAGGTAATCTTTTGTCACTAAGGGGGACGAGATGGCTCAGTGGTTAGAGTACTGACCCGAAGGTGCGTGGTTCGAACCCGACCTCTGCCTCTCGACATCCTCCGTCTAGGCTTGGGCAACCTGGCAGTATCCCAGCCCTCGTGCTTCCTTCTGGTGGCATGGCAGTTGGGCACCGAAAGGGTGCTACAGCTGAACGGTTTTTTGTTACTAACCAACTTCATTTCTCCGATGCAAAAACACATGGACCCCAACGGAATCAACACACACACACACACATAACTAGGTTCGCCGCTTCGGAACAAGACTGCATTTCAAGGTCATTTACAACCGAAGTCTTCAAGGAACTCATATGAACACCAACAAAATCGACTGTCTACGAACACAGTAATACGGAAGCTCGCACTAATGTGAAAACTACCGCCAATAGCCTGTGGAACCATGAACCCTGTGTAGTTCCTTAACTGTCTCCAGCTTAGAACCACTGTACTCAGGCATTTGTCAGTGTTGGAGAAACACGTCACGGCACTATGACAAAACGAGGCTTATCCTAGTCTCGCACTTCCGAGGAGAGAATGTATTCGATTGGACGTGGCCAGAGCCGACTGGCCCAAAGCAAGCACAAAACCCACAAAGCTAAAATCAAAACGGTTCACTACAATCCACAACGCAGGGTAGTTTCACGACAGTGGAGCTGAAAACCAGAGTTTGATGGTGGTTGAATACATTATCCTGAGCTGTCTTACGGAAAAGCACAACTGTTGTTTGTCCAAATGAAAGAATGGAAATTAAACAGTCGAAAAATTCGTACCGAATAACTGTTGTAAAGCTTGTGATGAGCAAAAGGATTGATACTCGCCGTGTAGCACATGTATGGAAGGCCGACAAGTGCGAGGTGGCTACGAAAACCAGGAATAGTTTCGCGCGTCCCGTTGAAGTAGGCTTTCAACAATTTTACCTTGGAAACATTTGTGCATATTTCGAATATCACAATCTGACTGTATGTGTCAAACGTCATTATCGAAGGAAATCCAAGAAGAGGCATGCATGAAACGGAACCAACCTTTCAGTCGACAAAGCGTCTCGGTCTTCAAAAAAGACACAAAAACTCCAAAAGCAACATACCTAGTGGAACGATGAGTTAGAAAAAGGTAACATGGCAAAATAAAATAGAGGAAAAATAATGAGATAAGCTGTAGCCGTCACGAAGAGAGTGGACCTTACCGTGGTGTGACGGTTTGCGCACCTCAGCGACCCACTGAGCTATACTGGGAGGGGGGGTGTCCCCGCGACACTCACAGTCTCTCATACCAGGTTGGTCAATGGCTAGAGGTCTGCCGAACACAGTCTCCTGGCCCTCCAGGTTGGGGGTTGGAACATGTGGCGAATTGTTCCGTAGAAACAGTAATGCATTTGCATTTCCCGCCAAACACCGCTGTCTTGCGGTTAGGCTTTTGAGCCAAAGGCTTTGGTTGAGGACCTTAATCGTCCTCCTGTCTAGGTGTGAGCGCCCTAACAGTATCCCAGCCCAGGTGCAACCATGAACTGTACACATTCAGCTGTAGCACCCTTTTGATGCCCAGCTGCCATGCCACACGAAGGAAGCACGATGGATGGGATACTACCAAATTGTCCAAGCCTAGTTGTCCAAGCCTAGACAGGAGAAATCGAGATGCAGAGGTCGGGTTCGAACCACGGACCTTCCGGTCAGTAAATTCGCACTCTATTCACTGAGCCACTTGGCAAAAATGACAACAAGTAAATCACAAAAAGGTTGTGTTTAACGGTATAAAAAACTAGTGAGCTTAGCAAAGTACACATGAAAATCCGCCACACATAGTATGCCAGCTACAAAGTGGGATCAATGGGTCTCTAGGCGAACTAGTGGACGCATGGGGCAAACAAGGGTGAGGGTGGAAAAAATCCCGATGCCCCAGTAACAAACTGGAAACTGGAAGGATGAAACAGCGACAAAAAAGAGTAGGTCGAGTATCAATCCCCGTGATAGCAAGTCGATGTTAAGAACTCCGGAGGGTAAAATGTAACCGACTGTGAGCGGATGTACAAATAGGCTGCGCTTGAAAGTGGTTTTCAACTTCCGTTACGTCAAGTAACAGTGTGTATGCGCGCGCATAACAGATCGGCCTAAGTGACAGCTCCTGGTCAAGCTTCTGCGATTTGTCCGCTAATACTGGGGGGGGTTAACTCAATGACGGCATGCTGTAACAAAACCAATGCTGCAGACGTGACACTTCTGGTTTCCCAAATCTGTCCTGTAAATCGTGCGCGCAGTTTGGCTATACGGGGACCAGACTAAAACAGTCCATGCTTCATAGACGATTGCATCGATAAAAACCGGAAGTGGAAATGAGGAATATCGATGAACTATGGGTGCAGTTGCCTTATCCGAAGAAACCAATTGGAAAGACTTTCGAAATATGATCTTCACGGAAATGAATACATCAGCTAAAGAGAGCGGCTGAATGAGGTCTTTTGATGAGGGGACAATCATACCACGAATTCCCTAACAAACGGAAGTACGCAAGGGAGAAAAACCATGCGAGCGTCAAAACTACCGTGAATTTCCGCTCACGTATGGTGATTGTCAAAAACAAGGCCACCTGGTAAAGAACACGAGAACATATCCGCAAAATCATGAGGAAATTTCTACGTAGGTATGTAATCTGACTTCAAATAAGAGACAGATGAACCGGACCACCGGTTGCAAGCAAATCCGTGTTACCAAACCTCTGCATTAGTAAGAAGACCTAAGATCGAGGCATTCAATGACAGAACCTCAAAGTGTGTAACGTGGTCATTCACGTCGATTCAGTGCTTTACAGCACAGTGACAACATTGGGGCAGCTGCATTTCCTGGTAAGACTACCGTATGAATAACGGTGGCTGGTATGAATGAATGTCATGGCAACAAGGCAATGATCAATATCGCAAGGTTCCGAGACATGCCAAAAAGCAAAAACCGACAAGTGACTTCCGATTGTTATAAAATCTCATTTGCTATCCGGTTGGCGTGTCTATTCTGTTGGCATTCAACTCCATCAGGTGAATGAAGCGACAGGAAATAGGTGGGGGTCAACGGAATCAAGTAATGTTTCCGTCTGGTGTCAAAAACGCAACACGAATCCGTGGTGCCCACCGGTTCGCGAAACACGTGAACAGTATCCGGGACGAATTGTCCAGATACGTGAGAATGCTACTTCAATGCACCCGGAACCGCAAGGCGTATAGGTCCGGACGTTCCTTTGCAACCCTAAGGATGAATTACGAAATTCTAAGACGAATTGACACGATCATCCGCGACAGCTGAAAACATAACAAACTGACAGCCTATTGCTATTGACGGGAAAAGCGGAGTAAAAATCGTGCAAACTTTGACGTCAACTATCGAGCCGGAGTACGCGGCATCTATGAGGAGACCTCATTTCCACACAGACGACAACCACAGGGAACCAGCAGTTGAATGAGGTTGGGTGTACACACACAGAGAGAGAGAGAGAGCACAAGACAGTGACCCGGTGAGTGCTCGCATTCGAAAAGAGGACGGAGAAGTGATGAATATACCGAGTGACTAAGGCAAATTGGCCACCAGTCACCAGTCGACTCGCAATGATTCTGCCGAAGTGCCCGGTGGTCATTAGTATAAAAGACAATCTGAGGGCAGTCGCACCATCCTAAGGAATTAACCACTAGGCTACTCTGAATCAACACCTACAGTTGTGGCACACCTGAAACGGGAACGTACTATTGACAAACTGGCGGGTACTCATCCTTACGCGAGGCTTCTTCGGTATGCTGCCTTCACAAAAAAATGAAATCGCCTGTTTGACAGGCACACAGACACTCACTAGTAAACTGCACTGTGACAATCGAAGTTCACGACCCAACCGAACAATCGTTAGTTTGCACACGCCTGATTACAATCCAGCAAGGTTACCGGCACAGAAATTGCAACACAAGCAACATACGATCGTTCGACGTGTGTACTTCCTACAGTTGTCAAAGGAGATGAAAACTTATCTGCGGTGACAACTACGCAGTGCAAGCCCATCTTGAACGGACGACCGATGTATCGGCCATCGAGTTCCTAAATAAACCTGAACTTGGATAAACCTCACTTCACCAGCAATCTTCCGAACGCCATAGAAGATCTTAACAGATCGAACATGTAAAATTCGACAGTTTTTAGGGAACGAACCGCGAGATCCAGTAGGTTGTTGATGCACACCTTGAAATAGGTGTTTCACCGATTTTATTCGAGTGGATGACAACCTCATCAAAATCATCAAAACATAATTTAGTACGCTGTCCTTGTCACGACAAATGAAAACGACATAGTTGCAGATGACTGCGGGATTCACACACACTTCAGGTTCACATCATTCTCGTTTGAACAGTTCCCCTCCTGTCCGGGCGTAATTATTCTTGTGGAGGAGGACTGTACTACAAACCTCGGAACTAATCAAAGATGGTCCAGCAGGTTTCCGAAGCCCGCTGCGCTTCCTGATTGGGAATTCCTGGTAGGTAGGACAATCGATCGACACAACCAGGACAGTTTCTGGATTGTCGTTTGAAGCGTGGAGAAAACCAGTAGTCACGTTGCTCATGCATGAATGATACTACCTGTCCAGACATGATACTTCGGGTCCGACGAGCGCACACTGGTGGATTAGTGGTAACACGCCTACTTCACATGTCTGTTGTCCGGAGTCCAAATCCCGGGGCAAGGCCAAAGATATGCACTGGCGATGAGCACTAATGGGAGCGAGACTAGAGCCCACCCATCCACCGTTTGGTGTGAACTCATCAGAACAACTCTGCCGGGACATTAGGGCTGTTTAAACGAGAGTGACGTGAACATGTTTTCACGTCACTGTTGCTTTATATATCTAAGCAACCTTCTTTTATGCTCACGTAGACGGCAGTCTTCTAAGAAATACTTTGTGAAACAGTGAGTTCCATGGCGGAAACCTACACGCTTTCCACCTTAACTGTGACATATAATATGCAACGATGATTGATTGTAAACTGGTGTATCGGCGAACTGTATCGGCCCTCACTTGAAGGTCGAAGTAAGTCTCCAAACTTTGTTTTCGAAATCCGAGCAACCACCAGCTTAGAAGTTTCAGGGTCCAAAAAACGATCAAAAAAAGTTGTTCGATTGCCCACTAGTTTGTCAATTAGGAAACAACTGCGCTGGCTAAATCAAGCTGTTTGTACAAATGATTTTCAATCCAGATTCACCCGAGACACCAAAACACCTGCAACGAATCACAGATATCCACATTCAACCATACCATTTCCTGAAGCAATTGTCCTGGTAATTCCACACCAAACGGGGAGAACACTGTACTCGAGTTCCCCTCTTCTTCAAGCTAATCAAGCTAATTCATATCCCGAGCTGTGCCGGGGTTCGAACTCCGGGTATCTGACTTGCGAGGCAATGGCTTTAGCACTAATCGATTAGCGCATGCTGGACACACTTGAATTATCACGTCTTAGCAGGCGACTGTGTTTAAGCGGGAGAGATGAGCTAGGTTTGCCGGACGCCTCGGACGACGACTCGATAATTGGTCTCGTTGTGTCAATGGACTGATCCACCTCTGAGGACTTCCCAGACAGGCAGCGCGACGGACGCCTGAAACCTGCTGGACAATTTTGATCAGGCACGGGTGGATGCGGAATTTACATCCGCATCGTGAGTACACACCAAACAAGGAAACACTAGACTCGGATTTCCGGCTTAGTGGAGCTCATCAGCAGTGCACATCCTTGATGTCCGGACATCACACATGTGTAACCAGCGCACGCTAGGCGCAAATGAACTACCACGTCTAAACAGACAAAGGTGTTCATGCTTGAAGGACGTGACTGATTTACACTACGACGACCCAGTAACTGTCCTGGTTGTGTTGATCGATCGCCCGCTTGTTAGGACTTCCCTGGGACACGAGAGATACACGGGATGAAAGTTCGACCAACGGCGGACGCAGCCAAGCGTTGCGAACACCTAGTACACCAAAGGAGCACAGTCATGCACTAAATTTACAATACGACCGAGTATGTCACAAACGTAGCGGTGTAGGCCAGGACAAGATTGACGAAAACGTCTTCTACCGAAAATAACGCCGAACTTGTTTGTGAATGCGACAGGCTGTTATTTTCTGCGGATCCGGGTGGTCGTGCCTTGGAACTGGGCACAGAAAGTGTAAACACTGAGTTTGCCTACAAAGTGCATGATAAGTATACACGTAATGCACTACTCATAAGGTTGCTGAAAATTCTTCGACAACAACTCAAACAAGAGGCGGCCTGATGCAGCACACTCAGTTGCTTGGAAACATCACAAACGAGAGATTCAGTTGGGTTCCAGGTGAGTCTCTCGCAAACTGGGTATATTTTGCACGGTAAGTACTTTTAAGAGAGGCGGAGCTAAAATGACGTAGCAGAACTATTTAAAAAGTAATTCTGAAAGGCAGAAATAGGTTCCACGCCCGCCACGGTTCAGAAAGACAAAAATGTCTGAGCAAAACTACCGTACTGTTCGTTGAGTACAAGTTGCGCAAGGGAAAATAAACAATGTTTTTCTCAACTGCATGATTGACAAAGAAAAATGAAACTGAGCGGTACACTATTTTGGCCGGCCACGTTTGAAAAAATGGCCATTTTATTCACAACCATAGTACAAAAAAAGCAGAACACAAGGCCGCTGGCGCTTTTCCATTTCAGGAATGAATAGACCTCCGAGGTGACAGTAGCCACCCTTTCTCTTCCCTGCGAGCTGCAGACATAATGCCGTAGTAGCAAGTAAGCCAAAAGGCATTAACCACTGGATCTCGGAACGCTCACCGTCGATATCATCATCATCATTGACAGCATGACATCAGTGTTCAACACCAAGGCTTCGCTGCCATACAACCATGATTTATTTGAAAGCCTTATTGTGAAGAAAAGAATAAAGATGGACGGGGAAAGGACTTAGTGCTAGCTTACTACAATCACACCGAGGTGCCTACACCTTCAAACACTCATTCTGGATAGAAACTGACAACAAGATCGCCACTGACATCGGTTAGCGGCCATAGGTTGCAGCGTCTGCAACCAGGCGCAGTGAGGATCACGCGGTCCCCATCCTGGAAGTATCACCATCATCAGCATCATCATCATCATCATCATCATCATCATCAAGGACAACAACATCAGTGTTGATGCCGATGCTTCTCTGCCGTGCAAGTGTTTATTGTTAGACATAGGTATCATGGTTGTACGTGGGCTGGAATACTGTCAGGGCGCCCACACCTAGACAGGAGGACGATTAAGGTCCTCAACCAAAGCATTTGGCTCAAAAACTAACCTAACCGCAAGGCAGCGGTGTTTGGCGGAAAAAGCAAGTGTATTAACATTCCTACGGAACAGGTCACCACATGTTCCAACTCCCAACCTGAAGGACCAGGAGACTGGTATGATATACTCGGAGTGTTGCGGGGACAACCCCCAGTATAGCTCAGTGAGCCCCTGAGGTGCGTAAACCGTCACACCACGGTAAGGTCCTGTCTCTTCGAGACTGTCTACTGTTTGTGACTCTTCTGTTCACCGCCTCGTTCAGAGCATTTGTTATGAATTGGAAATGGAATCGTAAAGCTCGGTAAACGGAACTGGTTAGTGTAACTGGGATAGCAAGGAATTTATCTCAACCAATCGGTAAAACAACACCCAGGACACTATCAGTTAGTACGCTCAAAGATACTGATGCAAATCTAGTGTATAACGGATAGCCAGACAGGGGATTTGCAAGAACAGTTTTGGATGATCACCATTCGTGAGCTTCAAAAAGAATTCCACCGGGCATCTTCACAACACGTCAAACGGTTAAGCAGGAACACACGTACCAGTGACCAGCGAATGTGTTCGTCCACAATTTCAAGGAAGCCTTCAACTCCGTAGATGGGTGAGTCACATTTTACATATACTTGGACAAAGAGGAAATCCTCGGAAGTTTTTACCTATACTCCGGACTCCATATTCTTAAGACTTCGGTTGTGTAAGGGTTTACAATGGACTAAATTTTTGCGACAACTAGCGGGCTTCGTGAAGTATGTCCGCACATACACACACCCTCTCTCTGCTTTTGTTCAACCTTGTCAATAACAGCATCGTGGAATGCGGGATGGCGAATCTTGGCATCGAAGCTTGAAACTAGAGAAAGAACGGTAGAATAGACGAACGACAGTGTCCTCTCTGACAACATCAGTCCAAACAGTACCCACTTGATCTTAGTATGCGTCTCGCACCTAAAAGGTTCAAAGTCTTGATTCGAAAATTTCAACCCCCCGCCCTGTGAAACTTCACGGAGAACGGTTTAGTATGTGTCATGAGTGTGACGTGACAAAAAGAGTGGAAACGCAATATCAAGGTGCGAGCAACACTTGCCAACTTGCGTCGCTCGAAGCCCAAAGGACCGTATGCACAAGGCAACTGTTAAGCCAGTCTTACGTTACGCAGGTTCCTTAAAAGTATTCAAGCGTTTGATCACCAACACTTTCGCAACATGGCCGATATCAGCGAATTGCACTAGAAAGGTGTGCAAGCGGGTACACCGAGCAAACAATCACGTTGAGGTGTTGGGGATGGATGTCTAACCATAGCCTACCAGAGAAAGTAGTGTTTCCGACTCAGAGCTCTTGCTGGTACAAACCTCGTGAAGAACAAGCTATAACACAGCCTGGTTGCAGGAACATGGCTATTTCAAACTGAAAGATGCGGTATCTTTGCGCACACTTGGTCGCAGCTCAAGTACGGTTGATTAGAAACCTTACAGGATACAACACAAAACCAGTACCAGTGGCAAACAGGCTGTGGGCTTCTGAACAGAAGGCCTAGTTGGAGCTTGTCAGCTTTTTTACGCTGGACTGAAATGTGTGTTGGGCAACGCCAGCTGATGGCGTCCCCTGCAACTGAAAGCTCCTTGCCGTTTCGAGTTTTAGGCACCTTGTTCTTGTTCGTTCAACTGTAGCACAGTCTCGGTACTTAGCTACCATGCCACCCGAAAGAAACACGAGGGCTGAGCTACTGCCAGGTTGCCCAAGCCCAGCAGTCGAGATGCCGAGGTCGGTACGGACCTTCCGGTCGGCAAGTTCACGCCTCAACCACTAGGCTATCTCGGAGGCTAGGTGGTCTAATATGCTGGACAACAGCGCGTAGACCGTACATCACGTCCCCGTTCTTAGCAGCTCATGATTACACCCAGAAAACAGACTCACAATGTAGGTAAGCTTGCACACAAACGGGAGTCCATAAAAGAAGGGAGAAGCCCAGTGGCCAGCCAATGGGTCGAATCCCAATGTGTTAAGCACACAAGCCACACGTCACCACAGACTGCGGGGAGCTGATGAACAAGAGTCTGGCTGAAGGATCTCCAGTAACCATCTGGACAAAGACTTTGCAGAGAGTTCGTTACTGGTCACAGCGAATTTCACCAAAAGCATCTATTGTTATTCACAGTATCTTACAGAATGACTTTTACGCTTATCTTTCAAGATAACACTGTTCACAGGGTTGTTTGGGAACGTTTCAACAGCACACTATCGGTTTCGCCCTTCTTGGAGCTTATCAGGTAGGTATAGTACCCACATATCTATCACTCTCATATTTTCGTCTAGACGTGATACACTACTCATATAGTTGTTGAAAATTCCTCGACAGTCCACAGGCAGTTTCACTCTTCTACTTTGGGCTCATCAGGTAGCCGTAGCCCCCGAGTTTTTGTCAGCCTTATGTTCTACCTGAACCCTCAAATTCGACGGAAGTCGCCAAACACTCTTCGAGGGCACGCGAATTTGGTTTTGACAGGAGACTCGACTGAATCCAAGTGAATCTCTCGTTTACGATGGTCCACCAAGGGGTTTGTGAAGAGGTAAAAAGCGAAATTCCGGATTGTCGAGAGTTCGCACAAATACGATACTGCGTTCTAGACAAACACAGTATGCATTGAGGGCAATGAGGGTAGTTTAATGAAGACGACCCTCTTACCAAATTTATTGAAACCTCAACACCTTTTGAGGCGTTTCGAGTGAGGATCAAAGTTGAACGCGAAATTTCATTGCGGCCTGGCTTTCCATTCAGGAACTACAAATGTTTGAACATCGAACGAGTGAACTGATGCAAGCTGTCCTTCAGATGTTAATTAGGGCCAACTATCAAAAACATTTCGATCCGATATTTTCGGAGTCTAACACGGTGACACTGGTGTTTCAATCACTTTTTGTGCATCAAACATAGAGAAGCTCTCAAAAAAATCATCATCTCTAATTATTCAAATTGTCATACATTTATAGTTTGCTTTAAATTTTTCTTTTACGCAGACTACGTCGTGATTCGCTAAGTCATACCCTGGAATTTCACTCAAGCCCTAATGATGTCATCATAGTGGTTGTGTTTTCCGAGTAGCGGTTCGCCTTAAACAAGTCTTCGGAGGTGAGTGACAGATGCTCCAACTCGGCCAGTACAAAAGACTCATTCACACTCTGACGCAGGTTTACCTTCAATGAAATTTTTCATTGACATTGACTAGAAAAGTGGGAAGATGACTTCACAGGGGAGAGACATTTTTTCATGGTGCCTGTTGAGGGGGACAACTGGCTTAGTTTATATCCGCTCAGGGATGATCATACTACACACTGCGAGTCGCTTACTTAGTACAAGACCACTCGGGAACAAAAACCGCTTTGGGATCTACCAGTCGGTCTTGAGTAACCCAAGTAGGATTCCGCAGATATTTTTGTCATCTGTCATCTCTGTACGCTGCCGATACATCAAACCCCACGGCGTTTTCGACGATATGGTCGTTGGCGGAATAACTTCCTTCGAACTGTTACATACAAACATGTAAGTCTAGAATGAATTTATGAATTTGAAT
Source organism: Clonorchis sinensis (assembly GCA_003604175.2). Taxonomy (NCBI): domain Eukaryota; kingdom Metazoa; phylum Platyhelminthes; class Trematoda; order Opisthorchiida; family Opisthorchiidae; genus Clonorchis; species Clonorchis sinensis. The sequence continues at coordinate 29,087,390 of CM030372.1, forward strand.
GTGATCACAGAAGTCTGTGATTCCGAACGACATTGGCTCAGTTCTCTCATGCGCAACGGACTTTACCGAACGTCCCCGCGTTCTTCTGACAGATGACAATAATCGAAAAAGACAAGCTACATTTAAAAACGGACAGGGTAAAACGGAGCGCCGATGAGACAAGGGGGGCTAACAATGTTAGGCATCAATTCTACGTTGATGGGCGACAGCCGTGGGCGCGAAAACACCCTCTGTCCCTATTCTTGTTCCGCCAGAAGAACTGAATTGTTTTCTACATATTTGCCTTGACCTATCTCATCATCTCATATTCGCTGATTTGTGAAGGTTTGCTGAAACCGGTGGTCCGTCTCCTTGAAAACAACACTGCCATGTCATCAACCCATTCGAACTCGGGGGCTTGGACTTTAAGACAAACAGATTTCCCGTAAACCACTGAGTCCTATCCCCCGGAAAAGTCTGCCTATGAAGCACACTAAATGCAACCTATTGTTCAATTTGGCGCAGAATCCCAGGATTCGTCCCCTTTGAAATGGAGGGAGCTGTGTATCGACACCAAGGATGCAGCGAGTTTAGCAAACCGAGGAGGTGCGATTACGGGAGAACACTTAATTGTCTACGGGTGCCAACGGCTGACTTTTGCGAAGTATCATCAAAGTACAACAAAAACCGACAAAAATCACGGTGAGTATTGCATGCCCAGACAACATGTAGGTACGGTCCTCTGGCATGACTGGTTCACAAGATAAGCAACCGAAACGTTTGCAGACTGTTGTCTGCCTCTGTATGTAATATTTGTACTCGACAGTAAGTGGATTATCATGTCAGACAAACAAAAAAGTCCGATAACGGTGATATCAACATCTGGCCAATAGATTTATTAGTGAACAAGGAAGGTTAACAAGCAATCTAATCAGTCGGAAAAAAACCCAACCCCCATTGGTCGTTGCAAAATGACTAGGAAGGTGAAACCAGGGACTGGAATCCAGCAATCCGATGCATTTGACGTTCCATAAATAGACCCAGAAAGTACGGTAGGTCATCAACTCCCAAGAGGATAAACGGCCCGACCAAACTGTCGTGGACTGGATGCTAAATACAGGGCCGGCGACGAAAGTGATTTGATTTTCTGCTAAAATGTCGGTTTCAAATGACTACCCACTGGAGGCAATAAATTCGATAAAGAGGCGCCACTGAATATGCAAATAAGGCCAGCCACAGCTGTCAGCAACGCATTCCAAAGTGTCCATGCAGCGGAGCTACAAGCGGAGCAAACAAGCTTCGACCTCGGTGCTACTCGCCTTCCAATATGGGGACCGCGTGATCCCCACTGCGTCTGGTTGGAGACGCCAACCGATGCTAGTGGCGATCTTGTTGTCAGTTTCTATCCAGATTGCCTGAATGAGTGTTTGGAGGTGTAGGCACCTCGGAATGATTGTAGTAAGGCAGCACTAAGTCCCTTCCCCATCCATCCTTATTCTTTTCTTTACAATAAGGCTTTCAAATAAACCATGGTTGTACGGCAGTGAAGCATCGGTGTTGAACACTGATGTCATGCTGTCGATGATGATGATGATGATGATGATGATTCGATCTCGGAGCTTTTGTCTCGAAACCGCGTCCGAATCGCGTCTACACAATATGGTCAGGTGAAAAGTGCACCGCAAAGCAAGCCGTTCCTCGAAAAACCAATCGCTCAACAAGTGTGACAACGACGTGTGCAAAGACAAGTTCATTTGTCCGTAATGGGTTGTTTCTCCACTAAACTACGTGGTATGTCTAAAAAAATTATACGACCAACCTTCCGATCTAATTTGAATACTACCACTGACAGAGGGACACCAAGATGATTATGGTTAACTATGTAATCAATGACCACCTTGAAGTACCTGAAGCATATCCAAAAACTTTTGTGTCCGGGAAAAGTTGTATCAATCTCCTACACACGTACGCAGACGGAAAAATCACTTATGCAACCTAGTAAACTCTTACCGCACCCAGCTCGAGGTAACACAGCGGTCAAGACGAGAACTCACCACCCGGAAGATCTGTGTGGTTCGAACCCAAACCCAGTATCTGACTACCCGCGGCTAGGTTTGGGAAACGTGGCAGTATTCCAGACCTAATGCTTCCTTCAAGTGGTGTGGTACCGGGAAGGTGCGATGGCTGGTCGATTACCATTAATATTACCTAATATCTGGTGAGTCCCAGATATCGATGCACGATGGGCCGAGTTGATGTTTTTAATTCACACAGCATAAAAACGTTTCGGAAGCAAGAATCCTCCCAAGGCAAGAAATCCCCGAAGAAGATTTTTCCCGCCAAGATGAATGACCTGGGGGATCTCTGAACCGCGTTATTCTGTATTGATCGGTCTTGGTTAGATTGCTCAGCTGCCACATCACCCAAAGTGAACATGAAAGCTGAGCTATTGCCAAGTTGTTCAAACCCAGACAAGAGCAGTGGAGATTCTGGTGGATGGGTGGGTTCGATCGAACAATGGACCTCCCGGGTAATAACTTCCCGCTCTAACCACTGAGTGAACTGTAGACAGGAACGGAAATCATAGATTCACTGTGGCTGATCAAGACGTAGTCTCCTGCTAATTTCATGGGAATTCAGTCACTCTCCGTCGTCACTGAGTTAAATTGGATCGCAATTCACCTTATGTTATTTCATGTATGGTTTTGTGTCGCATTTTACCGAAATTCACAGAGGGTCCTGATCGTGGGTATCTATTTCCTCCTCATGTCTGTGTAAAAAAATTGAGACCGTCTCAATGGTGAATAATCACCATACATCCGTCGCCATCATCACCAGCGGCAGAACTGACAGCAACTTGACAGGTGTCACAGCCGAGGAAGTTTCAGTCTGATCTAGCAAAGACTGCAATCACCACGAGAGGTTGCTCACACTAGATTAAAGATGCACGTAGTTAGCTCACTGTACAACATTAGAAGCCGTCATTACTTTTGCTGAGCGGCGCAATTTGGTTGTAATCGTTTCATCTTCAACCCAGATGACATAATCAGTGCGTTGTAATTGGAAGTGCGTCGTTGTTGCGCACGTGGGGAATGATACAGGGCCTACCCATCCAGGTTGACCTTGATCGATCATTGATCGTTTGGATGAACATTCTTATTGGTCTGTTGGTTACCCTGCATTCTTATTGGTGCGTGTCCGGGCAGCACGTCCGATGCGAGAAACAATGACCTATGATCGTCTGTCTCCTCAGTGAGTCACATTTCTTGGTACGTTGGTCTGATGGTTGATGCTGACTCAGCGGTCCCTCGGTCGTAGCGGTGCCATTCCAAATGCACTTCCACTCAACGCTCTGATGATCTCACTTCGACTGGGGATGGAAAGTTTGTAGCCACATTGCCTAGCTCAGCGAACAAATCAACGGCCATCATTACAACGTGCGCGACCGATATTCTCTTCAATCATAATGCATGCAAATAGTGCCACAATGGAAACCCCGAATTCCACGTGCTACCCTATCATATGGTTAATGGAGGCGTTTCGCAGGGACATTAACCAAATGCGGAGTTCCTCAAAACAGCGTACAAGCTAAGAAAAAATCACGACCGTCGGAAATGCCAGTGCTATTCACGTATCCATCTCAATATTGATCATTACAACGACTGTACTTGCATACCTGACGACGGCATTTGTAACGTGGAGAGAACGGAAAGATTTTCTTTGTTCCAGTCACAAAAAGGGGGTATCAGAAAAAAATATGTTGGTCTGGAATCACTCGACTGCAAAGTGCTGGCAAGGGAAAATGCCACAGATTGGATAGAATGCGGAAGAAAGGAGCTATTTGTTGTCTCGAAGTTTTCACCGTTTGGTTTACCAACTTCACTCACAGGTGCCGACGAACCTAGGCTCAGTGGAAAACCAAAAGAGGAACTAACTCCAAGTTTCGGGCCGAGAAAATTACACAACTAGAGCCACCGCTTAGAACCGGTATCTTACATCGCGTTCGTTTGAATGGGTGAAACCCCGTTGTAGAACAGAAGCACAACACTACAAAAATGTTTAGGCGACGGGTATGAGATGCATCTAGTGGATGCGCTTTCCGATTGTGACGGAGGCAGTATAGTGCAGGACAAAGTTGAGACGAGGACGAATAACCCAGGTAAGATTGCGAAGAGATGTGAAAAGTGGTCGACGAGTGCGTGGCTGACTGACGCCTCAATCGACTGACACATGAAAATGGCAGTCCGAAGGGTTGTGAACCCGAACAAATGAGAAAAAACTCCCGCAAAGCCGTCAATCAAATCATGCACACCATTTCAATCTTTAATTGCGCAATGAAATGCGTGGCTAACCAAAACGCTTGCTTCGTCTTGTCTCAATGAAAAGAGTGAGAGAGAGAGAGACAGGCGAACGGCAACATGAAAATCACGATTACTCTCAAATCGAAATAATTGCAAGCGGCTGAGTGATTGTCGGCCGACCGGCTTACGCGTATCCTAGAAGAGGAAAGGCAGCGTGAGCTTGCCACGGTTGACTGAATGAGTATGATGAAGAGGAAAATCTCCTAGATGACAATTATGAAACAAATTGTCGTGGCAACCCAAAACGAAGCGATGCATGTGTCAGTCTGGTCGATTTGAGTGATAGATTATGATGACAACTCCTGCCTGGAGAGAGTGTATGACACTTACCCGGAGAGGGGATGCGTCCGACGGGAAATGAACAACCAGACGGAGATGAGAATGAGGATAGAAAGGTGACAGGCGCCGATAGGGTTAGCTGAAAGAAAAGAGAAAGCGTTCAAGTGATTTCGAGTTAGTTGATGGGGGCGCTAGCACTGGAGGACAAGGCAATGGTGGTGTGGTGCGGGAGTTTACAGCCAGCGTGGAGATCACTTCTAGATCGAGGACTTCCGAAACACGGAACATCCAAAGAAGGTGCGCGCTGACGCTAGGCTAGTTGAGACTACCGGTAAAAAAGCCCTTGACAGTCGGACTTGAATCTGCGGGAGTACTGACGCGGATGACTATCGATCAAGATCCGAACACAGACTCCGTCAAACGTTTGCAGGTAGTGGAAACATCTTGAAGTTTCAGTAGAGATGGGCTACAACGCCATCCTGGGCAGATCATTGAAAATACGATCTGAGCAGCTTGAAGATTGTTCCCGGGGTATCATGTTTGACACCGGGCCAACATTCCGGAAGGGCACAAAATGAAACTTGAGACTTTCATTGAAAACTTGTCTATCCGCCATCCGGTCACCATTCGGTACCAATTTCCGGTCTGTTAAGGATTTTGACGGGGCGAGACCGAAGTTCAATGTTTTAGTACATCGTCAATCTGTTCGGAGACCGGTCTCAGGGCGATTTTCAGCTCCTCCAGAGTCATTTGCTGGCAATATGAATGCATTTGCTCCATTGCATTAAGATAAATCGATCTCGTTGTGGAGGTATTTTCCAAAGCTGGACAGTTTCCCTTGTAAGTTCATGGGTTTTGCGCACGGTGAAAGATTAACGACCAATCTAGGCTGGATGAATTAAATCTCCATTGGACAACTACCTGCAACGAAGTCGTCACCGAAATCAAGGTCTGCAGGACATAAGTGCACGGCCGGATACTCACCGAGGACGTGCACCATCGTACGTTTGCGAAGAAGACAGATTCGGGCGGAAGTGAATACCTCTCGCAAGCACGGAGACCTTATGCAAAAGCCATGCAATCTCCCGGAAAATTTGATGACGAATTTCGAACAGAACTGACAATCTCCCTTATGAGCCATCAGCTTAAAGACTCAAATGAAGCAGCCTGATGGGAGTGGATGAAGGGGTCAAAGGAACAAGAGTTGTTGAAAATCGCAGCAGTTTTCTGCAAAATCGCGAGCGCGAATATATGGTTGATACAATCTCTTCGTGAAGCAGAATTTCATTTGATCGAATTCAAGACTCATCGGGTGCAATCAGGTGGTCCAGCAGTCACGTGGCCGAGGTTTCTGTAGCGGCATTTATCAAGCTGAAGCACTAAGTCCCTTCCCCATCCATCCTTATTCTTTTCTTTACAATAAGGCTTTCAAATAAACCATGGTTGTACGGCAGTGAAGCATCGGTGTTGAACACTGATGTCATGCTGTCGATGATGATGATGATGATGATGATGATTCGATCTCGGAGCTTTTGTCTCGAAACCGCGTCCGAATCGCGTCTACACAATATGGTCAGGTGAAAAGTGCACCGCAAAGCAAGCCGTTCCTCGAAAAACCAATCGCTCAACAAGTGTGACAACGACGTGTGCAAAGACAAGTTCATTTGTCCGTAATGGGTTGTTTCTCCACTAAACTACGTGGTATGTCTAAAAAAATTATACGACCAACCTTCCGATCTAATTTGAATACTACCACTGACAGAGGGACACCAAGATGATTATGGTTAACTATGTAATCAATGACCACCTTGAAGTACCTGAAGCATATCCAAAAACTTTTGTGTCCGGGAAAAGTTGTATCAATCTCCTACACACGTACGCAGACGGAAAAATCACTTATGCAACCTAGTAAACTCTTACCGCACCCAGCTCGAGGTAACACAGCGGTCAAGACGAGAACTCACCACCCGGAAGATCTGTGTGGTTCGAACCCAAACCCAGTATCTGACTACCCGCGGCTAGGTTTGGGAAACGTGGCAGTATTCCAGACCTAATGCTTCCTTCAAGTGGTGTGGTACCGGGAAGGTGCGATGGCTGGTCGATTACCATTAATATTACCTAATATCTGGTGAGTCCCAGATATCGATGCACGATGGGCCGAGTTGATGTTTTTAATTCACACAGCATAAAAACGTTTCGGAAGCAAGAATCCTCCCAAGGCAAGAAATCCCCGAAGAAGATTTTTCCCGCCAAGATGAATGACCTGGGGGATCTCTGAACCGCGTTATTCTGTATTGATCGGTCTTGGTTAGATTGCTCAGCTGCCACATCACCCAAAGTGAACATGAAAGCTGAGCTATTGCCAAGTTGTTCAAACCCAGACAAGAGCAGTGGAGATTCTGGTGGATGGGTGGGTTCGATCGAACAATGGACCTCCCGGGTAATAACTTCCCGCTCTAACCACTGAGTGAACTGTAGACAGGAACGGAAATCATAGATTCACTGTGGCTGATCAAGACGTAGTCTCCTGCTAATTTCATGGGAATTCAGTCACTCTCCGTCGTCACTGAGTTAAATTGGATCGCAATTCACCTTATGTTATTTCATGTATGGTTTTGTGTCGCATTTTACCGAAATTCACAGAGGGTCCTGATCGTGGGTATCTATTTCCTCCTCATGTCTGTGTAAAAAAATTGAGACCGTCTCAATGGTGAATAATCACCATACATCCGTCGCCATCATCACCAGCGGCAGAACTGACAGCAACTTGACAGGTGTCACAGCCGAGGAAGTTTCAGTCTGATCTAGCAAAGACTGCAATCACCACGAGAGGTTGCTCACACTAGATTAAAGATGCACGTAGTTAGCTCACTGTACAACATTAGAAGCCGTCAGCACTTTCGCTGAGCAGGAAATTTTGGTTGCAAACGTTTCATCTTCAACACATGATATCATCAGTGCATTGTAATTGGAAGTGCGTCGTTGTTGCGCACGTGGGGAATGATACAGGGCCTACCCATCCAGGTTGACCTTGATCGATCATTGATCGTTTGGATGAACATTCTTATTGGTCTGTTGGTTACCCTGCATTCTTATTGGTGCGTGTCCGGGCAGCACGTCCGATGCGAGAAACAATGACCTATGATCGTCTGTCTCCTCAGTGAGTCACATTTCTTGGTACGTTGGTCTGATGGTTGATGCTGACTCAGCGGTCCCTCGGTCGTAGCGGTGCCATTCCAAATGCACTTCCACTCAACGCTCTGATGATCTCACTTCGACTGGGGATGGAAAGTTTGTAGCCACATTGCCTAGCTCAGCGAACAAATCAACGGCCATCATTACAACGTGCGCGACCGATATTCTCTTCAATCATAATGCATGCAAATAGTGCCACAATGGAAACCCCGAATTCCACGTGCTACCCTATCATATGGTTAATGGAGGCGTTTCGCAGGGACATTAACCAAATGCGGAGTTCCTCAAAACAGCGTACAAGCTAAGAAAAAATCACGACCGTCGGAAATGCCAGTGCTATTCACGTATCCATCTCAATATTGATCATTACAACGACTGTACTTGCATACCTGACGACGGCATTTGTAACGTGGAGAGAACGGAAAGATTTTCTTTGTTCCAGTCACAAAAAGGGGGTATCAGAAAAAAATATGTTGGTCTGGAATCACTCGACTGCAAAGTGCTGGCAAGGGAAAATGCCACAGATTGGATAGAATGCGGAAGAAAGGAGCTATTTGTTGTCTCGAAGTTTTCACCGTTTGGTTTACCAACTTCACTCACAGGTGCCGACGAACCTAGGCTCAGTGGAAAACCAAAAGAGGAACTAACTCCAAGTTTCGGGCCGAGAAAATTACACAACTAGAGCCACCGCTTAGAACCGGTATCTTACATCGCGTTCGTTTGAATGGGTGAAACCCCGTTGTAGAACAGAAGCACAACACTACAAAAATGTTTAGGCGACGGGTATGAGATGCATCTAGTGGATGCGCTTTCCGATTGTGACGGAGGCAGTATAGTGCAGGACAAAGTTGAGACGAGGACGAATAACCCAGGTAAGATTGCGAGGAAATGTGAAAAGCGGTCGACGAGTGCGTGGCTGACTGACGCCTCAATCGACTGACACATGAAAATGGCAGTCCGAAGGGTTGTGAACCCGAACAAATGAGGAAAATTCCCGCAAAGCTGTCAATCAAATCATGCACACCATTTCAATCTTTAATTGCGCAAGTCCGAACGTGGCTAACCAAAACGCTTGCTTCGTCTTGTCTCAATGAAAAGAGTGAGAGAGAGAGAGAGACAGGCGAACGGCAACATGAAAATCACGATTACTCTCAAATCGAAATAATTGCAAGCGGCTGAGTGATTGTCAGCCGACCGGCTGACGCGTATCCTAGAAGTGGTCGACGAGTGCGTGGCTGACTGACGCCTCAATCGACAGAGAGAGGAAAATGGCAGTCCGAAGGGTTGTGAACCCGAACAAATGAGGAAAATTCCCGCAAAGCTGTCAATCAAATCATGCACACCATTTCAATCTTTAATTGCGCAATGAAATGCGTGGCTAACCAAAACGCTTGCTTCGTCTTGTCTCAATGAAAAGAGTGAGAGAGAGAGAGACAGGCGAACGGCAACATGAAAATCACGATTACTCTCAAATCGAAATAATTGCAAGCGGCTGAGTGATTGTCAGCCGACCGGCTGACGCGTATCCTAGAAGAGGAAAGGCAGCGTGAGCTTGCCACGGTTGACTGAATGAGTATGATGAAGAGGAAATTCTCCTAGATGACAATTATGAAACAAATTGTCGTGGCAACCCAAAACGAAGCGATGCATGTGTCAGTCTGGTCGATTTGAGTGATAGATTATGATGACAACTCCTGCCTGGAGAGAGTGTATGACACTTACCCGGAGAGGGGATGCGTCCGACGGGAAATGAACAACCAGACGGAGATGAGAATGAGGATAGAAAGGTGACAGGCGCCGATAGGGTTAGCTGAAAGAAAAGAGAAAGTGTTCAAGTGATTTCGAGTTAGTTGATGAGGGCGCTGGCACTCGAGGACAAGGCAATGGTGGTGTGGTGCGGGAGTTTACAGCCAGCGTGGAGATCACTTCTAGATCGAGGGCTTCCGAAACACGGAACATCCAAAGAAGGTGCGCGCTGACGCTAGGCTAGTTGAGACTACCGGTAAAAAAGCCCTTGACTGCGTTGAGACTACCGGTAAAAAAGCCCTTGACAGTCGGACTTGAATCTGCGGGAGTACTGACGCGGATGACTATCGATCAAGATCCGAACACAGACTCCGTCAAACGTTTGCAGGTAGTGGAAACATCTTGAAGTTTCAGTAGAGATGGGCTACAACGCCATCCTGGGCAGATCATTGAAAATACGATCTGAGCAGCTTGAAGATTGTTCCCGGGGTATCATGTTTGACACCGGGCCAACATTCCGGAAGGGCACAAAATGAAACTTGAGACTTTCATTGAAAACTTGTCTATCCGCCATCCGGTCACCATTCGGTACCAATTTCCGGTCTGTTAAGGATTTTGACGGGGCGAGACCGAAGTTCAATGTTTTAGTACATCGTCAATCTGTTCGGAGACCGGTCTCAGGGCGATTTTCAGCTCCTCCAGAGTCATTTGCTGGCAATATGAATGCATTTGCTCCATTGCATTAAGATAAATCGATCTCGTTGTGGAGGTATTTTCCAAAGCTGGACAGTTTCCCTTGTAAGTTCATGGGTTTTGCGCACGGTGAAAGATTAACGACCAATCTAGGCTGGATGAATTAAATCTCCATTGGACAACTACCTGCAACGAAGTCGTCACCGAAATCAAGGTCTGCAGGACATAAGTGCACGGCCGGATACTCACCGAGGACGTGCACCATCGTACGTTTGCGAAGAAGACAGATTCGGGCGGAAGTGAATACCTCTCGCAAGCACGGAGACCTTATGCAAAAGCCATGCAATCTCCCGGAAAATTTGATGACGAATTTCGAACAGAACTGACAATCTCCCTTATGAGCCATCAGCTTAAAGACTCAAATGAAGCAGCCTGATGGGAGTGGATGAAGGGGTCAAAGGAACAAGAGTTGTTGAAAATCGCAGCAGTTTTCTGCAAAATCGCGAGCGCGAATATATGGTTGATACAATCTCTTCGTGAAGCAGAATTTCATTTGATCGAATTCAAGACTCATCGGGTGCAATCAGGTGGTCCAGCAGTCACGTGGCCGAGGTTTCTGTAGCGGCATTTATCAAGCTGACATCGCGATTGCACACACACACACACACACACACTACCCCATCACTTTGAAGGGAATTCGCAGTACGGAGGTGTCCTTAGTCAAATGGAAAATCTGGTAAACATCAGCTGGAAACAAACTTTGAGCAAATCCAACACTCCGCACGCCAAATTAGAGTTTCCTGTCTGAACAAGTGGTACAGTTGATTGCGTTGTTGCACTGCGATGAGAGCAGTGAACTTAAGGGATAAATTAGACCAGCACTAGCGTTGGTTTACTGGTGACAAATGTTTCCTACTTGTTGAGAAAGTGACTGGTTAGCTGTCCACCGAGCATGATAAATGGCTTGGGAACGTTTCGTCGCCATTCGAGATCTATTCATCATCCAGTCGCTCAGTGACGACGCCTCTTCGAAACGTTTTCAAGCCTATTGCCAACCTCGGGGAACAGATTACCAATCAAAAACTAGTCTACCGATAAACAAACCAGAGCTCCAGTATTCGAAAGCATTTTCGACAGTTGTCTCTGTAGTCTATCTGGGCGAGTGGGCCGTAGTAATCTGGTAGTTTGTAAAAGGCTGTTAAGGACATCCGTTCCCCCAGATTGTCTCCGTTTCATTCAAATTTGGACACTCAAAACGAGCTGCCCGATACAACTTTTCACTAAATTTCTACCCAGTGTTAATCTGATACGCCAAGAAGCGATAGTTTATCGTGATTTAACATCAGTACTACAGCCGACTGTTACCTTCTGCCCACCGGATTCCACACGTTCTAGCCAGTGCAGTTGCCTTGCTCATCTGAAGATGTTCGAAACGCGGCGGTCCTTGCTCGAATTCCAAATTAGGAAATTGATTGAATGCGGCTTTCAGGAAGAGAAACGTTGCTGTGTACGACAGATTTGCACCATTGGAATCAGATGGTTTGCTAGCATATATTTTGACCTCCTTGTAGCTGGTGTCGGTTGGCATCAACGAATTCGTAACGAGGTAATTGTAAAACGGGTATTTGGTTGCACAAGTACTTCAGTCGCTGAACACATCCAGCACCATGAACTGCAGTGGCCCGGTCATTTGCTACGCATGCCAATAGTCCGTCTACCAGGATGGGCTTCACGTAACCACCTATGCGCTTGACTAAAGGTACTCCGAGGAATGGCGGCTGGTCGATGTCTGTTTCTTTCCAGATTCACTGATTGAGTGCTTTGAGGTGTATGTACCTCAGAATTCTTGCGATAGGCCAGCATCAGGTGCCTAGGTCACACACTCTGTTCTTTTGAATTTAAAGCTTTAAATATAATTGAATACTATCAAGTTTTCGGTTGTGCCTGATCAAAATCGGATTAACATGAAAAGAATTATATGAGAAATTCAACCAATCCCCTGCGAAATAGGAATACGGGCTGGTAGATCGTAATAAACAAATGTACTTAAGAGGATGGTTGTTAGCCACGGCGATTGTGCAACGACTGTGAGCACCAGTACAGCACAGACAAAAAGAAGGAAAAAGACACGGTCGTACAAGTCAAGCTATTAAATGGGCGCACACCGAGTGAGAGGACTCCAGAAAAGGACCGTTTCTGAGCGCCGATGTTTAGTAACACGGTTGGAGAAGCTGTGAAAACCTCGTCTTACGTTCCGTTGGTTCTAGCCGCCACGGTTCCGTTCACCAATGATTTGGGGAAGTAAGGCTAGATAGCTGTGCATTGGAGGCGAGAGCTGATAAATTGCTCCGTAAATACAGGGTTATCAGTGGACTTTTAATTGGGGAGATTAGGGAGGAAGTTATGAATTGATGGCTCGACTGGGCCATGCCAGACAATGTCTCTAACCATTGATGTGTCTCATCTCGGAGTCCTCATCCCGGGAGACGGCAGTGACCGGCGCAGCTGAGTTTGCTGGTAATGGCTTTCATAGTTCGCTGTCAAGTCATTGTTTGACCTAGTCTGAATCGTTTCCACTCTTCACGTAGTTGTGCGAAAAGAGCCCTTCGAGGAAGTCGATCGACTGGAATGCGGAGCACATGACCAAGCCAGCGTAACCTATGGAATGCGATCAGTTCATCTATTGTGAGCGAGTTGTTTCTTTCGAAAACCATTCGACGTACTTAAGCATTAATGATCCGGTGTTCCCCTCAGACTCGGGCAATGCTCCGAAGATATCGACGGTCAAACAATGAAAGTCTTTTGATGTTCTCGGCGCGCAGCAGCCAGGTTTCTGACCCGTATACCAATGGTGTTTTCTTTATTATAATCGTATCTTAAAAGGGGACCGGCCGCGCTGAGGATATCACAGAATATTATGACCGAAAACCAGTGTTTGGTGGCTGACGGCAAACTAAAAAACTATGTCATCCTTTCTAGAAAATGCACAAAAATTTATCCTTAAAATAATGGTCCCTTGTTTGAATAGTCATCTGCAATAGGTTTTAAGTTAACCAGTTCTTCGCCACCTGTGAAAAGAAATCCTATCGTGAACGGAGCGCAAACCTTTTGACCCCCAGCCCACGGTGAGAAAGGGCTCCTTGTGAGCTTGTTCTTATGACGTAGAGAAATGACTGCTTAGTTAAATGCAAGGAGCACCTTTAGAACAGGAAATTGTATCGTCTTTGGAGAGAACTCATACATGAAACTGGTAGTAGGTAGCAACGCTACATCTCCGTAAGTTACTTGCACCGAGACATTGTCATGCAACATGTCGCGCACAATAAGAAGCGAACGGCGTTTTCTCAAATACGTTCCAGTTGCACTAAGGAGTAGAAAACGGTCGGGTAAGAGGGACACGCTATCCACAAACCTAGAGTCCAACAAATACTTGACCCATCGGGAGAATTTGAAGGATTTTGTCGCCAATAGTCTCAGGATGCTCAAAACCTTGGTTAATAGCTAATTTACAACGACGAAGCGCGAAGCAGAGAAGCACTACACAGCTTTTGCTTCCTTACTGAGAATCATAAGCAATGCGTATCTCATGAAACTCCAGCAGGGAGTTTTGAACCCGTGACCTCCCGACTGGTGGTTTGAATGCTTAACCGTGTGGCCACGAGCGGCTGATCAGCAAACCGAAAAACTTGAAGTCTGTGGGCAGAAATGATTTGTCTGCTTGTGGCTTTTAAACAGAAAACGGGCAGCAAGTGCGGATATACCAGTGAGATAGGATACGAGAGAAATGATGAGTCGACTGATTTTTCACCAAACCTTCCTTAAACGATGACTTCTCGATCCGTGTCAAGTAGCATGCTGTGTAGATGATTCATCAATGAAGAAAGTAACTGGGAAAAGTATGAAACAGTATAAACACAAACACACACAACGACGTGGAAACCTGATGGTGCAGTGCTCCCCTACCCCAACGCCATCCAGGCAGGAAATTTCATTCTACTACATCGCTCCGCTTTTCCGGATCCCAGGATGGTTCGTTCGTCACTCATAGGGGAAGTCACAATTCAGATGCCAACATTGTAACGAGAGATGGTCCAATTGGTTAGAGCGCGAATTCACTGACCGGAAGGTCCGTGGTTCGAACCCGACCTCTGCCTCTCGACTTCCCCTGTCTAGGCTTGGGCACGCTGGCAGTATCCCAGCCCTCGTGCTTCCCTCGGGTGGCATGGCAGCTAGGCACCGAAAGGGTGTTACAGCTGAATGATGATGAACCAGTGTCGCAATCACAGCCGCTGATACACCAATCCACCACATCAGTGTGGACTCTTCTTGATCAGATTCGATTTGACTTAGCTGAACATTAGGCCTTCACGAGGCACACAGCATGTCAAGAATCGTTCAGCCGTAGCACTCACCCTTTCGGTGCCTAGCTGCTATGCCACCTGAAGGAAGCACGAGGCCTGGGATACTTTCGCGTGCCCAAGCATAGGTAGGAGAAGTCGAGGTGCATAATTCGGGTTCGAACCACGGACCTTTCGGCCAGTAAATTCGCGCTCTAACCACTTAGGCCATCTCGCCCCCCAACATGTCAAGGCTGGAATACTGTTGCATATTACCCTCGAAAAAGCTGTTTAAAGCAACCGAAACAGATCAATCTTCTTTACGTCAATGTGAAAAGGATGTGACAAGTTCTCAAACCCCAAATGAGGGAGAAACGACTTTGTATCCGCCTGAGGGTTATCCAACGGGAGTCTGAGTCTTGGACGGTGGAAACCTAACCACGAATCGACCTTCCACCGACAACACAAGACGAAGTCAAATCCCGCGGGAGGAAGCTCACACGCCCCAACTCCTGAGCTACTTCAGGCCCGCACTTGAACTGAAACAATTCGAGTACCAAAAGAGAGACGTTTGAAGATGATTAACAGAAAAGGCAGTTACCAAGTGGACTGGAGATACTACTAGTCGGGTTCAGTGCAAGTAGTAGAAGGGTGCTTCCGATTCTGTAGTGCAAAAACGCATGCGAAGGACACCAACCGGTTGATAGTATATTCAGAATTGCTGTCAACGTGAGTTTGGTCGCGTTTCGAACAGGTGGATCACCAGATTTGACGAAACAAATATGGATCGACTACTCCGCTATCAACGCGCTCGGAGAGGTGTACTGAGATGAGAAAAAATTCACACCAAAGGGAAACATAGATTCTGATTGAACCGTGACCTTTGTAAAAATGCTTAGGATCAAAACATGTGCACTCAAGTCAAGAGATGCTGCTTAACGCGGAAACATATGGTGAAATTGCATGATCAGCCGGAAAGTGCGGGTCAGTAACACGTATCACGACTGCCCAACATCAGTAGACACGAGCTTGAGAAAGCTCAGTGATTAAGGCGCCAGCTTACGGACCGCAAGGTCCATGATTTGAACCCAACTTCAGCATCTCGACTTCTCTTGTCTAGACTTGGGCAACCTGGCAGTATCCCAGCCCTCGCTCCTTCTTCCGTTGGCATGGCAGCTAGGCACTGAAAGGGTGCTACAGCTGAACAATTTTTTGGTGGTCAAAACCTATCCTCAAAAACTTAAAAAGCCCGCGATATATCCAACTTACCGCGTCGATAAACAAGACACTCTACACAGCAAACTACCCATGTCATCGGCCACTAAGCCCCTCCACAGCCAAACAATTGCGCAGCAACTCATCAAAATCACGAAACCAACATGGTCGCATTAACTGCCGAAGAATTTTTTCTCAACTCTTGTAACTAAACTATATAAGATACCTTCAAACGTGATTTTGACACCTGTATTCAGTGTTTCTGAAAGTGTGCACTCTCCGATAATGTCCACGACAAAAAGGAGACAGGGGGCAGGCCTGGGGAACTCCACTAGTGGACAAAGTGTCGAAATATCGGTAGCTCAGGTGCGTTTACTGATCAGGTGGTCTATTCGCCAAGCTTGGCAATTAACAAGCCAAAACGCCTCATCACCAGTCTCGGTGACATCATCAGTGCGTTGTGAGTGGAAATGCGTTAAAGTTGGAAGTGCACTCGCAATGCACTGATGACGTCACATCGGCTGGTAGATGAAACAGTAGGAGTCAAATTATCCAGTAAGGCGAACAAACCACATCATTCAGCTGTAATGGCCTTTCGGTGCCTAACTGCCATGCCGCCCAAAGAAACCACTAGGGCTGGCCCAAGTCTAGACAGGAGAAGCCGAAATGCAGAGGCCGGGTTCGAACCACGGACCTTCCTGTCAGTAAATTCACGCTCTAACCACTTGGCACTCTCACCCAAACCATCACTACAATCTTAGCTACCAATAGTTCCTTCCCTTGCAAGCTTGCAAACGTCTCATCACCAAACGAAGATACGTCAGAGTATCATCAGACACGTCCTCAACCGCGCACTGATTTTGTCTCCTCGTTTGATGAAAAAACCGTGTGTAAATCACTTGCCACGCTCGGTGAACAGATCAACGGCCAACTAATCAAAAGCGAATAGACTCCACCAATTAGGAGGAAGATTTTGGACGGTTCATCGTACATCCTGACCCAACCGAAGGTATGGAAATACCGGACACGAGGAATGTTTACGATCCTTAAGGGTATTCCGCTGTGGCCAAGAATATCTGAAAGAACCAGAGGCGAAGGCTCCCTTGAAGTCGAGGAAAATCACGATTGTTGTGTGGCACTGCTCAAGTACTTGGTGCAATGTAAAATGTGGTCAATGCACTTCGGGCCGGGTCAAAATCCTACCTCATACTGTCGCACTCGCGTGTGGCGTGCCAAAGACAGGCGTCGCAATGTAAGGAAAGCCCGTAACCATGTTAAGGCAGATGTGAGGCTTATATATCTGAGGTTGGGACAGTCGGTCCGGGTACAACCGCCGAACAACAAACATGTACGAATCACGGTCCAAACAACCCCGATACCATGCTCAAGTAGCCTCGGATTAACAAACGAGGCACACGTACAGATTCAGAGTACACAATCGGATCCAAAGAACGTGTAGGTGAACGTCGTTGAAGGAACCTTTTCTGAGTCGTTTGTTTTAAACTTAGGTAGTTTGTACTTGGGAACGTATCTTTATTTCATTTGTCGTGACTCACAATGTGCATATATGTGGGACGGGGTCCTACAGCTACGGACAGCACAGAAGTCCTGGCCTGGATGTCAATTAGTTCGGGACGCGCGCCCCTCAAACACTGGTACAGGTTCGCCGAAAACAATTTATGCATAACAACTCCTGTAAATACAGAAGAAAAACACTGGGAACAGGAAGGTGGAACCGTTTACTGGTGAACCGTTTACCAGTGGTAACCGCAGTCCGTGAAATGTTCGTCCCTTTGCTAAGTAAATTTAAATTTTCCTCGTCAAAAATACCAGTGAAAAGTGCACGTGGTTGGTTGTTGTTGGTGGTGAATTTTTGACATCATCATCATCAGCAGCAGCAGCTGTAAGAAACCGTGTACTTGTCGTACAGTGGTTGTAGCTGCCACAGTTTCGTCCGCCGATGATTTGGGGAGGTGAGGTAGGTAGCTGCGCATTGGAGGCGCGAGCTGCGTAAATGCACCACTGTCAATGGGCTGTTACGTCGGGGAATTGGGAAGGGGGCTATGCATTGAAGGCAATAGCTTGGATGCATGAGCGCCATTGAGGGCGCGATTGGGCCATGTCTGACAATGTCTCTAACCATTGATGTGGCCCGTCTCGGGGTCCCCATCCAGGAAGACGGCAGTGACCAGCGCAGCTGAGTTTGCTGGTAATGGCTTTTATACTTCGCTGCCAAGTCATTGTTTGACCGCCTCTGGCTCTCTTCCACCCTTCACGTGGTTGTGCGAAGAGAACCCTTCGAGGAAGTCGGTCGACTGGCATGCGCAGCACGTGGCCAAGCCAGCGCAGCCTATGCAGTGTGATCAGTCCCAAAACCACGCATTTCTTGAGCAGTCATCATCAGCATCACATTGAAAATGTATTCATGCGTTATCGCTGTCCAAAGTGCAAGCATG
Source organism: Clonorchis sinensis (assembly GCA_003604175.2). Taxonomy (NCBI): domain Eukaryota; kingdom Metazoa; phylum Platyhelminthes; class Trematoda; order Opisthorchiida; family Opisthorchiidae; genus Clonorchis; species Clonorchis sinensis. Next base: position 29,105,651 of record CM030372.1, read on the forward strand.
CCGATAACTGACAACAAACCAAGCTGTCCATTTGCATATGATTCGCTGACGTTATCCGACCACACCTTGACGCGGTGGTAACAGGGGTCAGGTAATGTACTAACGGTATTCCCCAGCTTAGTTCCCGGTCTGAACATTCCAAGCTAGCGTTCTAGTCAACAGTCATCAAGGGTGTACAACGTGTATTGACGCCCGAAACCAAGTCGAAAACACACGTACAGCGCGCCATATATAAAGTATGCGCGGCGACAACATTCTGGAAATTTCGAAGTCTTCTGGATGCGACAGCGGAACCGGCATTCGACAGATCATGATTGCGTGTTGGGTCTACACTTTGAGTCAATCAGGGCTCGGCTTGATGCTGGACCGACAAGCGGCCCGATCTTCTGCCCAATCGCGTGCGGATAGGCATCTTGGTCGCAGCAGCGACTAATTGCGAGCGGTAAAGCGGTTTCGATGAGGAATTCCACCTATCCAATAGCCCTGCTTCCTCCCTGCGTACTGAGGATAAACCAAGCTCCCTTTAAGACCAGTTGGGTCACATTGCTGAACCATCAGCTTTAGGAAGGGTATCCGAAAGACCTACAAACTTCTGAGTCAAAAGGCTGGATTACCCGGAATAACTCCCTGTGTGCTACAGCTTCTGGTCAAAGGCTAGAGGCGGGGCACCGCAAACACCCCCCTGTGAAGTATGACTTACCCTTGCAGCTATTCGTCCACCGAACCCTTCTCAAAACCTCTCCAACCAGGCTATCCTGATCCATTAGGCCGCAAATCCCCCAACCGCTGACCCAAGCATAGGTTTCTGTCCTGTAAAATGGACTAAAATGAAACCTTACTAAATGCAACAAACTTTGTGAAAGAAATCCGTACAAATTAGGCGAGTGACATGTCTCGGTCGGATCTAGCATTCGCTTTCTGAAAATACTGAGCATCTAGGACAAGCATACAAGACCCCACCTTGGTCATACAGTTCAAAACGCATAGGACGAACCCAAACATCCCACACCACACTCTTCAGGTGCCTAACGATTCTGGATGAATGACCTGAGAGTTGAATTCGGTCCGAGGATTGAAATGAGACCCTGATTTTAGCAAATAGATGTGTTTACGACGTTAAATCAGATGGCGCGATGAAAACAAATGCCACGTGATTCGCTAAACGGCGTTTGTCACGTCAGAATTCGCTCTTACAGATGGCGGCTCAGAAAGTGAGAAAGATCCTCCCTATCAGTATCTCTCACGAATGGTCCGACCAGCAAAACTTATGAATATTGTGATCCTCGCCTGTGATATGAATGCCCGAGTCAGCTGACTAAGTCTGGATAAAGAACATTTGGGTAGTCGTTTCGAAGTTTACGTCCATCGCACAAATTATGGGCAGTGACTTCTCGAGTTACATGCAAAGCAACAACTGTTCCAAGTCAGCGCGGGATTTCAGAACAAGCGCTCAAACCGTATTTCCTGAAGGCCACTAAATATATTAACTCGGTTAGAATATGTGGCTATAAGCTAATGGATATATATATATATATATATGGATATATCATCATCAGAATCATCAAAGACAGCAAAACCAGTGTTGACACTGATGCATCACTACCGTACAACTATAAAGTTCGTCTAATTTCAAATGTATATATATATATATGGATATATCATCATCAGAATCATCAAAGACAGCAAAACCAGTGTTGACACTGATGCATCACTACCGTACAACTACAAAGTTCGTCTAATTTCAAATGTATATATATATATATACATTTGAAATTAGACGAACTTTATAGTTGTACGGTAGTGATGCATCAGTGTCAACACTGGTTTTGCTGTCTTTGATGATTCTGATGATGATATATCCATATATATATATATATACATTTGAAATTAGACGAACTTTATAGTTGTACGGTAGTGATGCATCAGTGTCAACACTGGTTTTGCTGTCTTTGATGATTCTGATGATGATATATCCATATATATATATATAGGATTCGTAAACGAATACCTCATTAGAGACAACACCAGTGCTTGAACTGATAGTTCACTGCTGTACAATCACAAAGTTCATCTAATTATATCTAAATCGGGTTCCTTCCAAAGCTGCGAATTCCATTCCTCTATCTTCATATCGCTTTCACATGAACAGTTTTTGTACAGTGTGTGAGGCAATATCAGGCCTTGTCGTCTTATCTTACCTCTGTTTGCTTGAAGACATGCAAATTCCCAATTTGAATTCACCCAAAGTCAGCAACACTTGCTCTGATCGATAATAGACTGTGAGCTGCACTGGACAGCCGCGATCTTCACACGTTCAACCAGATGTGTCCTAAAATCGCGATCATGAGGATCATCCTCAGGAACCGCGATATCAGTGGTGACACTGACGCTTCACTGCTGTACAACCACAATTCGATTACATTTAGAGTCTTAAAGTGAAAAGAGATCAGAATGGGTGAGGGAGGGTACCTGGTCCTGGTCTGTCGTGAGCAGTCTGAAGTACCCACACGTCCAAGCGCTCAAACAGACAAGCTGGAAACTGACAGCAGCACGAACAATGCAGCCAAAGAGAATAGGTAGAGGACTTTCGTTATAAGTTAGCAGACGGGTTTTTCATGTTTCTTCGCCATGTTATTGATTACCCACCAGTTTGACTGTTGCAGTCGGACCGAGCATATGCAAACAGTGCGGTGCAACGTAAACGTTGTGGTGATATACGAAAGCACAGCCTAACTACCGCAACCGATTTATTGAAGGGGTGGTCCCGAGAAATGGACAAAACGAGCAAATCACTCGCTGATGCAGTTCTTTACTACATACGCGATTTTGCCGCGGGACACCAGCAATAATATGTAAACAACAAGTGTCGATGAGTGAAATTCACCCGACATGTTCAGCACGAGTCGACCAAGTTTCGCAACCCTATGGTAAACGATGAGCGCAGTTGTGATCAGGTTCCTACAATTGAATACCAATGTCACAACGGCACCAGAGGTGTCTCAAGTTGGCCAACTTTATTGTTTGTAGAGAGGATCTGTCTCCCAAAATCCTCCGCCAAATGTGTACACAAGTAGACGCAATGGTCAACTTTACTGTCGACGTCACTAACTGCTGCAATCGTACAAAAAGCGTTCATTGCCAATCCTGAGAAAAGACTGTACACTCGGGTGTTGTTAAGAATATCTCATCCTCAGGAACCGCGATATCAGTGGTGGACCGTAACACGGTTTAACATTTCTTGTACGGATATGATATCAGAACTCACTACTGTCACCCGCACACTCCACATCCACTGTTGGATAATACGAAGGCTGCTCGGTTTCAGCACTAGCAGGGTGGTGTTCATCCGAATTCCGTGACAAAGCTATGGCAAAGTTGAACAGGAGTAACCGACCTCCATTGTAGGAGAACAGCAGCACTATCTCGCCATAAGCTCCAAGTTTAAGTATCGTAAATCGAAAAAATCGTCCAGCTGTAGCATCCTTTCGGTGCCTAACTGCCATGCCACCAGAAGGAAGCACGAGAGCTGGGATACCGCCAGGTTGCCCAAGTCTAGACAGGAGCAGTCGACAGGCAGAGGTCAGGTTCGAACCGCGGACCTTCTGGTCAGTAAATTCACGCTCTAACCAATGGGACATCGTGTCGTGGTAAAAGGCCTTCGGTATGACCATAGATCTGTCAGGCACACCAAACGTAGACAAGCACTCCCAAAATTTTACACGATAAGTTGACTCGAAAACAGAAAAACAGTGGATGATTGCACGCAGGCAGTACTCTAAATTTGGCAGAGGGTCAAGATTTGGTGAGTGCACCACCGTCAACCCCGGAAGCTGACTTGCTCTTCGCGTGCTTGATCTTCACGACACTGACAACCTTCAGAGGAGTACACACGCTAGCATTTCTCGGGCGGTGGGGATAAGGGTGATGTTTGTAAGGGTGAGGCTAAAGCAATTCTTTGACTTGCGTGCATTAGTGTTCGCACATCAGGACTGGCAATATTGAAGGGCGTGCGCGCACGAAAGAAAGAAACAACAGGCCTCAAATACTTGAAACCGCTGGTAGACAAGGCTGTGAAATGCAGGGGCAGAAGGTCTGGTTGCAACATTTGAAGTGAGTCTGTTTTTTTCTGAGGGTTAACCGGAACGGCCCCACCCGGAGTTAATGGTTTCAAAACCTGATCCGCGAAACAAAGGAGCGAATCTCGCAGCCCATAACTCTCCGAAAGGCTCCTCAGGTGGCTGGGACCATCCAGGATGTCAAGTGCACCCAACGATCACATGTGGTCGTAGGTCGATCCAGATTTGGGTCCAGTCACAAGCCTAGTAGAACTCCATACATTATTAGCGCTCACAGCTAGGAAGGTGACGGCAGCCTGGTGAAATGCCTATCCTGTTGTAGAAACGGCAGTCAGTTGTGTAATAAGTTCAACAGGATGGAACTGTCCCTACCTCTTCTCTTGGCGAGAAGGCCAGCTACGTCGGCCACACCAGTCACCAGGCATTTGTGGGTTTTTTATAAGGAAATAGTTGACCATGTCAGAACCCACTGCACCCTGGTGGTACGACAGCTACTTGTTCACGGTCGCTTATTCATCACGAGTAGCATCTTCAGGTAATCCCTCTACACACAACCTGGAGATGCACCCGGGGGCCTACATCTCCGACCCATCTCGGGTACTCTTATGTATTCGAGGTACCCGTGGATTTCGCCTAATTAGAACCTCAGCAGCCTTGTGAGTAGTGTACTCCGCCAATAAAAGGGCGCCGTTCCTTCTCGAGCAACTTTACTCCTACTAAGATATGTGTACAACCACATGATATCCTTCCCATCCCATCGACGACCAAAAGTAGTTGTCTTCCTTGATCTGCGGACTACTTTTGGCTGCGTCAGGTGCCTAAAACCACAGAAGTACCCGGCGACGGAAAGTGTTCTTTCCAATCTCATGCTTCTTATGACGGTATTGTACGCCAGCTCATACGGTCGCGTACGTATCTACTGCAGGCTCTCACCGGATTTTATCAGGTCGAGTGATGTCAGGAAGGGGACGCCCTACCTCACCATTCTTCTTCATCCTCGTCACTGATAAACTATTTTAAACTTCCCCTCTTGTCTCTGGCCCCTCATGAGCTAACCTGCCGCGAGAACCAATAAGTTTCTCGTCCAATTCGCCGACTCTGCAACATGTACAAAGCCAATAACTAATGACGTCTTCCAAAAGCAACCGATGGTGGTGCTTTATCGAGATGTCTATCCATTGAAGGCGAGATAGCTCAGCGGTTAGAGCGCGAGCGTACTGACCGGAAGGTCCGTGGTTCGAGCCCGACCTCTGCCTCTCGACTTCCCCTGTCTAGGCTTGGGCAACCTGGCAGTATCTCAGCCCTCGTGCTTCCTTCGGGTGGCATGGCAGCTAGGCACCGAAAGGGTGCTACAGCTGAACGATTTTTTTTCTATCCATTGAAGGCGTACCAAGAAACTTCAACACACGTCTCTACTCATCACATGCCAACACGTGCTCGAAGGTCCGTGGTGTATATCCTCCTGAATTAATCGGGGTTGCTCATTGTCACCGTTCCAGTTCAACTTTGCAATCGAACTTGTGGTGACGTCCGGAACGCATCATAAGTCAAGGCGCGAAGCTAGTGACCGGAAGGCCCATAGTTCAAACCCTACAGGGGCTTTTCGACTGCTCCAGACTTCGCTTGAACGTCCTGCCAGCATACCAACACTCAATTCTTCTTCAATCTGCAGGACATCTACCCAGGAGGGGAAGTTCATTGCTCACATACTCAAATTACGTCAAGTACTTGACACAGTGCCACAAGCCGCCACCAACTACAGCTGATTTCCCTCACCAAGCAAAAGGTTCTAGATCCTATAGGTAGAATAACACTACTGAATATGTTCGAACAAAAAGGAATGCCACTGTAATCCGTAAATACCCAGCAGTTCGCCAATGAACTTCCCTTAAGAGAGGCTTCACCCCAATAAGGACCCAGAACCGGGTAGCTACGCACTGAAGGCCATACCTTTGATGCAACAGCGCCACGGACTGCACGATTAGGACATTTCTGCCAGTGTTTAACCATTGGTGAGTTGAGTCCCGGAGTCCCCAACCAAGGAAGTTGGCAGTTTTTGACCAGAATACGTTTAGTGGTTATTGTTTTCATTCGTCGTTGCCACGTCATAAACTGTCCACCACTCGGTCGCTTCCACTCAACACAGGGCTGGGCAAAAAGAGCTCTACGAGGCAGACAATATTCTGGCAAGCGGAGTACATGTCCTAATCAGCGTAACCTATGAGGCGTGGGGAATTCATCAATCGCAGGAGAGTTGCTTCTGCCTAAGACCATCTGGCGTACTACAACATTACTAATCTGATGTTCCCACCAGACCTGACCAGTGCTTCGACGGCACCGATGGTCAAACACTGACATCCTTCGCACATCCTCTGCGCGTATATGCCACGTCTCTGATCGCGCCTTTGCAGTGTGAACTCTGTCCATGACAGACAAACTTACGTCATTTGGGCGCCATAGGTGTCGGAGGTTGACAAAAGCTGTCCTGCCCTTCCCGATTCGAGAAGTGATCTCGTCTCCAGCCAGTCCGCCGGCAGGCTGGCGTCGATGTCCTTTAAGACCAGCTGTTTTCTTCCATCGGTTGTGCTGAAGGAGACCAGTTAAATTGTCATTATCAGCATCTCCATGGACAGCATGAGATCAGTGTTTATGCTCCGCTGCCGTACAACCATGATTTATTTGAAAGTCCTATTGTGAAGAAAAGAATAAAGGTGGACATGGAATGGACTTAGTGCTACCCTACTAAAATCATTCCGAGTCACGTACACCTCAAGAGACTCATTCAGGCAATCTGAATGGAAACCAACAACATGAACGCCATCGACATCGATTAGCAGCCGTATCTTGCAGCCTCTCTAACCAGGCGCAGTGGGAATAGCGCGGTTCACATCCTAGTAGTAGCACCGACAACACCTAAACGTTCCGTAATCTTTTTCATACCCCTCTGCCAGGTCAAGGACCGGCCACCTCTCTGCTTCCGCCACTCTGAATTGGGCATGGAAAACACCACTCGCTTCGGCAAAAGACGGTTCGGCATGCGCAATAAATTGGTTAACCAACGCAGCTCCTGGTGCTGGACACATTCTTACACCAAAGTCCCGTTACACAACCGAAAACTCGCTTCCCATACTGGATCCCACTCTATTCACTTCTCAAGGTACTTTGAAACTAAATTTATATTATCCCCAGTGCTGTATGTTCCTCTTCATGATGATTCCAACAGAACCCAACGGCTCCGTGTTGATATACCAGCGTATTATACGCCCCTACTTTCTGAAACATGAGAAGAAACTTGATGATGCTGTGAAAGCTGCATCAGATTTGGCAGGTGATTTCAGTCAAAACGGTAAGGTTTATTTCAACTCATCGTGTGGTTGTATTCCATGTTACTGTGGGGGCTTGGTTCCTGTCTGAGCACACCGACTCGCCCATTAGGCGTTTAACTGTTCTGGGAATGCGTGCGGTCTTGTTTACGTATGACTGATTGCAGAAACGAAACGCTCCTAGTATTCCAACTATATTTGATTGCCGCGAGAGTCAACTTGGTCGAAGGCTACCTCAGGTTGCTGTTCATTCTCGACTTTTGTGGCCGACCGTTCCAATCGTGTTGAAATTCGTAGCCACAGAGTTTTCACATTGACGGATCCACAGTAGAGTATCATTCATGCGAATCGCATCGCCGACCAACGTACGACCAAAGTATGAATAAACTCGATGTTACTGCGTTAGGAGGGTTGAAAGCTCTTCAGCGATTCATATCTCCGCGTTGATGTGTAGTTGACAGTATTTGACTACTCAGACTACCGTTTCAGTCCTTGTAAAAGGAAGGTCTTCATTTATGACACATCGTCATTATCAACTGTAAGACCCGCGTACTTGTCGTAGTGCTTGTGGCTGCCACAATTTCGTCCATCGGTAATCTGAGGAGGTAGGGGAGGTAGCTGCGTACTGGAGGCGTGAGCTGGTAAATTGGTGTGTAAATACAGGTCTACCAGGGGACTTTAAAGTGCAAGAATTGGGAAAGGAGCTATGAATTGAAGGCAATAGCCTGGATGCACGAGCGCCATGGACGGCGCGACCGGGCCATGTCTTCAAATGTCCGTCTAGCGGTCCCCATCCAGAGAGGCGGCAGTGACAAGCGCAGCTGAGTTTGCCGGTAATGGCTTACACACTTCACTGGCAAGTCGTTGACCTCCTCTAGCTCGTTTCCACTCTTCGCGTGGTTCTGCAAAAAGAAACCTACAAGGAAGTCGGTCGACTGGCATACGGAGCACGTGGCCAAGCCAACGCAACCTATGCCGTGTGACCAGTTCATCTATCGTGGGCGAGTTATCTGCCCCGAAAACCATTCGACGTACTTCAGGATTGCTGGTCCGGTGTTCCCACCAGACTCGGGCAATGCTCCGAAGAAATCGATGGTCAAACATGAAAGTTTTTGGCGTCCTCGGCACGCAGCGACCACGTTGCTAAGCCGTATAGCAATATATACCGCACTACAGCATCGTAAACTCGATCATTGACGGGTAACCTGATGTCACGCCCACGCCAAAGGTGACGCTGGCTAATCACAAAAGCTGCTCGGGCCTTCCCAATCCGGATGGATATATCATCTTTCGCGAAACCATTAGGACTGATACAGCTGCCCAGGTAGGCACACTTGTCTACTAACTCAAGCGGCTCATCCGCAAGCATGAGGTTACGGTTCGGTTCGAGCCTACCAGTCTTGCAGTAGCACTTTACACTTTGCAGGTGTGAAGCTCATGCCGAACCGTAAGGCGGAATTATTTAATTATTTAATATTGTTGGCATTACCACGGAATCAGATCCAAGAAGAGCTATGTCGTCTGCATACTCGATATCTGTGAGCGGACGCCCCGGAAGAACTTCGATCCCACAGGTACTAAGGGCTGGCAGTGAGTCTTCCATAAGTGTATCAATGACGAAGTTGAAGGGGAATGGTGAAAGAAGACAGCCCTGCCTGACACCACTTGATGTGATGAGCTTAGCAAGAACTTCCCGTAGACTTTCATACGGCCGCGGGGGTTGGCGTACAGCGCCTTTAGGATGGTCAAGAACTTACGGGGTACCTTTGCTCCACAGACACTGCCATAATGTCTGACGATTCACAAAGTCAAAGGCAGCTTTCAAGTCAAGGAACACAACCATTATTGGTTGCTGGAAACAGTGTCGCTGTTCCAGAATATATCGGAGGGTGAAGATATGATCGATACAACCTCTTTCAGGACAGAACCCAGCTTGGTATTCGTGGATCTGCCTATCCGTGTTCAGTCAACCGTCGAAGGATAAGACCAGAGAGCACCTTCGATGCCACGACTACCAAGCTGACGCCACAGTGGTTTTCACACAGCGTCCGCGTACCCTTTTTTGAAGATAGGGATAACTTTCGACATTCCTCATTCTGTAGGCACCTTCTCTTCGTTCCATCTAGCACCAATACTCTTTGTTAGATAGGTCACCAGGGATTCGCCGCCTTCTTTGAAGAGGGCTGGGTACAGACCGTCCGGTCCCGGTGCCTTCCCACGTTTCAATACGGATATTTCTTACTTTACTTCTTCCGACGGGCGAGTAAGGTTTAAATTCCATCCACCCGTATGCACTGTCTACACAGGCTGGGCTGCAGGAGGCCAGCTAAACTGTTCTTTGAAGTGTTCGGTAGCGCGGAACAACTGAAATGATCTTCGGGCATTACCGGTTTTCTGGGCCTCTTCCATGTCTTTGGCTTTCTGTGTCCAGCAGACTTCACGGTCGGTTCGCACTTACACTGTCACTTGACGTCTGATAATTCGTCGCGCCAAGTTATGTTCTGAACCGGCTGAGATATTTCTCCGATGTTTAAGCTATGCCATTGTTCGGTCTGATATGGTGCTTGAATAAGCCTGGTAGCGCAGTGTCACAAGCGAAACTCCCAGCACTGTGCAAAGAGGTGGCGATCTCGATCAATTATGAATTCACATCTGATGGTGGAGCATTTGAAAGAGACTCTAGAAGACGATTCCGGTAAATTCGTCGAACATCCGGATCTGTCCGTCTTTCAGTTGCCAGGCGAACTTTCCCCACGTTACACGGCCCTAGAAAACGAAGGAAGAAGTGACTCCGGACGAGTGCATGGTCTGAATCCACAAATGTGTTCCAAAACGAGCGGCAGTCAGTTATTGGTCCGCGCCATCGGTAACTGATGGTAATGAGATCGATTAGAGTTTGTGGCCGGCACGTCGTCGGAGGGCACCATACGATCATACGACTTCGGCTACTTCGCAAGTTAACACAGCATAAAAACAGTCTCCGGTTAGCATACAGCTGAAGAAATCGCTCACCATTGTCCGTACGCACCGAGTCCAGTCCATGGTGGCCACCTAGTTGAGTCTCAGATTCTCCAAGCCTGCCCACATCTGCATTCAAATCTCCGGCAACCACAACGATATCTAAGCTTTTACCTCGCCACAACAAGGTATTTAGGGCGCCATAAAACTTGTCTTTGATTGTGTCAGAGATACAGTCAGTTGGGGCGAAAGCAGGCACGACAAACACACCGACCAACTTCTCGCTTGTGAGACTCCTTCACAGAGGTTACCAGACAAACCGCGCAGAAGCGACTGGCAACGGGTGTCCAGTCAAGCAAGGATCCTTTCCCCGGTGAAGTAGAACGGTACCAACCCCTGCACATCCTGCCGCAGCAGCCTCTGGATCGCCAGAAGTGCGTAGCCGGAAGCAGGTGGAGAGTGATGGGGCGGTTAGCTAAACCGCTGTACTTGCATTCTGAATTCTTGTTTCTGACACACATTACACAACAATATCGAGCGAGTCCAGTGTGAAAGCAAGAGCAGCTTGTTGTCCTGCTTGCTTCAGAGTGCGCACATTGAAGGCGGCCAGATAGACTGGATGTCGAGGCTTGAAGAGTGATTTGGAGATACCTGAGGATGTCGGCACCATGTGGCGAGGTGTTGCACACAAAACCGATGCAAGACAAACGAATTCATCAGTCCTCAGTGCTGGATCTACAAGGGGAGAGTTACTAATGGGGTGTGAGGGGGAAGAAAAAGTATGAGGGGAGAGGAAGAAGGCGTCAGCAGTAGCATGTTTTCGCTTACCCGTCCTGCTGTAGGCAGCCAGAAAGACGATCAGACTGATGGTACTACGCGGCGGCCGATGTGGCATGTGTTCATTTGTATGTGTGGAGTTCATGGTTGAACGTGGGCTAAATTACTGCCAGGGCGCCCAAACCCAGAGAGGAGGACGATTAGGGTCCTCCACCAAAGCCTTTGGCTGGAAAGCATGGCCGTAAGGCAGTGCTCTTTGGCTGAAAATGCAAGTACATTACGATTTTTACGGAACACGTCCCCAAATATATTCCAACCACCAACCTGGAAGACCAGGACACTAAGTTCATCAGCTCTCTAACCATTGACCAACCTGCAATGAGAGATGGCTCAAGTTGTTAGAGCACCAGTTTACTGACCGGAAGGTCCGTGGTTCGAACCCGACCTCTGCCTCTCGGCTTCCCCTGTCTAGCCTTGGGCAACCTGGCACTATCCCAGCCTTCGTGCTTCTTTCGGGTGGCATGGCAGTTAGGCACCGGAAGGGTGTTACAGCTGAATGCTTTTTTTATAAGAAACTGCGAGTGCCGCGCGGACATCCCCCAGTATAGCTCAATGGGTCGCCGAGGTACAGAAACCATCACACCACGGTAAGGTCCAGTCTCTTCGTAACGGAAATTAACTGTACTTTTAAGTGCTCAGCCCATCGCTCAAGACGCTGATTTTGTGAATGAAGTACCATTCTGTCTTTCCGCATATCGTTTCAGACTTGGCTTCTTTTAACCGGTGATCGGACGGGCTGAAATGGGGCACGGCTGCTGTCTGCATCGAAAGCCTTCTCCACCTCCTGGGCTTTCGAAGTTCACTGGGGTTATCCGCCATTCTTCAGGCTCCTGATTATCCGGTGTTTGAGGGATTTGTGTGCATCATCACAGTTTCTAGTTGCTGGTATGGCCTTTCTGGCGGCAATGAAATCTACTGATTTCGACGATATCCAATGTTCATTGAGTCGAGTCGGATGGCCTGAAAAAAAAAACAGTTGTGAAAGCCGAAAGCATAGCTTCATTAACCCGCTTCCAGATCGGTCGTTCCGCTATAGTGCCCTTTCGGTGTCTAACTGCCATGCCACCCGAAAGAGGCACGAGGGCTGGGATAGTGCCAGGTTGCCCAAGCCTAGACAGCGGAAGTCGAGGAGCAGAAGTCGGATTTGAACCACGGACCTTCCGCTCAGTAAATTCGCGCTCTTACCGCTGAGCCATCTCGCCCCCAATCCGCTTCCATTTAACCTCCAAGCAAACTTCGTCATCCTCATGACTGCGTTTCCAGCAGCTTTCTAGCTAGATCAGCTCGATACACTTGAGCTACTGAAACTTGTCGGGGTTGATTAATATAACCGCTCTCCTTTGGCACGCATGATGCTGACGGAAAGCCAAGTGATAACCAGGCCTGCATAATCACATGGTAGGAGTCAAGTTGCGTACTCCCAGACGGAATGACATTCTTTAAATAAGGCTCTCCATCGATAACTGATAGCCACTCGGTCCAACGGAGTCATTGACTGTCTTGCGGTTGGTGGCCTCCAATTATCTCGATGTGAGCGTTTGTGCTAGAAGTTCGTACTGGCCAGGAACGGAAGACGATCAGCACACAACTAAAGTACTCGCGCCCCATTATTCGTACACTGAGCGTCCACTCTAAATCCACCACTTTACTGTGTATCTCCCGGACCTAGTCGTTCAACTTGGGCATTCATACCACCCGTCAGGATTATTATACCCGTCCTTCTTACTGACCGAAGCAGTCACGACAGATCTCAATAAAACCCATACTTCTCAGTCTCAGGGCTGCATCCCGTCCGGTGTTATGCCGACACGACAAATAAACACCATTTAACGCATCGATCTGCATTGAGCCACACAACCGCACGGCGCAAACATGAATTTTTACTGGGATGCAGTCCAGTGAGGCGCTTTCAGCCTTGGGGCTGAATGAAATTTCCACACCGTACAGCCATTGCTTCAGGATCACCAGATACCCGAAGAGTTGCTCAATCTGATAGAGTACGGATATTGAAGGCTGCAACGTGTATCAGATCTTTTAAGGATTGTAAGTGATTATTTTGGTTTGTTTGTCTGGGTGAAGGTTTGGACCCGGAACAATGGCTAGGGGGCTGGCAGATGGTTTCGTCGTAATGCATCATTCAATGGGTGGGGAGGGAGAGAGGAGAGGACCGGTGAGCGAACAGCTGCAAGAGCGAATGATATTCCCCGGTTTCCCAAGCCGAAGAAGAGGGGTATGGTTGAGGTATACCACCTTGAGCCTTCAACCCGAGTCTGACCCACAAGGGCGAGATAGCTCAGGGCCGAGATAGCTCAGCGGTTAGAGCGCGAGCGTACTGACCGGAAGGTCCGTGGTTCGAACCCTGCCTCTGCCTCTCGACTTCCCCTGTTTAGGCTTGGGCAACCTGGCAGTATCCCAGCCCTCGTGCTTCCTTCGGGTGGCATGGCAGCTAGGCACCGAAAGGGTGCTACAGCTGAACGATTTTATTTTTTTGACCCACAAGGAAGCGGGAGAACGTAGGGTTTTGTTCGAGCACCCTGCTCCTAGTCTCTGACTCAAAAGTCTGATCCGCGAGGCAACTGTTCTCTTGGCGTGACCCTTCCGAAGACCAATGACGCCCATGGCTGCGGTGGGGGGGGGGTTGGTCGGTGATCGAAATGTGCGGTTTTTGGAAACGAACTTTACTAACCTGCCTATCCGCGGGGTTGGGCAGCCTCGCTGCTTCCGTGGATATGGACATACTGGTCACCTGGAGGATAACACCTTACTGCCTTCACAATTCTACCGCAGAGGACAGTACGCTTTAACTCCCAAACCGCCTCATAATACGATTTCTCGCAGTACGAGGACTCGCTGCACCACATTTGCCTTCCTGGCATGGTTGAACACTAAGGAAATGCGTTCCAGCCAGTATAGCCAGCAGCACAGAAGCCCGACAACAACAAGGTGACAAATTAATGTCACGTAAGACGTAAAGTAAGCAATGAGTCTGGTTACAACGGGGATCAGGCTTATTCCTCTGGGATTGCCACACTCATTGAGGGCACCCTTTTTGAAAATGGGCACAACTATCGATCGCCCCAGTTGGTCGAGAACAACTGGTTGGACCAACCTCTACCTCTCCCAGGTAGAGGTGAATAAATCAGACATGCACCGACTGGGGACTTCAACTCCATCTTTGAAAAGAGCGGGTGGGCACGAGTCAGGATCAGCAGCTTGAGCGACAAGTAATTCGGTTATTTCTGAAGACGTCGGAGATTCCAAGTTTACCGTCTAGGACTGCGTCACCGGTTGTACATCCGGTTGAACAACTATAGTTGGCCAGTCCAATTGTTCCTGATGGGGTTCAGCCCAACGATTCAGGCGCTCTTCTTTACAGATAAGCAAACTGTTGCGATGTTATTGATTCGCTCACCGGAGACTTCTTTGGGGCCGTTGCGCGTACCGGCATATTCCCAGGGTTTCGTGTCTACTCCATCTCTTCGGCTTTCAGGATTCACCACCATTCTCTATCCACAAATATGCACTATTTCACCTGAAGTTCGACAGTTGGTTGAACAATGCTGTACTCTCAACCAAGAGGAATACGTTGTTGTTGATCGAAATCCAGTTCTTCGATTTAGTTAGTTGCGCAGTACCGCAAGCGGAGTACCTGCTACCTTGCACGGTTGCGGAGAGTATCTTCCAGTAGGTCAGGATTAGAAGACGCGTTGCCCAAAGGGGACTTCAGTAGGTGGTTCTAGTGGACTTGTTTCACATCGGGGCCTGAGAGGTTTTCAATCGCAAGACGAGGTGTGCGCGTCTTGTGCGCCACCAAAAGACTCAGCGAGAATCAGCAAAGAACAAGCGCGTGAACCAGATACACAAAAATGTTTCTGAACGAGCGACAGTCAGTAATTGACCCACGTCACCAATAGTAAATGCCGATGTGGTCTATCTATGTTGGATGTTGACTCAGATGTGGGGGCACCATGACGCCAAGTGCTGCGGCTGCGACTGTTTCGGAAACTAGTACAACACAGAAACTATCTGTGGACTGCACATAACTGTAGCAGGCGCCCATCGTTGTCCGTGCGCCTCAATTCCAGTCCTAGATGACTACCCAAACGAGCCTCAATAGCGCTAAGTCTATCTAATTGCGCATTCATATCTCCGGCAACCACAACAATAGCTGAGCTCTTAGCCCACTACAACAATGAGCTCAGTGTCGTAAAAGCTGTCTTTGAATGTATCAAGCCTAGAGTCTGCTGACGCGTTAGCAAATATGAAGAAGTCGGAGATTACTGGTGCGTTTAAAGGATATTCTCACAGAAGTTGCCAAACGAACCGCACAGAGGCTACCATAAACGAGCAACCATTCAACCAGAAGCTATTCAGCTCGGCGGCCTTGAACAATACCAACACCAGCAGACCCAGCAGCGGCTTCTAGATCACAAGCGGTGCGCAACCAGAAGAAAGCGGAAACCGACAGAGTTCACTTCGACAACCGTACTTGGGTCTTGAATCCTCGTTTCAGAAAGACAGCACACATCAATAGATAGCGAGTCCGGTGTACATGCAAGAGCACTGACATCGATTAGCAGCCATATCTTGCAGCGTCTCCAACAATGCATAGGGGGGATTGGTCGGACCCCATTTCAGAGGCCAGTTACAGATCGAATAGGTCGGGACAAGCCTTTCTCCGGCGTGAATCGCACAATCGCTCTAGTCTCGCCCTGTGGCCCCATTGCTAATTTATTGAGTATACGCCTTAAAGTGGTAGCGGCCAATCGATCCGAATCGCGGGCTGCTGAATGCAATTCACCCTACGTGCACGGACAGAGACCTCCCGGATAACTCAGCTCCCCCAATTAGACAAACGATGGGTCCATTTACGCCCGGCACGCCTAAGCCTATCATGAGGGCGAGGATGGGACCTACCTCTGGTGCGCAATAGATGGTACAGCATATGACTCAAGTAAGGCAAAAAAAGAAGCAAAAAGTGAGGGGTGTCACGGATGTCGTGAAAGGTTCGTCCAGAATGTGAAGTCCCTCCTGGACTGCGACAAGCGAATTCAACACACACAGTAGATATGTGCAAGTACCTTTATTCGCTTTCTATTTTTTCATTTTTTTCACCATACGTTCTTGTTGCAACCTCTTGAGTTTTTTGAAACATGTACACATTTCATTTTTTTTCCTCTAGTACCGTTAGCATTACTGGTGTTTCTGCCTCATCGACTTCTTCGTGCTTCGGTTGTCTTATATAAGCTACGCTGGATAACACCCGGGAAGAGAATTCGCATGATACCCTCATCTACCCACACTGCAATCCATCGTGCGAAATCAGCATGCAAACGGTGAGTTTATACACCCTGGGTTTATCAATAATGCCAATACTTAGACTCTTGTGTAGAAATTCCACCCCACCTACACCAAGCTTGGGAAGGCTATCCCACACGACTCATCAAGTCGATGCTCAAAAGCTGTAGGCGGATCCGCGATGACCAGTGGGAATAGGCTTATTTCAAGCGTTAACTCATCGCTGAGCGAAGTGTGCCGTTACTGTGATGTCGCCTCCTTCTTTTGCGAGGGTCCACTGGTGCCCCCTTATCATGCTTGGTTATCGGAAGATAACCAAACAGTTTGGGTTTCATTCTATGAAAGCCATAACGACTTTGAAGGTCTCCACTAGTCCCCCCCCCCGTAATCTCCTTCCTTCCAACGTTTATGGCATGCAAACTACCTCACATCTCTACCAAGCTGTTGGATTTCCAAATACGCAACAAACGGTCTTAGAGATGGGGAGCAATCCAGCAAAGTGTACTCAATGTAAGTGAGAAACGAAAAGAACAACCCTGGACTTCCCGCATCCATTGCTTTCAGGAGTTGATAGAGTTGATAGGAGTTGATCCCCAACTACGAAGTCACTTCGGTCAAGAATGACTGGGTCCTTTGTCTCCGTAACATTCTCTAGTAAGCATTCCAGTGGTTTAAAGGCGTAGACTCACAGTAGAATCCCGTTGAGCCAATAGAAAGCACTTGGTTTACCGGGTTTGGCAGTTCAATTGCAAACCAGGTGAAATCGTCAGTAACTGACGACTGCAAGCTAGACGAACAGACTAACCAAGAATGCACCCAAGCTAACAATATTCCGCAACATAGCCAGCAAGCACCCGGTTGAGCTCAATGGGAGGTCCCAGGGTTTTGATCAGTCTTTTATTCTACGTAGACTTCATTGGAGGTCGTCTGTCTGGGAAACTCACGCGACTTTAGTGTCGTCGGCTAACATGAAGCAGTGGACCAAAGGCAATCCTAAATAAGCCCATCACTCACCTTCACTTTTTGTAAGGCGTGACCAAAAATTATCTAAAAGTCCTGTCGCCTAGGTCAAGATCTTTCTTGAAAGACAGAAGTTCAGCTACAAGAAAACGATGAACAACGGAGTAAAAGGCTTTAGGGAGTACAAAACAGCACACCTCAACTGACACATTCCTTTCGAAACAGTTCACCACGTCGTCCAGGAAAATCGAGACCTGTGGGACAGCAATATTTCTTATTGAAGCCATGCTGGCAAGATGCCAGGGGGTATGATTCAATTAAGTCTTTCGATATTTGGTACCGCAGAATCCGCTACGTGATCATTAAAGTATACGCATTGAATTAGTTCAAGGTTGACCCGGAGACATAAGGCTCAACTGTGCTGAGCCTCACGCTTGTTTCGTTACCTTCAAGGCTACGCAGGCATGTAAACAAAACCCACCCGTTGATCTGTGTGAAATAGCTTCCCTGGTCGTCCGCGAAGTGATGGAAATACCACGGGACCACTCTATGCTTTCAATCTCGACTGGCCGACTAACTGAAAAACGCAAACGGCGGATTAGCTGCGATATTCATTAATCGTATATTGCTGTCCACCGCGATGCTTGGTACCCAGGTATCTTGGCTTCAGGCAACATACACGGCAAGCGACCTAACGACCTTGACGAGGATCTTCAAATTCTATTGGAGGATCAGGACCAAGGCAGTCACCAAATGTTCTCTCTACCAAGAAATCGAAGTATCCACGAGACTGCGGCAGGTTAACTTAAAAAAGCTGATATTAAAAGAGGTTAGGTTAAATGGAATTGCCCAAAATTTGCACCAAGAAATTAGCGGGCAAGAGCTGTGTTACAAATGGAATTACATCCACGGATTCACGGATTGCTACACAGGATCGAGGCTTTCGCCCAAGTTTCCCGGGTTGGTTTTGTTCTTATCGTTCAGCAGCTGTCGTTCACCTGAGAGGCACAAGTGAAAAAAGGGTGTAGCACTGCTCTTTAAGTTCTCAGCGCGGGGCAGTATGCTTGCCAGCGCGAGGACTCGCGCATGTAAGTGTCTAATAGTGTTTTGAACTGAGTTCTAGAGGGAGCGTGGAAAACCGTCTCAGGAAGATTATTCCACGCAGCAACTACCCGAAATGAGAAAAAAGTTTGCCTAATGAGGGTGTACGCTCTGAGCTTATAAATCTTCTTACCATGTCCCCGCCGTGTGTGTGCTGGGTCAACTGTGAAAAACCTGTTGGCCAATCCTTGTTCAAACAGGGCGTAAGTAAGAATAAAGTCCCCTCGGAGGCGACGATACTCCAGGGGAAATAGGTCAAGCACCGCGAGACGCGTTTCGTAGTCCATGGACTTGAGACCGGCAACCATTTTCGTAGCAGCTCGCTGGACACGCTCAATGAGGGTTACGTCTTTCGTGCGTCCTGAGTAGACAACCGGGTTGGCATATTCAAGGAGCGGTCTGACATGGGCCCCATAGAGTATTTGGAAGTCCGTGCGAGTAATACGAGAGAAGGTACGCCGAATCATCCGTAGAACAGCGAATGCCTTCTGAGCCGATTTCTCAAGGTGCAGTGAGAAGGACAGGTTTGGAGAGAGCCAGATACCCAAAGCTTCCCGGTTCGGGTTTGTTGCCGTCGCTCAGCGGCTTTTGTTAAACTGAAAGGCGCAAGCGAAAAAGGGTGCAACACCTCTGCTTACTTCGTCAGCGCGGGCATCCGGATAGGCTAGTCAAAAGAATCACTACAGCTAATGAAGAAATTAGAGAGTATTGGGATTGAAGATGAGCGATCCCACCTGTGGGCTAGTAGAATATCGCAAGACATTCATGCCTTTATGGAAAACCAGGTCAACGGACTCACGAGTGGCTACCAGTAGCTAAAACCGGCCAGAGCGTGGCTGAATGTTGTAACGCTATTGCCACTACTCTGTTGGATAAGGGCGGAAGAAATACATGAGGTGTCGAATAAAAGCCTATCAAAAACGAAAAAAGTAACAATTTGGGTGTTTGGACCTCACCTACAAAACCAACCATTTAACTCTTTTATTAGAATGCGTGACCGAGTAAGTACGTCTTTTGCTGCTCACAGTCCGGTGCTAGTTTTTTTATTTGCCTTCCGCTCGACCACTGCACTCTTGTGCTCATTTGCGCCGCGAGCCTTGTGAAGCAAGTGCTTCGCACAAAGGTCATATTTTTGGGTGACTTTTCCTTAGAACGATGGACGTAGTGCGGCGGACAGTTGAAGGCGCTATCGTTCCAGAAGACTGAACTGCCTTCTTTGTTCTCCTTACGCTGTAACCATGGCAATCTGTGGAAGCACTGTCGTCCCTGTGATTGTTTGAACGAATATAGCAGCATTAACCTCGATCCCAAAGCGGTCGTACAAGCTACTGTCTAGTTAGTTTTCCGCTGTGCACCTATATCACGTTGGATGTTACAAGCATTCCAAAGCTGTTGAGCCCATGACGCCTATATTAGTTTGAGACTCTGGGCATTCCATTCCAACAGTTCGTTGAGAATTCTTGGATTGTGTTGGGTTACGTGTTCGTCTTCAGGCGACCTTCATACGTTCTTGAAACGCTGTTTTCACACTTTTGTGCCACTGCCATGGTGAAAGGAATTCATTGTTGCCTGGCGCATCTATCGCTGTCACAAAGATGCGGGTGTGCTGCTCTCCATTTGCGTCGATTCTATCCTAATTTGCCAAGAGAACCGTTAAATCAACATTATCACTTAGGCTTCCAACTTCGCAGGCGATTTGTCACGGCGCATATTTTCAGGTTGGACTGCGCATGGCTTCGAAAAAATCCTGGTAAACAATCAGTGTATGCGGTGACTAAATTCAATCAACATTTGCCTAGCGTCATGAGCCTATAGTTAAACGGGGCCCCGTAAATGGAGACTTGATAAATTTTCCCGTCTGTCTCGGAAATACCAGGATTGAGCCTATTTACGGCAGGTGAACTTTGTAGCGAATAGAATCAGTTTGATTTCACAGCCTGACAACATAGTGAATATGTGTTCATCCAGACTGCGAGTTGCACTAGATTCTGCCCCCCCAATGAAGAAGGAATTTGGTTATGTCCAGTTGTTGGCCTCTTCTGTTCAGAAAACGCACTCTTGACTTTCCGTCCACACCTTAGCTTCACGTATTTCGTTGCTGTTTTGGATGTCTCTATATGTTGCTACTTCTTCTAAAGACGCAGTGGCTACCAGCAACTTTGGTATGATTCACACGGGGATGGGACCGAAAAATGACCCAGCTCTCAGCAGCTTTCAGATTCCAGGCGGTTCTGAGCTCTGGCCCAATTAATTTGGACAAATAGCCACAGCCGTTCATGTGCCATCTATAACATCCTCGAAGGCTTTTTTCATAATGAGTAATCAATTATTCAAAAAACGATATTTGGGATAATCCCTCGCCCCAGTGATGAGAGGGAATCCCACTGGCCGAGAACTCCGAAAACGTTCAGAAGCTTGGCCTCTTTACAACTTTTGTCCTTTAGGGTGAATGGGCTCTCCGCGGCTCCGTGCCAGCATACACAGGATACGTGGGGTCATTGCCTGGCGCATGCTAATTCAGAGAATGCAACAGTAAAATCGTTCTGTTGAAAACAGTTAGTCAGGCGCCTCTGCAAGTTGGTAATCTTTTCCAATGAATAATCCCTTGTGGATAATGCTCACTGTTTGTGACACTGCCCCTTTTCCGCGCAGTCCCCGGTTCCCACAAATCCCGATGTTATGCTTGAATACTACCCTACCCCATATCAAACACACTACCCTGTGATAACTCTTCCCTGTAGTTTATTCATCTCATTGAGGCTACTGTGAGGGAGCTGGTGTTCTAGGCTGAATTGCTCTGATCTTTTCAGTCTCTCCGTGTAATAAAGTTTCATCGTTTCTTTCATTCACTTAGTAGTCGTTGGCTGAAATCGCTCTAACATGTAAAGCAACCAGAATGTAACAAGATATTCCAGGCGCACCCCAACGAAGCTGTGGCACAACAGTCCGAACATTTGAGAGGCGGCGCCTGGTAGGTACCTCGGATATAAAAGGGCGCTCTTCTTGCAGGGTAAACTGCGGCATCCGTTTGCGTGTTGATTCAGCCATTCTGTTTATGGTGAATTTCAGCCCACTGGCTTCATCATACGTATTCCTTGCAGGGCTAGCGCTCCGACTGGCATTTCTGCAATAATGGGATATCACGAAATTTCAGCCCTCCGAGCATTTTATCTAGGGAAGCCCTACAACCGGCCAGCGTCCGCTTGCATTGTGCATCCTTCCTTCATAAGCAAACATCTATTACTGACACACGTTTATATTGCTTACCATTGTGCGGCTTATGCAGCCTAAATTTTGCAAAATACTCTGTCTGCAAATACCAACAAGAATCCAACGCACCCAAAACTGCCGATCAAAGAACTATTCAATATAAAAGCCCAAAGTGTCTACACTGGACCGAGTATAAGGTGTTTGGCAAAAAAGTGACGCATGGTATTTCCAATGAAAGCAGAAGACTCAGTCAGTTCTGCTGGTCGCAAAGCTGAGGTTTGCTGCGGGAGTACGAAATACATACCACCTATAACAAGCCAAAAGTAACTCTATCATTTTGTAAGCCCGTATTTTTCCGCCTTGAGTGAGGGTATCCGCAATTTTTCTGGTGTTGACACATGCTAGAAACAGGCCACAGTCTCTCTGCTTACCGGCAAGCAGTTCTCGGGTAACAGATTAATTTGCGATGAATTATTGATGGTTCGTGACCAACAGACTTGGAACCGCCCAGTGGGTGAATACGGCAAGCTAATTTTGAAAGTCATTTACAACACTCGAGAAGACTACTACTCTCGTATCGCGTTTCCTAGCCACGTAGTTGAGATACCCCACCTCGTAATTTTATGAAAAAAATTGTGTGCTAATGCAATTATTTACGCGTTGACAAAGGTCACCATAGTACGAAATGCCGAGAGGTGGAATTACTTCACCATTTGCAAAAGAAACAAACCAACCAGTCTGACTATCTCTATACCCAAGTCCCCGATCAGTTGGTAAACACGATTACAGGGAACCGGCAGCTTGGAAAATACTTCTCACTGCTGTGGCATGTTGCGTCGACAGGTGAATGTTAGTGCTATTGCATCATTCTTTCATTTTCAGTGGCGTGTGTGGAGTGTGCTATTGGCCTACCTATAATTTGAGCCACTGGCGCACTTCCGACGGTTTTCTGTTTCCTACAATTTCTTCTAGGAAAACCACGCATTACCTGAGCCACAATTTCTTGCAGATATTTCGTCAGCCGGCTAAGGAAACCTCTTCTTCAATATGTCGCAGGCAGTAACCAGATATGTTGGTGACCCGATGCTTATCTACGAAAACGGACTCAGTTGGCGTGGTTTAAAGTTAACTAGGACCAAAATTATTGTTAACTTTTGCACTGATCAACGAAATATGTCCCACGGAGTAGCCTTCCACAAATAATGAAGGTCATGTTTTTTCTGTAGAAGTGATTACCCACGCATACCACTGGAATCCGCTGAGGCTAAGAACTCACAGTATTGCGTGGAACAGTTCTGAAATTGGTCGTGTCTGTTTTTAAAGGCCTCAAACGGGCCCTTTGCTGTAACTATGATTGAAAGGTTGGATTTGCATACCGCTATAGTCTCGTAGATAACACTAGCTTGGACATCACATTACAAGGTGCAGCCAGGCCGAAAACGCCAAAACTGTTCATTCAGGCCAGCAGCAGTTCATTTTTCACTGGGCTCTTTGTCGTACCCAGCCAGTGAGATCGAAGCGTTCGCAACTTGCGAACACTCAGGCAAATTTTGCCGTGGGTGGTTCAAGCCCTATAAATTCCCGCGATCCAGCGTACCAGGCCCAGTACTGTGCTGCTCATGTATACGTATATGTATCATGCACAACGCCGTTTCTTGTCACTTCCATACGAAAAAGCAAAAGCACATCCAGTAACAAGCATGCATTATCAGGTGGAAATAACTTTAAAGACTTGCAGAAGGATAAAACTCCCGTGGATCGAAAGAGTGCAGCCATTAAACGAACATTTCAGACAGAGGTACAAGTGGGGGAATCTGAGTCCCAGAGAACACATCAGCGACTTGAGAAGACCTGAGGTCAAGCGATAAACAAGACTGTCCATTGTTCTCGGGGACGCAGGTTAATGGCGGCTGACATGCTCGACTTCGTTAGAAATAAACCGTGTTTACCCAAAGTTTATCGTTTTCAAATAAGAGGACGCTGCTACGGTTGAATTGGACGAAAAACTGGAAACTTGAGATATAACCACAACAACGCCTCGATTATGTGAATTGCCGTCTGTTACTGAAGGATGGCAGAGCGTTGCAAACATTCTTAGGAATTGCGCTTCGTAAGCGCAATCACTTGCGACCTGTGATTACCGCCTATCGGGGAAGCATTGAGTTTGAAGAGATGGGTGTTTTCCCAATGCGATCCCCCTTGTCGCCGTTGTTTTTCTTTCTCTTCGCACATCAGCTCGGCTGAGATCAATAAATCACAGTCGCATGACTGCACACGCCTGTAAAACAGATCAAGATTATTTAAGAAAGACGCTGCAACACGCGCTGAACACCATCTGTAAGGATGTGAAACGGTCATAGCTTTTTGAGCACGTATCAGGGAATCACAGCGCTGTGAAGTGCAAGTGCTTGCGTTGAAGAAAATAATGCTGCGCTGCCAGGAATTAGTCGTCAACGGTCCGGCGAAACAGCTGTTCGTAAGGTGACTTTCACTCTCCGTCTGAGCAAGGACGCGACAGTTTTGTGAGCGGTTGCGAACAGAATTTTTGTAGTTTAAACCGTTCTTCAAAAGCAGTGAATAAATACAGACATCTTCGGTACCCTTGCGTGTTAGTGTGAGGAGACCTGTTTTGTTTCTGCCGAAAACACCTAGTAAAGCATTAGTGGACGACGAGTGTCTTAACTCATACGCGTATCTTTGTAAATTAAAAGAACCTAACATTCATAATTAAGGCAGTGTCGCTAGAAAAGACGTTTCATCAGCCTTACCGCATTTCACGTCCCAAACCGGGTCTATATGACTGCAGCGACGGAGGTGATATCCCGCTTGTGAAGTGCGGTTGAGAATCTCTTATTGTTAAAAACAAAGCGCACAAGCATCACCTTCATTTAGCAACGATGTAGCTTTCTATCCCGCTGAAAAGGCAAAAGAAACCAAGTTAGAAATCAAGAAAGTCTCTACGCTAAAAAACCAGTCATGGTGACAAAAAGCCGAATGATTTGAAAGTTCCCTTCATCAATTAGAAAGGGTTATGCTGCAAAAGCGGGATTTTAGACCAGTTACTAATCTCATTTTGCGTAGCTTTATTTTCATAAAAAGGCATTACTTCTGTACTAAGTGCCACGATAGAAACTAAGGCATTCAGGAAGCCTTTTCTGATGGTCGTATAGACGTCATGCAACTATACGGGTTGAAAACCTAAAGTGAATAGACAATTATTAGGTAATTATTGCCCCGCAACATACGTCTTGAATTTCTGTCCCGTAATACAATTCCCTCATATTTTCTAACCCTTTTTATTCCAGTTTTCCGGTATGCTACCCTATAACTTTTTGCCTTTCGCCATGAACAGGTTAGGCTCAAATCTTTTAAGTCTAGAAAATGCCTTGGACAGCATCGCTGCACATTTTCAGTGACCACCGAGTTGGTCGCTGGATTAGAATACCCTACCTGGGCGTAAAATTTTTGATATTGCCTTTTTAGTGTTTTGCCCATTGACAACGCCACCATACGGACTGGCGTGCAAGTCTATTTTGCAATAGGTGTACGGGTTTGTTTAAGACCCTGAGGGGATGTGCTGAGGTCGAATACGGCCCTAGGGCTCCCGCTACCACGGTCTTTATTAGGCTTTCTGATTAACAATGGGCGCACAAACAATTTTGCTGACTAAAAGCTGAAACTAACAGATATATAGCAGTAAAGTGGGGTTCAGAATTTTCTGCATAGTACCCGGATTTACTTTTTTACGTCCTTGGAGAGTTACCAAAATTTTTGACACGGCGGCCTATTGCCTTCAAAAACTCACGTTCGTGAGTCATCGGAAAGTGAGCGATTTTTTGGAGCAACTCCGTTTATTTGCCCTACCAAAAAACCCCGCCTCTCCGGAAAAAAGCAAGCGCATTTCTGTCCATGGAGCTAACCCGCAACCTTACAGTTTTAAATCAAGTAAACTAGGCTAATTCGTGCCAAATTATGCAAGGCATTTTGTGTTTATAAACCCAAGAATCTCTGTAACCAGCCTGTGATTGCCGATGAATCGGTTCTTAATTATCACAACTTTTGCCTGTTTGCAAAAATGTGATAGCGTTTGCTGGCTGATCGACCATCGGCGATATAGAAGGCTTCATTACTGTGTACATAATGCTTGAACATTTGAAGAAAAACCGAAGCAAGCATGATCGCGCCAGCTGAAAGAGGGCGCGGCTGCTCTCTGTGTCGAAAGCCTTCTCCGCTTCCTGGAATTTCAAAATCCACTAAGGTTCTCCGACACCATTCAGGCTCCTGTTTATCCGGTGTTTGAGGGATTTGCGTGCGTCATCGCAGTCGCCAGTTGCTGGTATGGCCTTTCTGGCAGCAATGAAATCAGCCGATCTCGACGATGTCCAATGTTCATTGAGTCGAGACGGATGCCCTGAACAAACAGTTCGGAACTCGAAATCATAGCTTCTATAATCCGCTTCCATTCGAACACCAAGCAGTTTTCGTCATCCGCATAAATGTGCATCTCCATTACCTTTCTAGCCAGATCAGCTTCGTCCTCTCAAGCTGCCGAAACTTGTCGAAGTTGATTGACGGAGCTGCTCTACTTTGGCACTCGTAACACTGACGAAAAGCGAAGTGCCAAAGGGGCCGGCTTCACGGCATGATCAGAGACAAGTTGCGTAACCTAAAAGGGACGAAAATACTTAACTGATGCTCTCGACCGATAACTGATAGCCACCTGGTTCGACAATGCCCATGAATGCCTTGTGGTAGCTCAATGTTAGCGTTCGTGCAGGAAGTTCACACTGGCAAGGAACAGACGATAACCCGCACCCAACTAGAGGGCGCTTCCCATTATCCGTACGCTCAGCATCAACTCCAAACCTACCACATAACTGTGCCTCCTCCGGGCTTATTCGTTCAACCATGTCCATTATTTTTGCCGAAGGAAGCAGTCGTGAGAAATCTTGGTAAAACTCGTCCGTCTCGGCCTCAGAACTGCAGTCTATTAGGGCGTATGTTGATACGAGAAAAACAAAAACAACTTTTACCGCATTGACCTGATTTAAACTTAATTGAGCCAGACAACCGCATAGCGCAACCGACTGTTTACTGGGATCCAGCCAAGTAAGGTGATTCCAGCCTTGGGTTTGAGTGAAACTCCCACACCGTAGATACAACGAGCCATTGCATCTCAATCACCAGATACGGGAACAGTGATATGTGGAATACCCGAGCTCCTCCTAAGCGGTTGGAGGTGCACGACCGAAGTAGGGACGTGTATGAGTTTCGGAGACAAAACGTACATCGAAAGAGAGGCGACGCAGGGTTTCTTCCCCCTCTGTAACACAGCAGTTGGTGGGAGGCCACTTAGTACATCGCGTGAAAAGCGTCTCCGTAGCCAATTTCTCTCCAACCGAATTGACTCGGCTGAAAAGGTTACAGAATTCAGTCGGCTTGTAAACTGCTCTTTTCCATGCTCAATATCATCTTTCTCGTTACAATATTGATCACATGTAGCAAGATCGGGATGTACCTGGGTGAGCTTGGATGTTTGTCGGGTGAGTGAAGGACGGATATCACGCATATATTGGCGAAGCCGGGAAACGTAGGAATTAGGATCCGTTTCACCAGTGGTTGCGGAGTCGACAATCATTTCACCTGACAGGCGTGAGACAGTGCCGAAGGCGAGTTCGGAGACTGTGCAACCCAAGTCTTCTTTAACAGTATCACGTATACTGAGAAGAATGAGTGGGAGACGTTCTTGCTTTTCCGACAGACGAGACATTGCTTAGCCCAAGTGCTTCCTTCGGGTGGCATGGCAGCTAGGCACCGGAAGGGTGCTATAGCTGAACGATTTTAGCCCAAGTACGGATCTCCTTTTGCATGTTGGGCCAAACGTATCTTTGTGTCACGAGTTTGGCAGGCGCCCGTATGCTCGGATGAGGGAGTGCGTGGAAGTGGTCGAAAAAGCGGTAGCAAAAGTCGGAAATTCAGGCACCGGAACCCGAATTTCCGACTTTTTCCAGCTTTACGTCTCTCAACTTCGTCAAATTACCGCTCCTCAACTCTGACAGTTTTGTGATTTGCGACCTATCCACAGGACGCCCAAGACCTTTTGTCCGTGAAAACTATAGACGCTCTGTATTCGACCACTTCCATGCACTCCCTCACCCGAGCATAGGGGCGACTGCCAAACTCGTGACACAAAGATACGTTTGGCCCAACATGCAAAAGGAGATCCGTACTTGGGCTAAAATCGTTCAGCTATAGCACCCTTCCGGTGCCTAGCTGCCATGCCACCCGAAGGAAGCACTTGGGCTAAGCAATGTCTCGTCTGTCGGAAAAGCAAGAACGTCTCCCACTCATTCTTCTCAGTATACGTGATACTGTTAAAGAAGACTTGGGTTGCACAGTCTCCGAACTCGCCTTCGGCACTGTCTCACGCCTGTCAGGTGAAATGATTGTCGACTCCGCAACCACTGGTGAAACGGATCCTAATTCCTACGTTTCCCGGCTTCGCCAATATATGCGTGATATCCGTCCTTCACTCACCCGACAAACATCCAAGCTCACCCAGGTACATCCCGATCTTGCTACATGTGATCAATATTGTAACGAGAAAGATTATATTGAGCATGGAAAAGAGCAGTTTACAAGCCGACTGAATTCTGTAACCTTTTCAGCCGAGTCAATTCGGTTGGAGAGAAATTGGCTACGGAGACGCTTTTCACGCGATGTACTAAGTGGCCTCCCACCAACTGCTGTGTTACAGAGGGGGAATAAATAGATATACATGCCAGCACACTGCTGCTGTCAGAATCAAGTAGTGACTCTAAAATTAACTACAATCCTGTATAGAAACTGTTCGTCGCCACACGACCCAGTTGATTCCAAGGCTTGTTTGCAGTTGGTGGCCTCCAGATAAAACGATGTGAGAGCGTGTTTCTACTGGCTACAAGTTATGGCAATTAGGCACCAGTACTGGTGTATCACGACAAATAGGATGACTGGTTGAAAACAAATATTCAGCAAAAGTCGTTCCTCATTGTCTTCGCAATGAACGTCAACTCCGTGTCGGCCTTCAATGTGGATCCTTCCGGAACTAATCCTCTGACCCGGGCATCCATAGCACTTGCTTGTTATTGACACGATCAAACGTGAAAAATCCCAACAGAAGCTACCTTTCTCAGCATCAAACTTGCCGTCTGTCAGAGCATATGCTTACAACACACAAACACCACACACCGTGTCGAGAAGCATTGAACTTAAATGAGCAAGTCAACCGAACACTGGAAAGACGATTTACAGGAATCCTACCTCGTTAGACACCGTAGATACCACAGTTCGTTTCGTCATTACTAGGACCCGGATGGTAGGATGAGAAATCCGGGTCCACCTTAAGCGGTTTGACGTAAATGACGGTACTGGGTTCACAACCCCGAGAGACAACACAAGAGGGAAACAGGTTTGAGCAAGAGATACCTGGTGCCCGGGTTTACACAGTAAGAAAGCAATGTGGATTAGATCTCTTGAATTCAAACGGGTTCCTTTGCTCCCTAGAAGTTTAGATACAGAGTAAAGGTTAGGTGAACGAGACCTAAATGAATTAGACTTGGTTGAAGGACATACAGGGTCGATGAATGAAGAACGGTAAGAGCCTGACCACCACAAGGTGACAGCTGTCACATTCGGGCTTCAGTGCTGCGAAGACACTGTGGACTGCGCCGGCTGAAACGCAGTTCTTAAAGGTTCAGCGATGCCAATAATTACAACGAAGGGAAGCCCGACGGTGAGCAGCAAACACTCGAACTACAGTACATTGTATTACCAGACGAGCTGGCGATAGAGGCATGCTAAAAAAAGAACGCCCATTCTATCGACTAAAATGCTCATATCTATGGAAGCAGAGATGATGTCTTTCCTCGAGGAGGGACGAATTAGAAAAGGTCAGGCCTAAACACGACACTCCGATATCAAAGAGTTCATTATTCAACGCAGTCAGAGATTAATGCTGCTCAGGCGCCTGCTGTGCACAGCCGCATTAAGAGTCCGACAATAACGTTTAACTGCAGGCACCTTAAGGTCACGCCATCCCCTTGCTTCCAAGTAGGTCGAACTAATTAGTCAACGGGGGATTTCTTCAAAAATCTAACCGCTTCTCGCGGTTCGGAGAGGCCAGCGAAGAGTCCCCTACCAAAACACTACATCCCCACGCTGCCTTGTGGGTCAGACATTTGACTTAAGGTTTGGCACCTCAACCAAACCCTCTTACGGCCTGGACGCTTCCAAACGTAGACACCGCTCTTGGGCTACTGAGTTAACTAACAGACGCTTTGCAGTCGAAGTACACCTAGGGAAACCAGCCCACGGATAAACTAATGGAGACGCAGACAGTTTTTTACCTGAATTGTTAGGCTATCGCCATACGTCAACCAGCTCGCGCAAGAGCCGACCCGTCAACTATGTGCAAACGATGCAAAAACCGTGGGCAAACACTGAGAAGTACTTGGACTAACAGTATCAACGCGCTGTGGATCGTGGTTGTTGAACGCCACGCAACAGCAGACATCTGAGAAGCCGACTGGACTCAGCAAAACTTCGACCAACAGTAATGGTGACGAACAACCTCATCGACGGCATGACATCAGTGTTCAACAATGGTGCCTCGCTGCCGTACAACCATGATTTATTTGAAAACCCTATTTTGAAGAAAGGAGTAAAATTGGACAGGAAAGGGACTTGGTGCTAGCCTGCCACAATCGCTCCGAGGTACCCACAACTTCAGACACTCATCCAGGCAATCTGGATAGAAACTGGAATCGATTAACAGCCATATCTTACAGCATGCCTGGATAGGCGTAGTGGGGATCACATGGTCCTCATCCCAGAAGACGAGCCGCACCGGCAGCACCCAAACGTTTCGTAATCTACCTCATAACCGTGTCACGTCGAGGGTTTGTTACCTCTTCTAATAAGGCACGGAAAACAGCACGCTTCCCGGCAAATTGTGGCCCGGCATGCGCAACACATGGCCTAATGAACACAGTTTCCGTGCTGGACACCTACGATTGAAGTCCGCGTCGCACAACCGGACTCGCGTTTTAATTACATCGTCACAAATTCGCCGGCACTAACCCACGGTTCTGAGGCAACGGTGTCCGAACACCTGAGGACGTCTCGGTTCCGTTGATCGAACAGGCCAAGTCTCAAACCCATAAAACAAAGCAGCACATACTGCAGCCTGATAAACGTGTCCCTTGAGAATAAAGGATATACTGTTTTGACGCCGTCTCAAATTAGCAAACGCGACCTGACCTTTGGAGATTCGTGCATTCACCTAATCTGTCACACTACAACCAGAACTAATACAAATTCTAAGATAGGTGAGATCTACAAACTCCGGTAACAAGTTACATACTGGACACAGGCATGCCAATGGTGAGGCCGCACAGTCTCCGTGCGCTTACAATACCGGGACAGACCGGCACCAGGCGTAATTGTCTCCACAGGAACACATCCAACTCACCGATCCGAAATTGACCTCCTCGTTTGTGCTGGGAAGTCCAAACTACCGAAAGTCCACCGACTTCACTTCCCAGGCTGACGGTACATAGTCAAATCAGAAGGGCTCGGCACGTCTTCACTGAGGCGGGGGGTCTAGTTGACATGGACGTTAAAATCGTAGGCAGGCTAGAGGACTTCTTGGAGCGCGGATAACCAATCAGGAAGTCGTACACTTGAACTCAAGATTAAGGGCAGCCGATCCCCCTGGGCATAGCAACTAAACCGTTGGAACAAGCCCCCCAGTGCAATGCAAACCTGGAACCTCAGCATGACAGACCTACCACTGTGCCAGGTATAGCACGACTGCTCCCGTTACTCAGGGTTCACTGTATAACTCTTCCATGACACGATCACTCTTGTCTAGTCAGGCGGCACCTGCCATCCCATTCTTACTCAGACACTCGGCTACACACAACTGATGTATCCTATGTTTGCACGACTAGATGGCAACGGTGGACGGACACGCAGTGATTTGATAACACAAACAAGTGTACTCGGCTACTCAGCACAAGAATTCACCCACAATATACCGCCACTCCTTACTAAACTAATCCAAGTGTTGCAAAACCACGAGACGACTGACCGCATGGTGTTGCTGTCAAACAACACCGAAGCAACAAAACGAACGAGGCTGGAGGGAAGGCCTACCTGGTTCAACAAATCGATTTTCACCATCGTCGCACTCCTCAACGTAATCCATGTCCTCATAAGAAGCATGACCGAGGTCCTCTGAATCGTCCATCACCTAAAGCGACAAAACGAAATGCACGACGAATGCGATTCCTGTCGGACCAGCGTTAAAATCCCAACGGTTGGTAAACCAGAAAAAACATAAGACAGCCAAGTACAAATGTTTATTCACTTCCCAACATCAAAACAAACGGTCGGGATGTACTGACAGCTACTTGCTCCTCTCCCTCATCTTCCTGCGTTTGCGCTTCAACCTCCTCATCCTCTTTTTGCGCCATTTAGCACGCATCTGACTAAAAACAATCAGGCGAACAACGTAAGACTCACAGTCACGATGACGATGCGGCAGCACACGGAGCGAATCAACCAACGGTTCACTAAAACAAGGCTGGCTTTTTCAGCACCAACATCATACGAGATGCACAAAGCGTTGGTAGATCCGTTGGTTCGGTTCGACCAACATTTCTTGCGTGGTCGTCCTTAGAAGGGTATGTGAAACCAGTTGTTCGCGGACCATAATAGCCTTCCTGCGCGTGGTTTGAAAATTTTCGGAAGCGTTGAGACCGACATTGAACTTTCACGTGGGTCACAAAGGTTCTCGTTAGATCCGGTGAGACTATAGACTTTTGAATACATGCTGTTTAGAAAAGTGCGATGCGGATCAATCTTCTAAATTCGGTTGTCTTCCGTTCCAAGCGTTTCATCAGTGTTCTCCTTACTTGTGTGGACTACCATATCCCGAGGGCACACGGCGGCGGGTTCCGCGTGTTGAGGATTGAAGGATCAGTCCGAGGTCACTAGCCGCCGCCATCTCCAAACTCAAGTATTGGGATTTTGTTCAATGTAAAGAAAAAGCACTGTACAAGCGATATGTCCACCGTAATTCATTGGGTAAATTGCGCTTGTCCCTTGCACGCTTTTCGCTTATAAACGTGCGTGGCACCAATCCGGTTAGAAAGCGATCGGTCAGTCGCTCCGTGTAGGCGACAGCCCGCCTGAGCTCCATAAATCTTGACTAGTTTGCATGGTAGAAATATATTTTACCTTTGGCTTAATAAATAAAACCAACTTATATGAGTTAACAAAATATTTCCGACCGCCAGCCATTCTGCTGTCCGGAAAAACTATGTAACTCAAACTTGAAATCCACGTACCCGAGAAACACAACGTTTCTTTTGTTCTTATCTGCTTCGTGTGCACGGCGTCAGGTGTGCCTTTGAAGTATCACCCCGACCCATGAATTTCGTACCTTCCGCTGCATCCAGTTGCACCGGTGGACTGTATATGTGGTTGTAGATTGTCCGAATCGCCTTTCGCTCTGGGGCGGATAGTAACGAGGAACCACCATAATAAATCCATATTCAATTTATGGGACATCAAAATGTTAGGGTCCTGAAGGAAACCGCCAAACTGCGTCGCACATCATCTCTTCCTGTGTGCCCAGTCGTTTACCGACGGCGGCCGTGGAACGCGTGTTCAAGTTGGAAAATGCGGTTGGAACGTTTGTCGCATAGGTTTCAGTTGATCATACAAAATCTGTGGTCATGTAGCTAACTCGAGCATCGGGAGCTGTAAATGAGCAGAGAAGTGAGTTCCTATGCGGAGATAATTTACTGCGTTGACAGGCGATGCACTTTTTGCCCAGACTGTTAGATCCTTAATCATGTGGGGCCACACGAAGCATGCACTAATCAACTTCCTTGTTGCTCTGATCCCTGGATGAGAGAGTCCATGAAAGAGGTCGAAAACAACTTGTCGGAAATCTTCGGGGACAACTGTGCGAGCTGTGCCGGTGGACATATCCCAAGCAATGATTCCAGGCTGGAGGAATAAGTTACTTGAAGAAACTTGAAACGAAGGAAAGGATAGAATGGACGTGAAGTTAGGATCATATTACTGAACGTTCCCCAGTTTGGCAAGGTCGAACTGCGAGGAAGAGTGGAAAGTGTTGATGTCTGGTCGGGTTGGGCGTCTGCAATGACACTGTCTGATCCTGGAGTGTACCGAATGTCGATGTTGAATTGGGAAATATGGTCCAGATGACATATCTCGCTTGGTGAATAGCGATCAGGCTTGGCAGTGAAAGCATACGTAAGTGGCTTATGATCAGTTCCAATGGTAAATGATCTACCTTATTATAAGTGCCGGGAGTGGCGAATAACAAGGTAAATGGCGAATAATTCACGACCAAAAGTACTGTAACGCGTTCGGGCAGCCTGCATCTTCTGCGAGAAAAAGGCTAAGGGGTGAAGTATGTTGTCGACAACTTGGTGGAGTACAGGGCCAAAAGCAGCGTTTAAAGCATCTGTTGTCAAAATAGGTTTTGTGCTTTCGTGGATTAGTTTAGCGATGTCAGAGATAGCTTGCTTGGCGCTTTCGAAATCAGTAATGGCGGCGGGGGTAAGGTAACAGATTTTTCTTTGGAGCCAAGTAAATCGGTCACTGGCTGTAAAATATCTGCACATTGAAGGATGAACCGCCGGTAAAAGTTGATGATACCAATAAACCGACGAAGTTGGGTGATAGTGGTGGGTATGGGAAAAGATTCTAGGGCTCAAATCCGATCAGCTAGTGGTAAACTACAGCTTGGATCAATGTGGTGACCAAGAAAACCGAGAATGGTAACAATAAACAAGCATTTGTCAACGTTTAAACGTACGGCGTAGATAGGAAGACGTTGAAATACTGCCCTGAGGTGAACTGCATGTCCAGCTGCGGACGTGCTAGCAAGTAAAAAGTCGTCTGGATAAGCAAAGACAAAAGGCAAACCACGCAAGAATTCGTCCATGAAACGTGGGAGGTTTGAGCTGCATTTCGAAGATCAAAAGGCATACGCGTGAATTCGAAAAGTCCAAACTGTGTTGTAATAGCTGTTTTAGAAAAGTCATCCGGGGCTACGGGGATATTGTATTATGCGCGTACTAGATCGAGTTTGGGGAAAATATTTGTATGGCATAAGGCACTTGGGAAATCGTGGATATGGTACCTGTCTGAGATACTGGCGTTATCGGGGGAAGGGTAACCTACACAAGGTCTCCAAACACCTTTAGATTTCTTGGGTACCATATGTAGGAGTGGCGACCAGTGGCCCGATCAAGTGCGGATGATGCCGAGTTCGAGCATATGTACAAACTCGTTTTTCGCCATCTGGAGCTTATCCCGATGAAGTCGACGGGAATTTGTATGGACAGGTGGATCTCTAGTCTGGATGTGGTGAACCACGGAATGCGGATGAGTGTATTGACATGGATGAGTAAGAGTAGGAAAATCCATAGGGATGCCAGCAAAATGAGAATCAGGTAGGATAACTCGGATACCTGTGGATGACGTTGAGGCCCTAATTCCGTAGGCCGAGAGGGAAGTTAGCATGTCCAAGAGACGTTTGTGTCGCACACCGACAGCCAAGTTTTAGCGGATTAGAATGTCTGCGCCAAAGATGGGTGTTTGGGCGTCGGCCAAAAGTAAAATCCACTTGAACGCGCGTCGCAATCCGAGGTCAAGGGTGAGGGAACGTTCGCCATATGTAGCGATGCGGGTACCGTTAGCGGTTGGTAACGAATAAGAAGCGGAGTCAGGAAGGGGATTCTTATGTGGTAGCACACTAACTTCACCTCCCCTATCCACGAGGAAACGTAGACTACTTGAACGATCGGTGATGTGGAATTGGCAACAAATCCGAGGGGGGCCACAGACAATCGTCGTCGTTACTGACTGGCCGGGGTGTTTAAAGAGTTCCTGGAACACGTTTTGAAGAATCAAGGCGGTTGGCATTTGCATGCTTTGGTACCAAAAGATTGGTGATACCAGCACCACGGGGGACGGGGACGTGACAACGTTCGAGATCGTGAGCGTGGGCGACGTTTGTTGATCTCCAGCCGTTGTAGACGATCGGTCAAGGTATCAAATCTAGTTTGCATTTTGGAGATAGCAGAAAGTATTGGATCGGAATCTGTGGATGCGGCGGGTGTAGGGTAGGAGTCGGAGCTTACAGGGTGACTAGAAAGGTCTCGTGGATCTTGTTCGCCATTTGAGCTAGCTGCTACAGGCTGTGGTCATCAGCGAAAGCACTGATGACGCGAGACATGGAGGGTGGAAGTTTATGGAGCCATAGTTGTGCCATGATTTCCACTGCCAGCTTACGGCCATAGAGAAGACTGCGCATATGTGGAAGCAGCTGTGACGGCGATCTGCCATCAGGTTTGACTGTGGTGAATGGCTCCCTCAGCATCTGATTTTCTGATTTTCTTGTCCTACTGATGACAGCCGCTCGAAGAGATTCATAGGGATTTTCGCTGGGGATATCTTCCAACAGATCTTCTATCTCCGTTGCTACATCACCAGGGAGATGCTGGATGACGTAGGAAAAACGGGTTGCTTGGGGAATGATACGTCAGGTAGTGAAAACCGCCTCCACCTGGTGGAACCACACCCTGGGATGCGAGGATTATAGTCTGCTAGACGGATGCTAATCGCATTCTCGACTAAATCCAATGTATCAAAGTGTGTATCCATAATGACCGGACAAAATGGAAAGGGAAAGTTAAAAAAATGTAGAATGACCTAGGCTCAGCAAAGTTCTAGTGGTCTGGCTACTCAAAAGATATTTTACCAGGAGCGTGTGGCAAAGAAATAAAAATAACGCTAAATTGAGTATACAACAATAATGGGGTCAGATGGAACAGACAAACAATTGTTCCCTTTAAAATGGTTCGTCGTTGGCCCAGGTCAGAGAATAACAATCCGATCACAGTTATCCAGGGATGTTGAACAGTTCTCAAATATAATAAGATCCGAAAGTAGGCTGAAATGTTTTTATACCAGAGTTAGCGCAGGAAGTTCGCGAATGACCGTTGTAAGCGCAAGCGAAACAAGAAGAGGGAGTGGAAGCACTTGACCACGTTTCTATTGTTCAAAATTGTACAACTGCGAGTTTCTTTAGATTTTTGCATCCAAACAAAAAACATTTATGCAACTGACAACATACGTAATGATAGAATGGAAGCAAAAGAAAGATAAAAAACATCACAATGGTCGGAAATATTTTGTTAACTCATATAAGTTGATTTTATTTATTAAGCCAAAGGTAAAATATATTTCTACCATGCAAACTAGTCAAGATTTATGGAGCTCAGGCGGGCTGTCGCCTACACGGAGCGACTGACCGATCGCTTTCTAACCGGATTGGTGCCACGCACGTTTATAAGCGAAAAGCGTGCAAGGGACAAGCGCAATTTACCCAATGAATTACGGTGGACATATCGCTTGTACAGTGCTTTTTCTTTACATTGAACAAAATCCCAATACTTGAGTTTGGAGATGGCGGCGGCTAGTGACCTCGGACTGATCCTTCAATCCTCAACACGCGGAACCCGCCGCCGTGTGCCCTCGGGATATGGTAGTCCACACAAGTAAGGAGAACACTGATGAAACGCTTGGAACGGAAGACAACCGAATTTAGAAGATTGATCCGCATCGCACTTTTCTAAACAGCATGTATTCAAAAGTCTATAGTCTCACCGGATCTAACGAGAACCTTTGTGACCCACGTGAAAGTTCAATGTCGGTCTCAACGCTTCCGAAAATTTTCAAACCACGCGCAGGAAGGCTATTATGGTCCGCGAACAACTGGTTTCACATACCCTTCTAAGGACGACCACGCAAGAAATGTTGGTCGAACCGAACCAACGGATCTACCAACGCTTTGTGCATCTCGTATGATGTTGGTGCTGAAAAAGCCAGCCTTGTTTTAGTGAACCGTTGGTTGATTCGCTCCGTGTGCTGCCGCATCGTCATCGTGACTGTGAGTCTTACGTTGTTCGCCTGATTGTTTTTAGTCAGATGCGTGCTAAATGGCGCAAAAAGAGGATGAGGAGGTTGAAGCGCAAACGCAGGAAGATGAGGGAGAGGAGCAAGTAGCTGTCAGTACATCCCGACCGTTTGTTTTGATGTTGGGAAGTGAATAAACATTTGTACTTGGCTGTCTTATGTTTTTTCTGGTTTACCAACCGTTGGGATTTTAACGCTGGTCCGACAGGAATCGCATTCGTCGTGCATTTCGTTTTGTCGCTTTAGGTGATGGACGATTCAGAGGACCTCGGTCATGCTTCTTATGAGGACATGGATTACGTTGAGGAGTGCGACGATGGTGAAAATCGATTTGTTGAACCAGGTAGGCCTTCCCTCCAGCCTCGTTCGTTTTGTTGCTTCGGTGTTGTTTGACAGCAACACCATGCGGTCAGTCGTCTCGTGGTTTTGCAACACTTGGATTAGTTTAGTAAGGAGTGGCGGTATATTGTGGGTGAATTCTTGTGCTGAGTAGCCGAGTACACTTGTTTGTGTTATCAAATCACTGCGTGTCCGTCCACCGTTGCCATCTAGTCGTGCAAACATAGGATACATCAGTTGTGTGTAGCCGAGTGTCTGAGTAAGAATGGGATGGCAGGTGCCGCCTGACTAGACAAGAGTGATCGTGTCATGGAAGAGTTATACAGTGAACCCTGAGTAACGGGAGCAGTCGTGCTATACCTGGCACAGTGGTAGGTCTGTCATGCTGAGGTTCCAGGTTTGCATTGCACTGGGGGCTTGTTCCAACGGTTTAGTTGCTATGCCCAGGGGGATCGGCTGCCCTTAA
Source organism: Clonorchis sinensis (assembly GCA_003604175.2). NCBI lineage: Eukaryota > Metazoa > Platyhelminthes > Trematoda > Opisthorchiida > Opisthorchiidae > Clonorchis > Clonorchis sinensis. The sequence goes on from CM030372.1 coordinate 29,144,284, forward strand.
TCTTGAGTTCAAGTGTACGACTTCCTGATTGGTTATCCGCGCTCCAAGAAGTCCTCTAGCCTGCCTACGATTTTAACGTCCATGTCAACTAGACCCCCGCCTCAGTGAAGACGTGCCGAGCCCTTCTGATTTGACTATGTACCGTCAGCCTGGGAAGTGAAGTCGGTGGACTTTCGGTAGTTTGCACAAACGAGGAGGTCAATTTCGGATCGGTGAGTTGGATGTGTTCCTGTGGAGACAATTACGCCTGGTGCCGGTCTGTCCCGGTATTGTAAGCGCACGGAGACTGTGCGGCCTCACCATTGGCATGCCTGTGTCCAGTATGTAACTTGTTACCGGAGTTTGTAGATCTCACCTATCTTAGAATTTGTATTAGTTCTGGTTGTAGTGTGACAGATTAGGTGAATGCACGAATCTCCAAAGGTCAGGTCGCGTTTGCTAATTTGAGACGGCGTCAAAACAGTATATCCTTTATTCTCAAGGGACACGTTTATCAGGCTGCAGTATGTGCTGCTTTGTTTTATGGGTTTGAGACTTGGCCTGTTCGATCAACGGAACCGAGACGTCCTCAGGTGTTCGGACACCGTTGCCTCAGAACCGTGGGTTAGTGCCGGCGAATTTGTGACGATGTAATTAAAACGCGAGTCCGGTTGTGCGACGCGGACTTCAATCGTAGGTGTCCAGCACGGAAACTGTGTTCATTAGGCCATGTGTTGCGCATGCCGGGCCACAATTTGCCGGGAAGCGTGCTGTTTTCCGTGCCTTATTAGAAGAGGTAACAAACCCTCGACGTGACACGGTTATGAGGTAGATTACGAAACGTTTGGGTGCTGCCGGTGCGGCTCGTCTTCTGGGATGAGGACCATGTGATCCCCACTACGCCTATCCAGGCATGCTGTAAGATATGGCTGTTAATCGATTCCAGTTTCTATCCAGATTGCCTGGATGAGTGTCTGAAGTTGTGGGTACCTCGGAGCGATTGTGGCTAGCACCAAGTCCCTTTCCTGTCCAATTTTACTCCTTTCTTCAAAATAGGGTTTTCAAATAAATCATGGTTGTACGGCAGCGAGGCACCATTGTTGAACACTGATGTTTCTGCTTCCTGATATGAAGCATTTTAGTCGATAGAATGGGCGTTCTTTTTTAGCATGCCTCTATCGCCAGCTCGTCTGGTAATACAATGTACTGTAGTTCGAGTGTTTGCTGCTCACCGTCGGGCTTCCCTTCGTTGTAATTATTGGCATCGCTGAACCTTTAAGAACTGCGTTTCAGCCGGCGCAGTCCACAGTGTCTTCGCAGCACTGAAGCCCGAATGTGACAGCTGTCACCTTGTGGTGGTCAGGCTCTTACCGTTCTTCATTCATCGACCCTGTATGTCCTTCAACCAAGTCTAATTCATTTAGGTCTCGTTCACCTAACCTTTACTCTGTATCTAAACTTCTAGGGCAAAGGAACCCGTTTGAATTCAAGAGATCTAATCCACATTGCTTTCTTACTGTGTAAACCCGGGCACCAGGTATCTCTTGCTCAAACCTGTTTCCCTCTTGTGTTGTCTCTCGGGGTTGTGAACCCAGTACCGTCATTTACGTCAAACCGCTTAAGGTGGACCCGGATTTCTCATCCTACCATCCGGGTCCTAGTAATGACGAAACGAACTGTGGTATCTACGGTGTCTAACGAGGTAGGATTCCTGTAAATCGTCTTTCCAGTGTTCGGTTGACTTGCTCATTTAAGTTCAATGTTTCTCGACACGGTGTGTGGTGTTTGTGTGTTGTAAGCATATGCTCTGACAGACGGCAAGTTTGATGCTGAGAAAGGTAGCTTCTGTTGGGATTTTTCACGTTTGATCGTGTCAATAACAAGCAAGTGCTATGGATGCCCGGGTCAGAGGATTAGTTCCGGAAGGATCCACATTGAAGGCCGACACGGAGTTGACGTTCATTGCGAAGACAATGAGGAACGACTTTTGCTGAATATTTGTTTTCAACCAGTCATCCTATTTGTCGTGATACACCAGTACTGGTGCCTAATTGCCATAACTTGTAGCCAGTAGAAACACGCTCTCACATCGTTTTATCTGGAGGCCACCAACTGCAAACAAGCCTTGGAATCAACTGGGTCGTGTGGCGACGAACAGTTTCTATACAGGATTGTAGTTAATTTTAGAGTCACTACTTGATTCTGACAGCAGCAGTGTGCTGGCATGTATATCTATTTATTCCCCCTCTGTAACACAGCAGTTGGTGGGAGGCCACTTAGTACATCGCGTGAAAAGCGTCTCCGTAGCCAATTTCTCTCCAACCGAATTGACTCGGCTGAAAAGGTTACAGAATTCAGTCGGCTTGTAAACTGCTCTTTTCCATGCTCAATATCATCTTTCTCGTTACAATATTGATCACATGTAGCAAGATCGGGATGTACCTGGGTGAGCTTGGATGTTTGTCGGGTGAGTGAAGGACGGATATCACGCATATATTGGCGAAGCCGGGAAACGTAGGAATTAGGATCCGTTTCACCAGTGGTTGCGGAGTCGACAATCATTTCACCTGACAGGCGTGAGACAGTGCCGAAGGCGAGTTCGAGACTGTGCAACCCAAGTCTTCTTTAACAGTATCACGTATACTGAGAAGAATGAGTGGGAGACGTTCTTGCTTTTCCGACAGACGAGACATTGCTTAGCCCAAGTGCTTCCTTCGGGTGGCATGGCAGCTAGGCACCGGAAGGGTGCTATAGCTGAACGATTTTAGCCCAAGTACGGATCTCCTTTTGCATGTTGGGCCAAACGTATCTTTGTGTCACGAGTTTGGCAGTCGCCCCTATGCTCGGGTGAGGGAGTGCATGGAAGTGGTCGAATACAGAGCGTCTATAGTTTTCACGGACAAAAGGTCTTGGGCGTCCTGTGGATAGGTCGCAAATCACAAAACTGTCAGAGTTGAGGAGCGGTAATTTGACGAAGTTGAGAGACGTAAAGCTGGAAAAAGTCGGAAATTCGGGTTCCGGTGCCTGAATTTCTGAAAACTATAGACGCTCCGTATTTGACCACCTTCACGCTCTCTCTCATCCGAGCATACTGCCAAACTCGTGACACAAAGATACGTTTGGCCCAACATGCAAAAGGAGATCCGTACTTGGGCTAAAATCGTTCAGCTGTAGCACCCTTCCGGTGCCCAGCTGCCATGCCACCCGAAGAAAGCAATTGGGCTAAGCAATGTCTCGACTGCCAGAAAAGCAAGATTCATCGACACACCACTTCTCCACCCGGAGTTTTTCAGCTGCCTGACTCACGCTTTCGAAATGTCCACATCGACCTTGTTGAACTGTTGCCACCGTCCAGAGGTTTCACACATATCCTCACTTGTGTCGACCGTTTCACACACTGGCCCATGGCCATTCCGATCAATGACACATCTGCTGAAAATGTCACTAGAACCTTTGTTGACAACTGGATTGCCACATTCAATGTACCCGCTACCATTACCACACTGACCGAGGTCCACAGTTCACGTCAACACTTTTTAAGGGCCTCAAACGGTTACTTGGTACGGATCACTTCCGAACCACCGCATATCATCCAGCTGCCAACGGCATGATCGAACGATTTCATCGACAACTCAAGGCATCACTGATCGCCTAATCTAACACACATCGGTCGGAACGTGTTCCACTCATTCTTCTCAGTATACGTAATACTGAAACCCTGCGTCGCCTCTCTTTCGATGTACGTTTTGTCTCCGAAACTCATACACGTCCCTACTTCGGTCGTGCACCTCCAACCGCTTAGGAGGAGCTCGGGTATTCCACATATCACTGTTCCCGTATCTGGTGATTGAGATGCAATGGCTCGTTGTATCTACGGTGTGGGAGTTTCACTCAAACCCAAGGCTGGAATCACCTTACTTGGCTGCATGGAAAATAGCAGTTTACAAGTGCTGCAGGCTCAATAGCCATAACGATTATTTTGATGACGACTGGAAAGATGGTGATTCGTACTCACGTCTTTTGAATCTGTCTGACCGGGAATAATGGACACTGGGTTTTGTCACAGTCAAGAGGTATTAAATCCAGAACTATACCAACAGCAGACCATTACGGTGGCGCGCGCTAGGTAGTGAAGAGCATAAGCATTGGTGATAACCGCTGGCTAATAGCAAATGTCCGAGAAATGGAGGAGCTCTCGCAACGGAAGTCAGCCGCATCCTAGTCCAACTAGTTCAGTCAACTGGGTCGTGGACGGAACATGTTGGTGAAGCGATCTACGAGAAGGATGGGCCTTCAATTCATCCACAGGAACGTCGGCTCGAACGATCGGCTGAGCGAAGAGGGCTTTTTGGGGATGTTGGTCCTTGACAGACAACTTGATGTCACGTCCGGGCCACACATGCCATATGCTGACAAAAGATGTCCTCACTTTCCCTGTTTGAAGGGTGGTTTCATCCCTAGCCACATGGTTGCGACTGCTCAGGTGAATAAATTTGTCGATCACATCTGTTGACATATCTGTAGGCATAAAACTTGGGTCCCGACCTACGGCTGTTGCTTGTGGTGGTCTGGCCTGTGCGCTGCGATGACCCTGTGTTCTATACTGGCTGGATCCCAGTTTCCTAAAGTTCAACGATGCCAGGAAGTCCAATGGGGAGCAACCCGACGAAGAACAGCGAGTCCCTCTACTGCGAGTAATCGTATTACGAGGCGGTCTTGGTGCACTGTCGTACTGGTCCCTGTGAGGGGAAAGTGAAAGCAGTAAGGCGTTTCTCCCAGGCGACCATTGTGACCGTGTTTATGGAAGCAGCGATGCCGCCTTCCTCCGAGGAAGAACGGGTCAGAGAATGTTTACTCTAAAAATCACAGGCTCCGATCGCCCAACGGTTAACCGTTACCGCCAGCGCATTATTCCGGACGGTCAAATGTTTTAAAATGCTTTTACATCCAAACAGTCCGGTGCTGCTTAAGAGGCACCTGGTGTGCGCTGCTGCATTAGATGTGCTGTGCGCAGCCGCATCAGGAGTGAGACAGTAATGCCCTACTTCCTGCGCCCTCGGGCCAGGCCGGCTCCCTGCAATCAAGCGGCTCAGACTCTTGAGCCGTTGGCTCCAGGAAGGATCCCCAAGAAAACCCTAACAACCGCTGTCTCGCGATTCAGACTTTTGAGACAGAGGCTAGGGGCAGGGTCCCCGAACAAAACAAAATAATAAATTATTAAGCTCGAGAGATGTGTTCCACGTTGCAGCCTTTAATATCCGTAATCTCTGTCAAATTGGGGGCGAGATGGCCCAGCGGTTAGAGCGCAGATTTACTGACCGGACGGTTCATGGTTCGAACCCGACCTCTGCCTCTCGACTTCCCCTGTTTAGGCTTGGGCAACCTGACAGTATCCCAGCCCTCGTGGTTTCTTCGGGTGGCACGAGAGCTCGACACCGAAAGGCTGCTACAGTCTAGCGTTTTCATCTCTATGTCAAATTGGGCAACATGCGGCTCTTACTAGAACGCTGCTTCCCCTCTCAGTAGACGTATGTTTTGTCTCCAAAACGCATCCTAGATCCCACTTCATTCGTGCACCTCGAACCGCTTAGGACAAGCTCGGGTATGTCACTGTTCCCGTATCTGGTGATTCAGACGCAATGGCTCGTGGTATCTACGGTGTGGGAGTTTCACTGAGCCCCAAGGCTGGAATCACCTTACTGGACTGGATCCCAGTAAACAGTTGGTTGCGCGGTGCGGTTGTCTGGCTCATCACCTTGTATGTTTGGTAAAGGAAATTAACGAGGACGTAATTGGAGCTGATGATGACTGAGCTCTTGTGTGCGGCATCCACGGACATCTTGTTCATTTTGCGAGGGACCATGATCCGGTGTTGTGCTGGCTTTACACTGTCTTTCTGTAATGAGCTAGAGTTTATGTTGCAGATATACTATAAATGCTACACGAAATGTACTTTGAATACAAAGAGACCTCAGTTACACTTGGTTTCCCCTTGTCCGTCGTGCCATTGCATATACAGTCGAAATGTGGTGCCACCCAGAGCGGGACCTAAGCGAATAATGAGATAATCTCATTTTTAATTTGTGGCCTCCCAGAGAAGCCCTGATTCGATGAAAGCAAACTCGAAAATCCTCATTGCTTGTTGGAAAATGTCCGTGGGTTTCACCTCATAATCCATACACCCCTGGGGTAGTGCCATGATAATATATCTTGAATTGCCACGCACGTCATCGGGTTTGGCGGTGCTTTATTTTGGCACCATGAAAACGAAATGATTTGATCAGTCTGCTAAGAGCAACCGGCCGACAACTGTGTTCCACTAATGTATCAGCCGTATGAGCCCTCAGTCTTCCTGTGGTCGCTTTTCAAATTCATTGTTTTCAGAAGATTTCAAAGCTCTTTAAGGCGATCCACGTCGTTTACATCCACGATGTATTTAACATCAGCCGAAAGATCGTTTCGACTGTTGTATGCCGGTAATTTAGGACTTAATCCCCTATCTCACTGTAGCTAGACAGACATCGATCATTGATTTCAGTAGACAGACTATTCATTTGGGCTATTTGAGTTTTCGGTTGTTCTTGCCATATTCCGGGAGTTTGAGGTGAATGTTTTCGCTTCTGAGACGACTACTTCAAATGTTAGGTGCTCATTGGTTTCCATTACTGTTCCCATCGTCGATTTCACTGCGAAACAGTGGTTTTGTGCTAATCAGATGAATCAGTATAAAGATGACGTATGTACTTCATCACGAAGGTGCACCGCAATACAAAAACGACAAACGTGGTAGCTATAGGAAACTTAATAGACCTTGAGTCAGCATGTACTGATTCATTCCTTCGTCAAATTTCATTACCGTCCACTCTGTTATCGCATGTTTTATTGCATCGTGCTGTGTGCATACTTTACAATCGATTATTGATCAAGCCAGATAAACTCCGCCCAAGGAAAGCCTATCGTTCTGCGGAATTACAGGTAGGTCGTGTTTATGGCACCAGCTGGTTATCTTGATTCCGATTGGTACGTCTGGTTCGATGGCTGCCAGCGGTGTCAGACCCCCGAGGAGACCAGTGGAATAACTTGACCAATGTGTGTGGCTTAGAAGGGAAAAATTTCACAAGACAAGTAAAACGTCTATCTGAGAAGTCTTGACTTGAGCAGCCAGTCAATACGTGAACATGTGAGTGGTTTGCGTGATTGAAGAATGGGTGACGCTATGTTATGTCTATGTGAGAGCTAATCATACTACTGTCCGTCTATCAGAGTTCTAACGATTGCATGTTCAATCACTGACGGAAGGTCGCGTCTTCGAAACTCTGAGTTTTGTGAGATGCGCACTGTAGATGATTGCCAATAAGGTTGAAACAGTTGTCCAGTGCTTCTCGGCTTTTCAGCATAGGTTGGCCTCACTAATAGGAAGTCCCATACTACGATCGAAATGTGACTAATCGAATTTCACTGGGTGAAACTTTACCAAAACTGCATGGGGCTAAATGTTGATAAGGCGTTCGAGCATCCAATCGGTGAGCAATGTCCCGTAACCCTAGCAAGTTCTTGCCTCCCGTAATCATTTAATTGGATACGAGCAGAGTTCAAACTAACGTTTGACTCCCTGGCTCACTAGTAAAGTTTTCGGGTTCATCATTGGCATGTTTTCCATTTTCAGTAAGCTATTGGACACAAGCTACCAATTAGAAATAATCTTTCGTAATCGAAGAACAGGTCGCCTAGTTGGGGAACCAGAAAGTCTTGGATGGTTTCTATTCTCGAGGTGGAATTGTGCTTGAGGGAATGCACGCCGTCAAAATCGTCACTTCGACGGTGTGCTCCCGTTTGCAGGTTTTCCTCGTGAAGGTAGTATCCCATCGTCTACCCTTTGTACCACCACTAGGTTTTAATTTCTTCAATCAAGTGGTTCGTTGGGTCGATGGACTAATATCACTGAATGATTTACAACGTGACGTAGTTTATCAATTGCATGAAGAGGGGACATGTACTCCGCGTGCTAGACTATCGTTTGCCTCGTAGAGCTTTTTTCGCCCAGCCCTGTGTTGAGTGGAAGTGATCGAGTGGACTGACCAGTAAAGTGCGCTGGGTCCACAATTGGATGGGAACCCTTGGAATAAATTCACCAGTGGTTAATGGCAATGACAGACATGGCTCAATCGCTTAGTCAGTGGCGTTCATGCATCGAAGCTATGGCATTCAATGCATAGCTACCCAGTTTCCGAACTAACTGAACAGGCAGTCATCTCCAATGCTTGGCTGTATGTCTCGCACTGCCCTACTTTCCGGTGATCGTTACTGTGTCGGCTGTAACCAATGTGCCTATGGTACACGGTTTGTATTGAATTGAAATTGGCCGTTGTTCTCAAGAGCTCCTTCTGTGTTGATTAAAATCGTGCATGTCTTTTTTACCGATATTTCGCGCAGCCGTTTTGTGAATGTGTAATTGAGTGTCATTGGTAGTTTACGTCTTTGTGACCGTTGACCTTTTCGCCAAGTTTGACCGACCAAGCCGACGAGACATCATTGGTGGACACTAATGCATCCAATACTCCAACACATTTGGGCTTGGAATTCTAATTTGGTGTCATTTGGGGAACTAGAGGTGTCCCGCATCATCCAGGTGGGCAGCAGCTTCCCCATTCCTTGTAATATCACTGGTGTTTCGGGTTTGGACCGAAAAACATCGAAGAATAGAGCTTGTGTGGCCGTTAGTCGCGCACCTTCACTCCTAAAGCGTAGCGGGTATGTTGGATCATAACTTATCGCTACACGGCTACAAATTATTGGTTGTTAACCTTACTTCGTTATTTCGTCATTATATTTCTCTAGCCCCAGTTGTAGTAACAAACCATTGACCATCTTCCAAGGAAAACTAGCCGAAGTCACATACTTATTGCGCTTCCCCTAACTGATTCTCCACATTTCCACTCTCCAGAAAGTGATTCCGAGTTGGCTGACTCAGAGGAACAGCACCCCTGTCGTGATGATGCGATCAAGGTACTGGACGGTCACAAAGGTAACATTGTGGATAATTTTCAATGCTTTCTACATTTCACTCACAGTAGTTCGACTTTCTGGGGAATTGATGCAATTCTGTCTCTGCAATCTAGTTGGCTTGGTTCCCTTTTCCCCATACAGTCGTCCCCTCTCCGGTCAGTTGGGGGCGAGGTGGCTCAGTGGTTAGATTGCTGACCGGAAGGTCTGTGATTCGAACCCGACCTCTCGATTTCCCCTGTCTAGACTTAGGCAACCTGACAGTATCCCAGCTCCTGTGCTTCTTTCCGGCGGCATGGCAGTTGGGCACCGAAGGTGTGCTACAGCTGAACGCTTTCTCCGGTCAGTCTACCCTATAAAGGAAGGACACCTTTATTCGATATTATCAAGTTTCCCTGATTGGGTCATGTCCCTCCAGCTTTTTTCCTCCAGAACTGGACAGTTGTACCATAGAGGCTATCTATCATTTGCGTTCCCTGTCTTTGGAGGTTGTTCAGCCAACAACTGGAAGTCTTTTTGGCAAGATTTTACCGATATTTCGCGCAGCCGTTTTGTGAATGTGTAATTGAGTGTCATTGGTAGTTTACGTCTTTGTGACCGTTGACCTTTTCGCCAAGTTTGACCGACCAAGCCGACGAGACATCATTGGTGGACACTAATGCATCCAATACTCCAACACATTTGGGCTTGGAATTCTAATTTGGTGTCATTTGGGGAACTAGAGGTGTCCCGCATCATCCAGGTGGGCAGCAGCTTCCCCATTCCTTGTAATATCACTGGTGTTTCGGGTTTGGACCGAAAAACATCGAAGAATAGAGCTTGTGTGGCCGTTAGTCGCGCACCTTCACTCCTAAAGCGTAGCGGGTATGTTGGATCATAACTTATCGCTACACGGCTACAAATTATTGGTTGTTAACCTTACTTCGTTATTTCGTCATTATATTTCTCTAGCCCCAGTTGTAGTAACAAACCATTGACCATCTTCCAAGGAAAACTAGCCGAAGTCACATACTTATTGCGCTTCCCCTAACTGATTCTCCACATTTCCACTCTCCAGAAAGTGATTCCGAGTTGGCTGACTCAGAGGAACAGCACCCCTGTCGTGATGATGCGATCAAGGTACTGGACGGTCACAAAGGTAACATTGTGGATAATTTTCAATGCTTTCTACATTTCACTCACAGTAGTTCGACTTTCTGGGGAATTGATGCAATTCTGTCTCTGCAATCTAGTTGGCTTGGTTCCCTTTTCCCCATACAGTCGTCCCCTCTCCGGTCAGTTGGGGGCGAGGTGGCTCAGTGGTTAGATTGCTGACCGGAAGGTCTGTGATTCGAACCCGACCTCTCGATTTCCCCTGTCTAGACTTAGGCAACCTGACAGTATCCCAGCTCCTGTGCTTCTTTCCGGCGGCATGGCAGTTGGGCACCGAAGGTGTGCTACAGCTGAACGCTTTCTCCGGTCAGTCTACCCTATAAAGGAAGGACACCTTTATTCGATATTATCAAGTTTCCCTGATTGGGTCATGTCCCTCCAGCTTTTTTCCTCCAGAACTGGACAGTTGTACCATAGAGGCTGATATCTATCATTTGCGTTCCCTGTCTTTGGAGACAATGTGAAATATAGTCGCATGTGGCCTAATTTGTTATCAGCATGGTGGATCTATCCTTTTCGCGTTTATCACGGCGTAATTGAGTAAAAATCCATAAGACTGATCTTTTCACTTCTTTCTTTCCTTCCATACCGGTCGCTCAATCAAGATTCTTGACCTAGAAGACGGAATGCATTAGGTGCAGTCATGTCCGTCCGTTCGTTTGTTCAGCTGTAGCATCCTTTCGGTGCCTAGCTGCCATGCCACCAGAAGGAAGCATGAGGGCTGGGATACTGCCAGGTTGCCCAAGCCTAGACACGGGAAGTCGAGAGGCAGAGGTCGGGTTCGAACCACTGACCTTCCGGTCAGTAAATTCACGCTCTTACTACTGAGCTATCTCGCCCCCGTGCAGTTATGTAACCTTTTTCTAGTCGAGCGACTGCTGTCCCATGCATAGCACAACCTTGACAACTGATCGGGCACAATGAGCAGCGATGTTTACTGGCAATTTTGAGTATTTTCGTAAGTAGCAGGCAAGAGGATAATTAGAGGCTTCAACTACAGCCTTCATATAGGGCGTTGGTGGCGTTAATGAGAGTACTTGAAAGTGGCTACTCTCTTCCTTTCCTCTGCCGAATCTTGGTTTCAAATTCCATTTTTGATTCGTGAGATACACGTTGCTGATGGTTCTCAACAAGAACAAGTCAGTATTGTGCACTGCTTGACGACCTTTCAGAGTGGATTCTCCGCGACAAGACCTAAAATCGAAGTTTGAATAGTGGTTACTGGTAGTTAGCAACTCCCAGGTATCGCTTTGTCTAGTGATAGGGTCTACTTCCACAATTTAGTTAGTAACTCAGTCTTACTGCGAACTCACTGACTGTTTTGGCCATAAAAACGTGGACTTATTGTCGATTACTACCGGCAGCGCGACAGTACGCCACATTGTTGGATTTCTATCCCATATGTATTCCCATCCCACATACATTCCTTCGGATTTCTACAGATGTGGCTCAATCTCCTATGCAATACACTCTAACATGTGAAGCAATACTGCATTCTTTGTAGACTTCCCCGTTATTTCTCGTTCGCTGAATTACACGATGAACACTTGTGTCTGATGCTGATAGTTCAGGCGGTTCTCTTCATCATCGACAGCACGACATCAGTGTTCAACACCGATGCTTCGCTGCCGGTTCTCGACTGTCAAGCTATTCGCAAGATCACATCATCATCCTCATCGTCAGCTGTGAGAACCGTGTACTTGCCGTATAGTGGTTGTAGCTGCCACAGTTTCGTTCGCCGATGATTTGCGAAGGTAACTTAGGTAGCTGCGCATTGGAGGCGGGAGCTGATAAATTCTTGCGTAAATACACCACTGTCAATGGACTGTTAAGTGGAGGTTGGGGAAGGGAGCTATGCATTGAAGACAATAGCTTGGATGCACGAACGCCTTTGAGGGCGCGATTGGGTCATGTTTGACAATGTCTCTAACCATTGATGTGGCCCGTCTCGGGGTCCCCATCCAGGAAGACGGCAGTGACCAGCGCAGCTGAGTTTGCTGGTAATGGTTTTATACTTCGTTGCCAAGTCATTGACTGTCTCTCGCTCGTTTCCACCCTTCACTTGGTTGTGCGAAAGAACCCTTCGAGGAAGTCGGTCGGCTGGCATACGGAGCACGTGGCCAAGCCAAGATGACACTTAAAGAGTTTAGAATCTTCGACTGATTATAGCACGGAAAAACACCTCGACCAGTATGAATAACAATGGACCACTCACACACCACTACTCAGTAGTTATCACACAATATAGTACTCCACAACCTCCCACTGCTTTACACAAAACAATAAACAATCGTTCAGTACCTCACTGACGTGCCACCCGAGGGCTGAGATACTGTCAGGTTAGACTGTCCAAGGTTAGACAGGAGCAGTCGAGATGCATTGGCTGTTTTTCAAACTTTCCATCGGGAATGTTCGCACCCTACCGACCGAGCTCTCTCGAGCTATTATTATTATTATTATTATTATTATTATTATTATTATTATTATTATTATTATTATTATTATTATTATTATTATTATTATTATTATTATTATTATTATTATTATTATTATTATTATTATTATTATTATTATTATTATTATTATTATTATTATTATTATTATTATTATTATTATTATTATTATTATTATTATTATTATTATTATTATTATTATTATTAGTCGTATCAATAGTATATTACCGTGGATACATGCACATCACAGATGGTCATTTGCAGTCTGTTCCTTTACTGTGGTGGGTCAATTACATCAATAGGTCCAATGTATAAGTTTAGATGTCTTGTTTTTGTTGCCTATTCTTACATATTTCATAGTGCTCCTACATTATCCGGTGTTTCTCCATATTTTTCCAAGAAAGTGTTTTCTGCCTCGCGCCCGATCCGCTAGGCAAGTACCTCGTCTCAGGAGGGCAGGATCATGTGGCAATCGTCTGGGAGGTAGAAACTGGAGCTCAGGTGTTCACAACCGAAGGTATGTTTTGGTTTGTGGGGGACAACAGATACCGTGAGCTTTTTCTGGTCCTTAATTGTTCGAAGTTGAATAGTTAACTGCTGTTGATATAGAAGAGAGGTTTTTTCAACTGTTCCTCCAGTTGGTGGTTAATCTGTTCGCTGAGTTCGGTAATTTTGTTCGTTGCAAATGTTTCATTACCAATCTAGGTGACCTCATCAGCGCGTTGTTGCAATGAAACTTCCACCACCAACGACCTGTTTGCGTGTGATGAATTCATGAGCTGTGTACGTCTAATTTTCCGCTGTCAGAACTATTTGACTGGAATCGAATCCTCGACTTCGATTCTAACTCCAAAGCTTCCCTACAAAAAGTGGTGTCAGACAAGGATGTCCACTCTCTCCATTCTTGTTCAACTTCGTCATTGATGAAATAATGAGGCGAACGCTGGAAGGTCTTCAAAACCCCGGTGTTCAAATCGTTGCTGGTGAGAGCCTTGTCGATCTGGAGTACGCAGATGACATGGCCCTCATCTTTGAAGACGAAAGTGAAGCACAAGCCCTGTTGAACAGACTGACCACCATCATAACATCTTTTGGCATGCGCATTGCACCTTCAAAGTGCAAAATCATGCTTCAGAACGTGCAGTCTCCGGACATATCCCTTAAAATTAAAGGAGAATCACTGGAAATTGTGGAACTTTACATACCTCGGTAGTTGTATTAGCTCTGACGGAAGTGTGTCTGATGAAGTCAGTGCAAGAATCTCAAAGGCTCGAATCACGTTTGCTAATTTGCGTCACTTGTGGCGTCAAAAGGCATCTCACTAGATCTTAAGGGTCGTGTGTACCAGGCTACAGTAAGGGCTGTATTGTTGTATGGGTGCGAGACATGGCCTCTACGGACAGATGATGTGAGGCGTCTCCAGGTTTTCGACCACCGATGCCTCAGAAGCGTGGCTGGTTTTGGATGGCGTCAGCGTGTTAGTAACGAGGTGATTAGAAAACGGGTATTTGGTTGTGCTGCAGGTACTTCAATTGGGGAAATCATCCAGCACCACCGACTACGATGGCTCGGTCATGTGCTACGCATGCCGAAACACCGTCTACCGAGACGAGTGTTCTCCGTGCCCTCTTCAGCATGGCGCAAACCGCGAGGTGGACAGCGCATGACTTGGCAGAAAGGCGTGAAAGAGATCACGAAGAGTTTGGGTGTTGTTGGTGTTGTACGCCTTCCAGGATGGGGTCCCCGTGACCCCGCCTGTGCTTGGCTGGAGACGTTGCAAGAAATGGCGGCTAATCGATGTCAGTGGCGTTCATGCTGTCAGTTTCTTTCCAGATTGTCTGATTGAGCGGTTGGAGGTGTAGGCACCTCAGAATGCTTGACATAGGCCAGCACTAGGTCCCCTCCCTCATCCACTCTTTTCTCTTCTTTTACTCTAGGGCTTTTAATATATATATATATATATATATATGAAATTAGACAAACTTTATGGTTGTACGGCAGTGAAGCGTCAGTGCCAACACTGATGTTGCTGTCTTTGATGATGATGCTTTCTAGGTTGCTCGTTTTCACTTTCCAGATCCACGGTTACGTCTGACTGCTTGACTGTGCGCCGAAAAATTTATCCCACGTTGGTGAAACTGATATCGTCTAGCTTATCCCCAGTTTGCACTACATTGATTTTTTGGTTTACAGTGCTTTCAGTTTGTCACTGAAATGCCGATATGCTGTAATGATTGCGTCAGCGGGAGCTGCATGGTAGAGCATAAGCCGTCCTGGACAGTAACGCGTGCGATTATAACGCCACTTTTCGCCGCGTTTTACTTGGTGGTCGAGGTAGTCTGTTTCGACTAGTTATCCGAAACCGGGATCCCGAAAAAGCCCCGGAAATAACTGTGAAAACGGTGGATAAACTATTGGAAGCAAATTGGTTGGGAAAGGCAAAGATGAATTGCGCTTGATTTCCGTTGTGGTGCACACCATTATAGCGGAAAACCGGTGTGCATAACGATTCTGGTGTCAAACGTTCTGAAAAGGACGAGGTGTCAAATCCCTCAGCGTTCACTACACTTTTCAGACCGGATTCTCGACAGCAAAGCAATACTTTTAATCAAAACCGCAATGATCGGCTGCTTTACGTCGGGTCCAACGCTTTTAGCAGTTTGTTCTGCTCACTCTGATGCAGCTCATTTACTCAGCTGAATAGTTGCTCCCGGATGGCATGATTTGTCGAGAATTTATGCGGACGGAAGAGAGATAAAAACCTCGTGAACTGCAACCCAGCAGGCCGTTTTCACTCCAACCTGGAAATTAGCCGAAACGATAAGCATAGTACACTTCAGTGGCTTCCTTTTCGAAAGGTTCCATCTCCGGTTTTCTATCAACCATGTGAACCGACTAGTCCTAGAGGTGTTATCTTGCGAGGCTCGGAGATTTGTATGTAGCAGTTCCTGTAGTTTCTGTGGCTGTGTAACTAATCAATTTGTTGGCTCAACACTGGCGTGGAGTCAGCTAGTTGACAGTAGATTGACACTTGGTCCTAACCATCTTGGTGTGGTCACATAGTTTGTAAATGCGTGTTGTGGAAGCATGGTGGAATAACGTACTCGAAGCTATGGGTTTACATAATAATTTTCCTGGGTGGGGAGCTCGATATGGCTCAGTGATTTACTGACCGGAAGGTCCGAGTTTCGAACCCGATTTCTGCATCTCGACTGCTCCTGTCTAGGCTTGGACAAATTTGCAATATCTCGGTCCTCGCGCTATCTTCCAGTGTCATGGCAGCTCGGCACCGGAAAGTTGCTGCAGCTGAACCATTCTGTGGGTAGGAGAGAGGAAAAACCTCATGAACTACAGCCTAGTGAGCGAGGCGGAGAGAGGGTGGTAGAGAAAAATACACCATAATAGCATGCGTTGTACAGATAAGATGTGGTTTAGGCGAAACGGGAACTCAACCACTTGTTACATACTTGTCCCGGTGGTCTCGCGAAAGATGATATTTCCATCCGAATTGAGAAGGCCCGAGCAGCTTTTGTGAACCTGCGTCACCGGTGGCGTAGGCGTGACATCAGCTTATCCGTCAAGGGTCGAGTTTACAATGCTGCGGTGCGCTCCGTATTACTATACGGATCAGAAACCTGGCCGCTGCGCGCCAAGGACGTGAAAAGACTTTCAGTGTTTGACCACCGATGTCTCCGGAGCATTGCCCGAATCTGGTAGGAACACCGGATCAGCAATGCTGAAGTACGTCGAATGGTATTCGGGAGGAATAACTCACCCTCGATAGATGAACTGATCACACTGCATAGGTTGCGCTGGCTTGGCCACGTGCTCCGTATGCCAGTCGACCGACTTCCTCGAAGGGTTCTTTTCGCACAACCACGTGAAGGGTGGAAACGAGCCAGAGGCGGTCAAACAATGACTTGGCAGCGAAGTATAAAAGCCATTACCAGCAAACTCAGCTGCGCTGGTCACTGCCGTCTTCCTGGATGGGGACCCCGAGACGGGCCACATCGATGGTTAGAGACATTGTCAGACATGGCCCAATCGCGCCCTCAATGGCGCTCATGCATCCAAGCTATTGCCTTCAATGCATAGCTCCCTTCCCAATCCCCCCAATTAACAGTCCATTGACAGTGCTGTGTTTACGCACCAATTTATCAGCTCCCGCCTCCAATGCGCAGCTACCTACCTCACCTCCCCAAATCACCGGTGAACGCAACTGTGGCAGCTACAACCACTGTACGACAAGTACGCGGTTCCTACAGCTGACGATGATGATGATGATGACAAGTTTAAGGGACTTTTGTCCAAAACCGCTACGACATATTAGGTGATGATTCCCATCAATGTTGAAGTGCTTTATGGAGTGTGTCGGACCACGTTTTGCACTGATTTGATCCTATTTGCTCTGTCTTTCTTTTTCAGGTCATGAAGACTCTGTCACTTGCGTTGCCTTCAGTGCAACCGGGACATACTTGGCGACGGGAGACATGGCCGGTGGTGTTCATGTTTGGCTTCGTCCAGAAACCGAGCAGCAGCCATGGAAGCTAATACATTCGGACAATGTAGGCGATCTACAGTGGCTTTGTTGGTGGCAGCCGTCATCCACCTGTTTGACCAAACCATTGCCAGCAGTGTTGGCTTCCGGTGATTCGGACGGTCTAGTGGTGCTTCGTTCAATCAGCGCGTCCACTTCTAAGGGAACAATAAAACCTGTAAAATATATAGCAGGTAAGGGTTCAGTGCATTCCAGCTGGGCGGCCGTGAACCGTTTTACTGTGTGTGTGTGGAGGGTTCTAGTCTCCACTGCGTGTGGCATCGAATAGTGTAGGATGGACATAGGGCATAATATGGCAGGCTTCTAGATAGATCAGCGGTGAAGAAGCGAACTTACTCATAAGATGGTCCGTGGTTCGAACCCAATCTCTCCATCTCGACTGCTTCTGTCTAGGCATCCCTTGTGCTTCCTTCAGGTGACGTGGAAGTTAGGCACTGAAAGTGTTACACCAGCGTGGAACATTACATGTGGCAGCTCGGCTAAGACCCATTGTTGTGTTTTGCCTGGTTCCTCTCCGGGCCGTATGTTGCCCACCCTGTGATGTCTTCCAGTCGTGGCCTGTTTTATCAAACAGGGCATGACGAGACCATCGTTGACCTACTGGTTGGGGCACATGATCGAGCTAGCTTGATTGGTGCAGCCTAAGCACGATGGTCATATCTCCTTCTTACCAGTGGCCCTTAGGTCACACTGGGTGCGCTCTCATGTTGTAGCCCCGACAGGCCAATATGATCGTTCAGCTGCGACACCCTTTCAGTGCCTAGTCACCATGCCACCCGCAGGAGGGCTATGGTACTACGAGGTTGCCCAAACCTTGACCGAAGCAGTCGAGATGCTGAGGTTGGGTTCGAACCTTGTATCTCCCGGCCAGTAAGCTGTTGCCTTAATCACTGAAGTATCTCGAACCCACAGGCCAGTATAAGGTTGATCCCATAGGCATTTAAGTTTCAGGGAGGTGCTTTTGCCATCAAATCGCAGTACTACCTTCTGGTGTAATGCAACCATCCAGATTAGTTCATTTGTCCACTATCCCTAGTGGTTATGATGTCATGCCCAGGTTTTCGTGATGTACTTGCCTAGTTTTGCATTACTACGTTTGCTTCTCGAGGGCATACTTTGTAAACCCAACCACAAGGGGGTATTATACAAACAGTGTGTGTTGTATCTTACTAGAATCTGGATGCGATATCGTCTGTACATACAAGATCCTTGAGGTGTTTCACAGAAGTGTCTCCCATAGCTCAAAATTAGACGAGATAGTGATAAACGATGACCATGATGATGAAGAACACTGGTAAATTTTGGAGAAAACTCTCCCAAATGCATGAGTACAGGCGTGGAGCGCTCGGAGAAGCATGATGAACGTACTGGGGAAATCGTCACAAAACAGCAGGTCGAATTCCGGTTTGAGCTACAGGAACGCAACCACTGTTGGCCGGCCTCTATCTGTGGTGTTTTTCAACCAACTGCTCACCGACATTACTTCCTTCCCTGCCCTCTGGAACTGCTGCATGTTGGGAGATCTTAAGAATACACTGCTTTCTGGAATTACTTTTCACTAGAGAGCAAGTCGACTGAATATTGCCTTTGGCAGTACACTACGATGACATTGAACAACCAACCGTCGAGTCTGATGCAGTACATCTTCAATGTTTTCTAACTACAAAGACGTGAGCGATAGTTCATTCCCGTTTTATGGATTTACTCAGTCAGGGAGAAAACTTCGGCAAGCGTTTTACTAAGCCGTGCGTGTTTTTTACGAACTGGCCGGAGAATATGCTATCCATCAAATAATGATGCGTCGCAGTTGTACTCAACTCACATCTAGTCAACCGGCTTACTTCCTCGAACTCATGTAACATGGGCGCTTGGCGAGAATACACTTCAAACTAAACGAAACAAAATACACGGTCAGACATAGCTTACACGCTAATTTGCGTCATCGGCGTCAAAAAGACGTATCACTGGGTCCCAAGGGTCGCGTGTACCAGGCTATATTGTTGTACCGTTGCGAAACATGGCCCCTTCGGACAGACGATGTGAAACATCTTCAGGATTTCGACCACCGATGTCTCAGGAGCGTTGGTGGTGTCGAATGGCGCCAACGAATTTCTAATGAGGTAATTGGAAAACGGGTATTTGGTTGTGCAGAAGGGACCTCAGTCGCAGGAATCATCCAGAACTTTCAATTACGGTGACTCGGCTATGTGCTACGCATGCCGTACTTCCTTCAGAATGGCGCAAACTGCGAGGTGAACAACGTTTCGCGTGGCCGAAGGGTGTGAAAGAGGTTGCGAAAAGTTTGGGTGTTGTTCGTGCGGTACGCGCTGGAGACTTCAAGAAATGGTAGCTGATCGATGTCAGTGGCTTTCCTGCTGTCACTTTCTTTCAAGATTGTCTGATTGAGCGCTTGGAGCTGTAGGCTCCTCCGAAGGCCTGCAGTAGGCCATCAGTAGGTCCTCTCCTCCATTCACTCTTTTTTCTTCCGCTCACTCTAAGTATACTTAGCTAAACTTTGTGGTTTTATGGCAGTGAAGCATCAGTGTCAACACTGATGTTGCCGTCTCTGATGATGATTATACGCCCAAACAATAGCCAAACACGTATTCAAGTGTGCCCTTTACAGTGGTCACGGGATGAAATCATTTTCCATGCGTTAATGCAGAATGATGATGTCGCACATAAGCACTCGTTTTTCGCAAAGCAAAGTTCCGGATGCGTGTGTCGGCCGGACGTTTTAGCCAGGACTGCAGTAACCGGCTGATCAACATTGTAGTTTAACACTCGATAACGTGTGGATAGACGCGGCTGATTCGGTCCCTGTTAGAAGTCAACCAGAGCACTGAATTGTTGAATTCATTGCTCTAATTGACTCTGAATAACTAAAGGGGGCGAGGTGACTCGGTCCACGGACCTTCCGGTCAGTAAATTCGCGCTCTAACCACTTGGGCCATCTCACTCCCCTCGGTGTTTAGAGCGCGGAGTTACTCGCCAGATTGTTCGTGGTTCGAAACCCACCTCTGCATGTCGACTTCTGTCTAAGCTTGGGCAACCTGGCAGTATGCAAGCCTTCGTGCCTCCTTCTGGTGACATGGCAGTTAGGCACTGAAAGAATGCTACAGCTGAAAGATTTTTCACGATCTTACTACATTTATGCATGAATTTTATCCCCTTGACTAAAAAATTATGATGTTCTCTTCAGGTAGTGGTGTACCTGCCTCGGCTGCCACATTTTATCTTCCGTCCATCAATACTGATCGCCCGAAACTGGTGGTTCTTTATCAGAATGCCGAACTCCGCCTATGGGACCTGAAAACGGAGCAACCGTTGGCTTCAGTCCAACTCGATGGAAGTCGTAATGACCCGAACGTTGTCGGTGATCCCGGACACTCGCCAACTGTTTTCTGTTTGGCCTGTCCACAGCCGAAGCCATTGTACTCACAGTTGAAGGACCGGGAACTGTTAGCAATCGGTGGCGCTGGAGTTATTCGTGTGGTTGTCATTAGACAAACGGACCCATCCGACTCGTCATTCGTTGCCAAAGTAGTTCGTTCAATTTCGTTTCTTTTAGTTGTTCCTGGGGGTTGTAGAGTGACATTTGCTTCGTTTGCAAACTCTCGCCAAATCAGCAACACCCAGACACATTATGGTTTCCTACAGCGTTCTCAGTGAGGTCACTGTGAGGAATTGATATTCTCCTATGGCAGTTTAACAGCCCTTCGTCAGTCACAACCCAGTGCACGTCTCCTTTTCTCCAAAAAGTTCATGACAATGCCGAGTTTATTTGGCTCTATTAGTTAAATCATAAAGAGGTTTTTCTTGAGTTTCATCAACTTTCCCAGAAAATTTGATACTTTAATGCCCGTTTTCCAGGGTTAAGTAAAATAATAATCGTTCAGCAATAGCACCCTTTCGGTGCCTAACTGCCATGCCACCCTAAGGGAGCACGAGGGCTGCGATACTGCCAGGTTGCCCAAACCTAGACAGTGGAAGTCGAGATGCAGAGGTCGGGTTCGAGCCACGGACCTTCCGGTCAGTAAATTCACGCTCTAACCACTGAACCATCTCGTTCTCAGGATTACTCCCCCCGAGCTGTGCGTAACGATACTTTTTATTGTGTTGGTACATTTAGATTGGCTTTATTTATTTCGGGGCATCCTGAATCGCAGAGAGGGAACGTCTTGAAAAGTACCCAATACACTATTCAAGGGTAGATGATTTTAATTAGCCTTCTACCACTATATATTCCATTCTTGAACGACAGAATGACCCCCCTCCTGAAGGCTTACGATGCGGTTCACGACTGTAATGTGTTGGGTGATGTTGCCCACTTCCTGCATCTCGTTTATCGTGCGAACTGCTTCTGGAACAAGGTTCTTTTTACCATGTTCCGTAGACCCACACTAGTGTAGTTAGACCAGACTAGAAGTGCAAAACATACACATCAACTGATTGCCAGTTCTACCAGTGGCTCCTGTGGCAGGTTTGTGCAGCTAATTTGAGAGATATTCACACAACCATTGCTGCACACAAAGCAATCAATATCTGGAAGACGGATTTTTATAGGCGGTTCCCAACTTGGGAACACCTCGGAGAAAGAAACGGCTTTAGATGTCCCTACTTTTTTGCATTGCGGATACACGGCCACCTCGTTATGGGAAACTTTCCTGTTAGGAGATGGGTCCAAAAAAAACATTCTTGCGGCTGGATTTCCTCGTAAGGTGGAGCCACTTCGCCAGCGAAATTTTCTGATAAACGAGAGGTGAAACGCTACCTGAGCTTCCAACCACTGTGTAAGTGATCGTCTGTGACCTCGACATCATCTGGCCTGCCACATACACGAAAATGGATTGAGTTTCACCATGGAAGAGCTTTCAGCAACCATATGAATAGTCTGTTCCGCCAAGAGAACAAACTGCGCTACCTCGGGTATCGCACCAACCGTGACATGAGGCAGTCTTTGTGTAGCATACTCATTTGAAGACTGTCATAAACAATGGATTCAGCTGAGTATCGCGTTAACACCAACCTAATCTGCAACTGAAGGTGTTTCACCAAGTTCATACAGTTTGGTGTTAAATTCGACAGAAAATCAGAGATTGCGCTCTGAATAATAAATCCCAAGAAGGACGAAGCCTATCGTGGGTGGCCGTGATTGGCCACAGTTCATATCGTTTTGTAATCTGTGCTGCAACAGCAAGGTGATGCTGTCGATGGTTTTCGCGCTGCGTTTTTTTCACTTAGCAAGGACGACTGAAAGATTTCTTGTGTTTACACCGTCAACTATTCAATAATATGATAAGCTGTAGTACCCTTTCGGTGCCTGGCTGCCATGCCATCCGAAGGAAGCTTGTGAGCTGAGATACTGCCGGGTTAGCCAAGCCTAAATAGGAGCAGTGGAGATAACGGGGTTGGTTTCGAACCAACTGACCTTCCGATCAGTAAGGTCCCTAATTCTGAGCTCGTTGGTTATTATCGGGACATCCGGAAGCTTTGGATTGCCAAAAAAAGTAACTCATGCAAGTGAGTGTATCTCCGTAACCGCAAGATCCGACCTGCGAGTATTTTCTCCAGTTTGAAGGTACACCTTGTGGAAGTCTTGCATTGTAGAATATCTTTCTTGTAGTGCTGACGACATGTGCATTTACTGGTCGTTTGTGTAGTACCACACCGAACTGTGCTTTTGGGGTTAGGCATTCCACTGTCCACATGCTGGTGAGATGAAATTCACCTACCGCAAATTCATGATCCTGACAATGATGACTTACAAAAAAAAACAGGACTTTGTGACACTTCCGCTGGTCGTACACGATATGTTTGCTGTTGGACGCTCACCTACTGCTCTCTTGGGGGTAGTGTTTTTTCTTTAAATCAAGAGAAACACCTGTCGAAGATGAACTGTTTGTCTTACACGGGAATCGCCCGGAAAGTGTCGAAAGGACACATTAGTCACGAAGTAGCGTGCACCAGCTCCTGGGGAGCCGTTGTTCCTTGGGAAAGACCAGTTTCCCTCCCTTTGAGGTGGTCTACCTTGAGAGTTAGTTGTACCTGAACTGTGAACTCTCACCGAACTTCGTAGATCTATCTAATCTAAGACCTGTGGGGGGGGGTGACACTAGGAAATCCTCATTTCAGTACACTAAGTTTTCCTCTACGTCAGCTTGATGTTCTAAAAGCCCCCTCCCCCAATGTCATTTTGCATGCTTTTCAGTGCATTTCCACGGTGGAAACGGGAGACGATGGCTCGGTTGAATCGATCGATTTTTCTTGGACGTAAGTTCCTATTCTTGCTGTTTTTCGTTGCCAAGCTGCATCGGTAACAGTGCGGCCTTTTGCCCCCGGTTGAACTTCGCTCGGATACATATAAGCTATGAAAAGTGAGATTTTTAATTTTTTTTCTAGGTAACGGCTCTAAGCATCGACGGAATCCATGAGACATCATACTGAATGGAAGGCTTTTCTCCCATATCATTTACATGCGCATTTCAATACACTGTACAGCAGCCGTGCTTAACGTAATGTACAGTACTCTACACCTCAGCGGTCCTCGCGACTTATTCGTCCTTAGAGAATCCCGTATTCAGTTAGTAAGGGACAGCATAAAATCCTTTGAGCTTCCTCCCTCACATCCGCTGTTGTTGGTCAGTTTTTTGGCATCTACTCCGACCCTACATGCAGCCCGAGTCCGCTCCATACCTTCTTGGCATAGTGCTTTACTCATGGGGACGAGATGGCTCAAGTGGTTTGAGCAAGAATCTACTGACCGGAAGGTCTGTGGTTCGAACCCGACCTCTGTGTCTCGATTTTCCCTGTCTGGGCTTGGGCAACCTGGCAGTATCCCAGCCCTCGTGCTTCCTTCTGGTGCCATGGCAGCTAGGCGCCGAAAGGGTGTTGCGGCGAAACGGTATAGAGCATTACTCATGAGGTTGCTGAGGACTCCTCGGCAGCTCACCACCGGTTTCGCCCTTGGGTTCATCAAGGGCCTCCTTTCAGTAACTTTCAGATGTCGTCCACCCAAACCCCACATCATCCCCAGATTACCCGGAAACACCATGTCACGTGCTTTTACTGCATGAATGCTAATTTCACCGTTTTCCTCTCTTTCTGTAGTCATCCATATCTGGCCTATGGAACAGTGGAAGGAACGGTCGGGATCGTGGATACAGTCAAACTACGCGTCCGGCAAAAATGGACGTACACAGACCAAGTATGCCGCACGTGTATTGGAAAACTATCTTCTCGCACCTTTTATCTCCGAAATGAGTGTGCAAAGTTGTATTCAGCCACGACGACGACGGTTCGCGACCAAGCAGCATACTTTAGGTTCTTGCAACAGTGTTTTAGTTCGTCTGTGGTGTGTGAAAACGTGATACGGTATGCATTGCGAGGCACAGATCAGACATTGTTTACCCGGACTGTTTCAGCACTACTTTTCTGGGTTCCAAAGATGACGTATCCTGGAACGGTGTGATAAATCCTAGTGAGCGTTGCTTGGAGCAAAGTTTCAAGGTCTGTTTTCTGTTTGTGTGGTTACGGACATGCGTCCGTCTGCATGACATGTTGACAGTGGGTGAGAGAGGCGAATTTTTGTTTCTACGCCGCTCCGACATGCTTGTTACTTTTTGATGACTTGTCAGTGAAGTTATCTGGGGCGAGATGACCCAAGTGGTTAGAGCGCGAATTTACTGACCGGAAGGTCCGTGGTTCGAACCTGATCTGTGCCTCTCGACTTGCCTGTCTAGCCTTGGGCAACCTGGCAATATCCCAGCCTTCGTGCTCCCTTCGGGTGGCATTGCAGTTAGGTACGGAAAGAGTGCTAGAGCTGAACGAATGAAGTTATCTCCTCAGTTGCAGCAAAAATTATACCACTAAAGTGGATCAGTAGGCAACAGTTGGCAAGAACATTGCCTTGTCTCCAAACTCTATCAAACAAATGCATATACTATGATCATTTTGGCTGTTTTTATGGGTACTAGACTTCTTAAAGTTGTTTGACCAATCCGGGGGATTTTTTTCTTTCCGAATTGTTTTCCGTCAAGCTATTTCGCGTTTCACCCTTGCTTCCACCGCTTAATATGTTTTTTTAATTTCTTTTGTGTCTTGAAGGACGGTGGCTCTGTTAGCATCACTTGTCTTCGATGGAGTCGTGCACAGCCGGTTTTCTTCACCTCCACCTCCAATGGCGAAGTGGTTGCCTGGCCTGGTCTTTCCAGCGGGAACGAAGCTGACCTCAGCGGTTTCGCTAAGGCCCCTGAGCCACTGGCTGTTTGGCGGGGTCACCACGCGATGGTTCTCGATCTAGCATTAGGCGATCTACTTTCTACCCAACCGAATGTGGAAAAGTTCATCTTCTCAGCTTCAGACGATGCGACAGTGCGAATTTTTCCAGTCGAACCATCTGTATTGCTGCGGTGAAATCTGATTATGTAACTCTGATCTGAATATTTCCTCAATCTGTACAGTGCAATCTGATTCATTTCATAACTGACGAGATAATTTCGATCCCTTTGGAGTTGTTTAATCGGATGCCTATTTGGGTTGGTCGCCTTCAAAAAAGCACCTCTGAGACTCAACCTAAATGTGTCAGGGTCGTGACAGCTGTGATAGAATTTTTTTTTTGAAAATTTAGCTCGGCTGGCTTTCTGTACCGTTCAGCTGTAACACCCTTTCGGTGCCTAGCTGCCATGCCACACGAGGGTTGGAATACTGCCTTGTTGCCCAAGCCTAGACAGGGGAAGTCGAGAGGCAGAGATCGGGTTCGAACCACGGACCTTTCGGTCAACAAATTCGCGCTCTAACCACTTGAGCTATCTCGCCCCCACTGGCTTTCTATAACAGTATAGTATGCTATTAGTGTAGTATAGTACTCATGCATGTCGATCCAATCGCATTAAACTGATCCACTTTCTTCCTCCGGCTACTCACGCAAATATAACTCCTCTCAAATCATGGTTTTGAAAGATGTATACCATCGACGTCGTCCAGGCACGAAAACTTTCATCGACTGTTCTTAGCTCAAATCACTCCATCATCACCAGCTGTAAGAACCGCCGTACAGTGGTTCCAGCTACCAACGCTTCGTTCGCCGATGATTTGGGAAGGTGGGCTAGATTGCTGCGCGTTGGAGGTGGTAGCTGATAGTATTGGTGCGTAAATGCAGGTTTGTCAATGGACTATTAATAAGGGAAACTGCAAGAGGAGCCATGCAATGAAGGCTAGGATGCGTCAGCGCCATTGAGGGCCGTGCCGGACAATGTCCTTAACAATTGATGTGTCCCGTCTCGGAGACGGCAGTGACCAGCGCAGCTGAGTTTGCTGGTAAAGGCTTTCATACTTCACTGCGAAGTCATGGTTTGACCTCCCCTAGTTCATTTCAACACTTCGCGTGGTTGTGCGAAAAGAGCTCTTCGGAGAAGTCGGTTGACTGGCATACGGAGCACGTGATCAAGGCAGCACAATCTGCGGAGTGTGATCAGTTCGTCTATCGTGGAATCATCCCACATAGATTTTATTCCTCGATGAGTTACGCACTCGGGACGCATTTTGGCGACATCCATTACACTCCCAGTGGTCGCCTTGCGCTCGGACCTTGCATGTGGATTGTTTGTTATTTCTTGTTTTCCTGAACTGCGATTTCTTTATGGTAATTCCTCAAGAAACCACCGCCGTAACAATCTCTGTCGTATATGGCATGTGAGAGACAAGTTATGCTATTGCTGGTCCACCTTTCGGATGCGGCCGGAGTTGTTTGTATCCCCGAAGTTACAGAGAGAGAGAGAGAGCATTCCTGTCGTGGGTGTTCCCTCACCTGATTGTTGATTCGTTTGGTTGGGCCGTGATATGGCCAGGTGTATTGTGGCTGTCACTCTCTCAAAGACAACGACACGCTTCAGTCATGTGCACGGATCTATTACTAACTGCCCGGTTGACGACTTCCACGATATTCCACATAACATCATGTTCTGAATCTTGTTCCTGAGGAGACGGTGGCCGAGCCAAACTTGAATATCTGCTCGAGGCTTCACCCAGTATTGTTTAGAGTGAATGATCCGAACGTTTGTCGGGTCAGCCCGTAATAACCTCAGATTACTCGAAAAATAAAAATAAATCGTTTAACTGTAATACTGTTTCATTGCCTAGCTGCCATGCCACCTGGAGGAAGCACCAAGGCTGACAAGTTGCCCAAGCCTAGACAGGAGGAGTCGAGAGGCAGAGGTCACTTCCCGACCACGGGCCTTCCACTCAGTAAATTCGCACTCTAGCCGCTGAGCCATCTTCCTCCCCCCTCCCACAAACTACTCGGTAGCCTCCTACTACGTGCATTACTGTAGCGAGATGGTTAGAGCGCGAATTTACTGACCGGAAGGTCTGTGGTTCGAGCCCGGCCTGTGCCTCTCGACTTCCCGTGTCTAGGCTTGGGCAACTTGGCAGTATCCCAACTCTCGTGCTTCCTTCTGGTGGCATGGCAGTTAGGCACCGAAAGGGTGCTACAGCTGAACGACTGCCGGAGCAACATTTGCACCAAGTTAGGGGCTGGACACGTGTTCAGCACTTTCAACAAACGCTTATGGGTTATCCACCGGCTTTCAACAGCAATGACTTTATCACGGGTGACTGATTTGACCACCGTCCCATTTGCGGATAAGTAGTGCATTGGATGACTAGGCCTTGTCTGGAGTGAGTTCACCAGTCTTCTGATCTGCATTCTTCGGCCTGCTTACTTTAAGCAGAAGCACTGATGCCCGGGTCGTATCTAACTGATGAATATTACGTGAATTCCAGCGTGGGTACGATTCGGCTTAGACATTAGCGAAGACTTGATTCCTAACTTTTGGACTCGTGTCCCTGTAGGTTTACTACTTTGGACGTTCCCCACTGGCCGATTTCATACAGAACCCTTCCCTAGCTGAGGCAGTGAGGTCCGTGTCGCACAAGGTAGTCTTTGTTCTGATCTGTTGCTGTTTTGTCTTCGTCTCCCCATTTTGCCGCCGGAACAGAAAGCACCGCGGGCTGAGTAAGACAACAGCGAAAGCTGACTTCCAGAGAACAAAGCGTGGCCGAACTAAATTTTCCGGTACTCAATTGCTACCCCTGTTTGGCCGTAGTTGACGCACTGACTAGATCGATTTGGCTCGAGAACAGGGTTGCCAGGATCTCGAGAATATCGTATTCCCCCACCTCACCACCACCGAGCATCGTGGATCGAAAATCATCTCTTGAAATATAAACAATGTATATATCAGCAGAGGAAAGCGTGGCAAAATAAAGCTAAATTTCGTCATCATAATGAGATACTTGTGGACAGAAAATACGGAAATCCAGACATGCGAATGGAAAAAAGACCAACAGAAATGCGGAGACGAGTGAATCCAATTATACGAGAGTTTTCACGTAGATCACCGCATTCTCGGGCAAATTCAGCGCCCCGACTTCGGTGATTTGGTCCAGTTTTTCGTCCTGTTTAGGATAAAACAAATTCACCTTCTCGTCTATGCGATCATCCAGGATTCCCATTTGGTTTGCAATTACCAGCGAGCACCACCTGGAAAAGCAGTATAAAATACCAACAAGGAAAGAAGCAGTCAAGCCTAACGGAACGAACTACTCTGCTGAAAACTCTTCGAAATCCCACGATGTGTTTCACCCTTCTAGGGGCTTGTCATGTGGTTGCGGCCTCCACGTGTCCGTCAGCATACTGTTCTGCTTGAACGCAAAACGTGAGAAACCGGTCGTGGACGGTCAAAGAGTTTTGAGCGATCCTTTGAGTGGTCTGTTCATCAAGAAAGTATACTGCGCTATCTCGAATAACGTACGAACTGAATCATGAAACTACCTTTATGCAGCACATAAACAAGAGGTCCAACTGGATTCAGCTGAGTCTCCCATCAAAACCAATTTGTTGCGCAAATGAGTGTAGTTCGCGAAATAGTCAGTCTATCCCTGAGATTGCTGCAGGACGAGGTATTCTGTATGCGGCATAGTGATCTTCCAGGAGAGACTGTTCACGGGCCCCGACCAAGATGCTCCTTCTGGGGAGAAGTACTGCGTTTCGTGCTACACCTTGAACTAACTTTCGCCGTTGAAAGAAATCCTGCAACCAATACGATCCTTTCAGAAAATATCTTCACTTCAGCTAGGATTACTTCAGTGTGGCTTCGCGAGGTTTAGTTCACAGTTCATATCTTTTGGATTGGAAAGGCCAGAGCAGTCTTTGTGAACCCGCGTCACCTGTGGCCTAGGAGTGACGTCAGCTTATCCGTCAAGGGTCGAGTTTACAGTGCTGCGGTGTTCTTCATATTGTTATACGGGTCAGAAACCTGGCCGCTGCGGACCGAGGACGTTAAAACGCTTTCAGTGTTTGACCATCGATGTTCTCAGAGCACTGCCCGAGCCTGGTAGGAACACCGGATCACACTGCATAAGTTGCGCTGTCTTGGCCACGTACTGCGTATGCCAGACGACCGACTTCCTCGAAGGGTTCTTTTCGAAACTATGGCAGCTACAACCGGTGTAGAACAAATACGTGGTTGTTACAGCCTTTCCGAGTCCCTTTTTTCAGACAGTCCCCCCCCTAACAAAGACCAGGGTGTAGAAATCGTGCGTCGAGTTTGCCTGAACTTTCGTGATAGGCATCTGCTTGGCTTCACTAGAAGTTTGTTTCCGAATTGGCTGGTCATTTCAAAACGAGGTCTTCATCTTCATGGCACTAATTTAGTCTTTCTCCTCCTCTGGAAGGACCACACCAAAGGACGAACTTCTGTGCGGGTCCACACTTTAATCGAGGTTTCAAAAGTTCCGTTTAGAGATCGGACGTAACACCATCGTATGCAGCATTTTATCTAGGGAGTGCACATCATCATCGACAACATGAAATCAGTGTTCAACATCGATGCTCCACTACCGTACAAGCATGACTTATTTGAAAGCCTTATTGTGAAGAAAAGAATAAAGATGGACGGGGAGGGGACTTATTGCTGCCTTACTACAATCATTCCGAGGTGCCTACACCTCCAAACACTCATTCAGGCAATCTGGATAGAAACTGACAACAAGATCGCCACTGACATCGGTTAGCAGCCATATCTTGCAGGGTCTCCAACCAGGCTCAGTGAGGATCACGCGGTCCCCATCCTGGAAGGCGAGTAGCACCGACAGCACCCAAACGTTTCGTGATTTCTTTCATACCCTTCTGTCAGGTCAAGGGTTGGCCAACTCTGCTTCCGCCACTCTGAATTGGGCATGGAAAACACCACTCTCTTCGGCAAATGATGGTTCGGCATACGCAGCACATGTCCCAACCAACGCAGCTTCTGGTGCTGGACACATT
Organism: Clonorchis sinensis; assembly: GCA_003604175.2. Taxonomy (NCBI): domain Eukaryota; kingdom Metazoa; phylum Platyhelminthes; class Trematoda; order Opisthorchiida; family Opisthorchiidae; genus Clonorchis; species Clonorchis sinensis. The sequence continues at coordinate 29,174,756 of CM030372.1, forward strand.
CTTTAATGGAAGTCCCCGTTGCACAACCGAAAATTCGCTTTCCAATTGCCTCGTTACGGATTCACCGACACCAACCCACACGAGCTATGGTTCTGAGAAACGATTATCGAACACCTGAAGACGTCTCAGTTCCGCTGCTCGAACAGGCAAAGTCTCACAGCCATACAACAAAACAGCCCGCACTGTAGCTTTATACACACTTCCCTTGAGATTCAGGGGTACACCACTTTGACACCATAGGTGTCTCAAATTAGCAAACGCAACCCGAGCCTTGCGGACCTCATCTGTCACACTACAATCAGAACTAATCCAACTTCCAAGATACGCTCCACAACTTCCAATACCTCTCCCTGGATTGTAAGTGGCGTGTTCAGTGACTGCATGTCCAGGAACATGACCTTACACTTTTTGGGTGCAAAGTGCACACTAATGCAACATTATGTTGTGTTCATAGGGACACTCTGCTTCATCCTTGGATTTTTGCCAGGACTCCGCAGTAAACCATCTCCAGATAACATAGTCCCCGATTCTGAAGAGAACTCACGGGAAAACGGCTCCTCAGAAGGTCGTTCTTGTTTTCTAAAATACCTTGTGCGAGGCATGAAGTAGTTTGCAACAGCTGTCCAACTTCAGAGAGGCAACCTCCAGAAGTGGTCACTTAGGCTTTGTCCCATTCCACAACACCTCATTCGTTCCCAGGACAAATCCCCTGTGAACGCTTTCTTAAGAATACTTTCCTCGGAGGGGACACGTTTTCTGAGTCACCCTTCAATGGGCCACTGAAGAAACTTGGGCTGCGGCCCACCTAGGTTGAAAAGCGTTGGCATTGTCGCACTCTCGTACAAACCTATCCGCGAATTACCGCCATACACGTGTACAATTGCGTAGGTTCCACAATATGAACGTCAGTAACTGTAAGGTTGGTCCACGGTATTTGAAAGAACGCGTAAATGAACCGAACACAATTGGCATCGCTGATTTGTGAAACGATGAAAACTGGAAATATGCATTCGAAGGTATACTGGATGTAGAAAAAGGCATTTGTTAAAGGGCTTCGCAAGTGGATCGATCGATCGAATTAAAAATCAATTTTGTAGTGACGTTTGTAAACTATTGGCCTTTCACATGTAACGGGCCCATCTTTTTCTCTGGCTGTAATGTGTGCGGTCTCGATTTGTGGGCTTTAAAATGAAGGCTCACAAGATCATTTCATTGACTTTAGTGTCTTACTGTTTTGTGAAAAGTGCCGCGTAGTATCAGTTTTGCTCCTCCCCCTCCCCGGCAGAAGATCAACCCGTTATTGAGCCAACCTGGGACTCCTTCCGTGGTCTTTTTTCTGGCTACAGGGACTAGTGTATCGTACCGGTTTAATCGCACATCTTTACGCGTCACTAAGAATAGACGGAACAGATACCGTAATGATGACTGACGGTTTGTTTTAATATGATTGGACATCTCTCCCAAGATCTCAACACAAAATCCGTTCATTTGAAAGGATTTTCTCTTGGTCTGAGTCACCTTGTGCTCTAAGCCTGTCACAGTGAGAACTAAATGGCGGTACATCATGGGACTGAACTCAAACTGAAGGGTACATGGTCTTTGGCTTGTTCGCTGAACTGGGCAGTGTGATTGCGAACAAGCCAACGACCATCTACGCTACCTGGGCTACCAACATTTTCCTCTATAGAAAACTGAATGCTAAGTCGATGCTTGGATAATAACTTGAAGTCGCGAGGATTTCGACCCATCCGATGAAGAAAATGTGTCCACTCTCGCTTATGATAGTCTGCTTCATTTGAATGTCCTGAACCGCGCAGCCTCATGTTTCAGTTGGTGCTGGGTTCCAGGTGAGTTCTGTTAGAATCAAATTCGTGTGCAGGTATTTATCAAGATCGGTCCAATTCTGGTTCAAGTAGAACGGAATTGTGACGGAAACTCGGCAACTGTGTCTACCTGAAGGGCTCTAAAGAGGGCGAAATCGATCGTAGACTGTCAAAAAGTTTTCAGCAACTCTATGAGTAGTATGTTACGTCTAAACAACGATTGTTTCTACTTGCATACTTCAGGGAAACACCGAATGTGTCTGCGATCACGCGAGTGTGTATTTCCTCTAGACTGTCACAGCTACAACAGGTTCGGGAAGTAATCACACCTTGACGAGTCTTGGAACAAAAGAATCTCTGGTGAAAATTGTCCGGTTGGAGTGCTGGACAAAAGTACTAGCATGCGGATGGGGCAGGAATCATTTAAAGCTTGAGTAGACTCTGTGAACGGATGATGTACTCACTCACTACCACGCAGGCACTGGCACGAAATGGTTTTGTTGGGGTGACTTCACGTCCAATTGAAAGTCATTTCGTTACCCAGAAACTGTGAATTACAAATAAGACTGTGGTTCTAAATCTGCTTCTGCATCGTACTATTTCGATGCGCCATTTCTGCTTCGTCAGCAGTACCGGTGCTAACACGAATCTTTTGCTGGTCAATAAATCCTTGTCTACCACAGTCACATGATACTATCAGGTGAAATCCCCCTGCTCTCGCCAAATAATGACCATCTCCTTGAAACGATTGGTTTACAGGTGGCCTCAAATACAGGTGAAACATGAGGGGTTATTTCGTTTAGTTCAATTAATCCATTCGACTAGGTTGCTTCATTCCCCACTGGCTTATTTAAGGAAATCGGGAACGCAAAACTAAAAGAAAATTTACCTTAGTGGAATGTCTTTCCGAACCCGCATGACCATTCGCTTTTGTGGGTCCAGATTCAAACTGAAGCACAGTGTAATCCAGTGTGAACTTTTCTGATCGAAATCAGGATGATTTTTGTCTCGACAAGTACTACTGACCGTAGAGCAGATGTGGGATCCACTCGAATTGGAGTTTACGATTTTCCCACTTGCATCATTCTTCTCCTCACTAGATGTCTGAAGGTCACCTTCTTGAGACAAATAAGGTTTGAAATTCCGCATCCGAGATGTTGCATGGTCGGACGTGCTTTCTCCACCAGGGTGACAGGCATGTTTGGGCCAATATCCAAAGCACGGCGGAACGATTACGTTTCTGGAGTTTCTGCTTTCCAATTTGATGGGTGCCTTAAGTTCTCTAAATCCCGAGTGGGAATGTTCACTTTTGTTCACTGCATCACCGTCCCAATGGTTTCGTTTTCTACAGCGTACCTTCCTTTCTGGCATTCAGACTAGGCTATGTAGGTCAGTTGCACTACCCAGATGTGCACTCATAATTCTGTCCAAGGTCGGCTTCGAATTCACGATCGATATGACAAGCCTTTTGTAGTCTGCATACACTAAACGGAGAGACACAAGAATTTCCGCGTAGTTTGTTTGCTTTCTGTAGGCGTTTTTCTCCCACAGTCTCTAGTTAAGCGGAAAATCAGTCAACTTGAATGCTTTTGCCACAACCCAAATGAAACGTTAGGTATTTTGAACAATGATGCAAATTACTGTGATTTGAACTCTTGGGACATTCAAAAGTGACTCAAATAGTGTTTTCACTGCGGGCAACAAAGTGCAACTCCATTGGCCGCCCGCTAGTGCTGACCGGGATTTCAGTTTACTGCCTAAAGTGCAACGAGTCATTCGTTAGTTTCCCTTTGCGGTCGTCTCTCTTTTCAAAGTGGTTCGTTTGAGAACGTCAACCGTAGTTCTGTGTACCACCCAAAAAGTTATGCCCCAGCCTGCCTAGTGATATCTGTGTGCTGGACTGATTATTCGGGCGTTTCTTGACTGTTAAACAAGGATTCATTCACAAGATGACAAAAATTTAAACTCTCCAACCAGTCATACTACGAATGGACACATCAACCGGTAAGAATAACAATGGACCGCTCACTATTCACCGCCTAGTAGATGCTATTCTGTGTGCTCGGCACCCTCCACCCCCCATTGCTTTACACAAAACAATAAACAATCGTTCATGTGTACCACTTACAGTGGGGGGGGGGAAGACGGAAGGAAGGAAGAACGGTCGGGAAGTTTGTGTCATAGCCACAGCGCTCGAACACCTCAGCAGATGATTTCACATATCACGGTTCCAAAAGTTCTCAAAGGTATCTTGGATATCTTCCAGATAACCCCGCCAAAAAATTAACTCCCGCCACCCAAAAAAGATTAGAAAAAAGAGGATATGAAGTTTGCATTTTTATTTTTTATTGAAGAGGGTGAATTTGGGACATGTCATCTAATAATTTGCATGAAAAGGTCCGTTTTTCGGTACCTTTGCCTCCAACGAACTCACACAAGTAGCTGTCCACTAAAGATCGGTGTGTGCCGCATTGGCGTTTATTCTGCATCTTGTAGACGTGCCAAAGAGATTCGATGGTTTGTGTGTGAGCTCCAGTCGTTGGATCCACAAAGTTTTCGGTATGATTAACCGTTTCATGAGTATAGTTCATGCCCTTAAATATCAGAGTGCGCCCACTCCCAGTAATCTGGTGTGTTTGAGGGAGCGATGCAGGCCTGGATTATGTCCATCAAAGTGGTCGCAGTTCGATCTGGCAGTGCATACATGAACATCTCTTTAGTTTCCCAACAGATCCCTCCGAAAATCCACTGCTGGGGAGGGACTCGCCCTGCGTGATTTTTACGGCGAGATATTAGCGTCTCATCTATCTCGACGTGTAGACCTGGGCCGCCGATAACTGTTGGAGTTTGCAAAAGCCGCCAAATTTTTTGGACCAGCAATAAATGAATAGAATTACTGTCCTAAACTCCATCCTAGACCGCTCCAGCCAAGTTCCCTTTCGAAGACCGATTTCTTGCCGGCACTGTCAGGCATTACACCTCCACCTGTCAGAAACAGTTGAAAGTGTCATTTGGTCGCTATTGTTGCATAAACGTTGCTGATGGATCACTCCGTGGCTTTGCGGAAACGTATTACCGTCTCCTTGTCATGAACCAGAGTTGAAAGCGTCAGGAAGTTCATTGAAGGTTTTACGTCCGAACGGAGGAAATTTTTGCACAAAATGAGCCTAGATGTGGATGAGGAATTGTTTTCATCGAAACTAGGTCAAGGTTGTGTGCGCACAATAAATTGGAGCTGGCGAAAAGTGGCGGGGCTTAACTCTTCGCACATGCACTCTTTGCAATTAGTGGCGGGGCTTATCTGGAAAAAATCCCAAAATTCTACGGTACTATTTACACCGGGGTGAGCAAATACATACAACAAAACCTCGATCATCCACGTTCGTAGCGTCAACAAGTGCATAAGTCTGTCACTGACCGGCGCAGTGCAGTTTTAACGTCCGCACACGAAACAGCGGTGAGCGGAATGTCGGCTCAGTCGGGTGGGTTGCGGTCGTCCCTTCCGACGACAGTCCCGTGATTCTCCTTGGTCGTGCGATCACACGGAACTCATGAGAAAACAAGTCGTACGAACGCGCATGGGTAAGTAGGTCAGCTTTACGGACTCACACACAGACACACGCCAATACACCAGTGTCGGACGGGCCGCCCTCTGCGGCAAAGTGCGTGGCGAGTACAGGGAGCAAAACGGGTGGAGATTAAAAGTACACAGACGGAGTAAGCAAATGAATGAGGGAATTAGCATGAGGTCAGTAGGGATCAGCAAAGATTTCTAACAATAACGTTGGAATTTAGCCATTTTTGACACGTCAGTGCGCAACGCTTGTTGTTTTTATATCCAAGATGCAGTTAAGTAGCCTACAAGTCAACGAGCCCAAACTTCGTCTCGTTTAATCCGCGACCGTTTCATTCCAAACCAGGTCTGCCGATGTTAATTAAGCCGGTCCGAGTCAAGCTGTCCGTTTTTTGTCGAATTACTTTCGAACAGGTACTACCACAGTCCGGTCACTTTAAGTAGGCATGCTCGGATTTCGGTCATTTATATTTCTGAGAGGTGAAATTGTCTCAGGCTTGGTTTTTCCACTTTGCGCCTTGGTGTCACCCGTAGTCCTGACCGGAATTTCCATAGTTCGAACCCAAACCCGGCATTTCGGCTGCTCGTGTCTAGGCTTGAGCAATCTAGCACTAGCTCAGTATCTCATAAATGATGGACCATGTTGTATTCATCCCCCGTTCACATGTACGTACTCTTGAAGCAAGCCCTGTAGAATAATCGGGAGGACTGTAAGCTTGGGTCTTTCTTGGGATGTGACGATTACGAATACTAAGAATGTCGGACTTGCCTTTTTTGAATTCACAAATTGTGAGTTAGCAAAAAAGGACGTCGGATGTACACACAGAGCCGAACAACATATTCCTCTCATCCCTATCAGTAGTTTACATCAAGTAGTATGATCCCTTTATTCGCTACCTTTCTTCTATTGATCACCCCTAATAGAAACTGTTTTATTCATGCTTACGTGCAGTATGTCTTCAAATGAGACCTATCTTGGCCTTGGGCTCATTTGAAAAAGGCAAAAAAACGTTAATATAAATGTATAGGTTTTTATACCACACCAGTTACGTAGATCCTCCCCGGGAACAGGATTTCCGCTACAAAAAAATTGGACGGACTCTTACGTGGGCTAAACTTAACAGAATGGGGATCCATGCAATTCTAAGAGGAGGGGGCCGAAAGTTCACTGCTAAGTCCACCTGGAATGCACTAACAGCAAAGTCAGCTGATTTATCCGAGGTCGTCACGTCCTGCCTCAAACTCGTGCACCCACCCAGCCACAAAAGCAAGGGAATTGCGTTCCAGACCCACTGTTTCTCTCACTAGTCAGACATCATCCCGTTTTGCCGGCTATGAACCCTTGTTAAAACTCGTCATGGCTTACACACGATGAATTGCTGTCTATATTGCAAACGAGTGGCGAACCTCGTGAATTGATGAGCATGTACTGTATCTCGACAGGACATCACCACCCCTTCGGTTTCAGACCATCGTAGGTAATTCTAGACCCCGAAAGATGAGTTAAACTACACAACGGTTGCATCCCTCGAAGATCCTGAATAGCAGTACCAATCATAGCAGTCAGCCAACAGCATTCCTCGTGTTAACACCGATTGCAAATGACCTTGTCCGATAACTACCATTGGTTGTCCTGTTATTTTGCTCGCACGATGTACGCCGTATCAACCTTTGGAATTGTCCAAGAGATTTCAGCAACCTTGTGAGTAGTGTGTTACGTTCGGATAACTTTTGGACTTGCTCCAATGTGACTCCAGTCCGGGTGGTTCTCAGCACAACGGTTCAGCACAATGCATCGATATACACGCGATAATAACAAAAAGCCAGAGTGGCATAATTGTGGAACGCATATCCCGGCATAACGGGAAGGAAGGCACCGACCAAAGAGCATTATTGGTGATAGGTATATGGATATCGAGGACCGAATGAACTCAGGCGATAAGCACCAGCATCATCAAAAGCCGTTTTTTCGCAGCTGCCAGACAGACCTTGGAAACGGATACATATTGAGTACTTTGGTCCAACGCACAGAACGGTAACTCACCTGTAGATCGACGCAGATTGTCCATGCCAACGAGGATATAATGGTCAACAAGATGAGCACACACTGTTGAAACAGTTCGGAATCCCATAAACCGTGAGCAATGATGGGGGTACTGTGTTTTCCAGAGTTTCTTTCCCCAAATAGCATCAAACAGGTGCGAGTGACATCCTGTATCGGATGGTCTGCCGGAATGTGCATGACTGTCGATGAAGCAAGAAATTCTAAGCGAAGGATCCGCGCTGAATCAAACTCAATTAGATCGGCTCTTGTTTGACCGTCGCACAAAACTCGCGGATGAAGTGGGTGTTTGATAGGGCAACTTTTGGTTCCTGATTCTAGAAGTAAAAAGAGCCGGAAAACAGAAACCAGCCGAACGGAAGAATGCACATTCAGAATCATAACCGACGGCGTCTAACGCTGCCCGCACCAAACCCGATTTGGTAACCCATCACGGTAATGTTTTCAGACAGTTGAAGCATTCGGTTCACGTGCTAATCAAGTCCAGGTCTTAATGTTTCTCTCTCATTGATCAACTTTTTTCCTACATAGCCCCGGCCCTGATGCAAGGCGTGCATTCTTACCAAAACTGTCAGTGAACCTTCCATCGTTTGGTGTGGTCTTCCTTCCAAGATGGAGTCCCCTTGACCCCCTTGCGCTTGGCTGGAGATCTTGCAAGAGATGGCGGGTAATCGATGTCAGTGGAATTCGTGTCGTCTTTGGGAATTGTCTGTTTGAATACTTAGAGGTGTAAGCACCTCAAGAAGCTTGTGATAGGTCTCTTCGTTTCAACTTGCCGTTGTACAACAGTGAAGCATAGGTATCAACACTGATGGCGCTGTCTCCGATGAGGATGACGCGGAGGAGGAGGAATGAATCATTTAAAAGCCCCCTCGCAAAGAATACAGGAACGGAAACGTCATTACAATGGACAGTGCTACCCGTAAGTCTGTTTCGTATAACATTCAAGATACCTAGTTCCAGTTCATTTGTAGACCGGGCCCCTGCCGATTTGCTCTTTGAATCATCGTCATCATCATCGTCATCATCATCGTCATCATCATCGTCATCATCATCGTCATCATCATCGTCATCATCATCGTCATCATCATCGTCATCATCATCGTCATCATCATCGTCATCATCATCGTCATCATCATCGTCATCATCATCGTCATCATCATCGTCATCATCATCGTCATCATCATCGTCATCATCATCGTCATCATCATCGTCATCATCATCGTCATCATCATCGTCATCATCATCGTCATCATCATCGTCATCATCATCGTCATCATCATCGTCATCATCATCGTCATCATCATCGTCATCATCATCGTCATCATCATCGTCATCATCATCGTCATCATCATCGTCATCATCATCGTCATCATCATCGTCATCATCATCGTCATCATCATCGTCATCATCATCGTCATCATCATCGTCATCATCATCGTCATCATCATCGTCATCATCATCGTCATCATCATCGTCATCATCATCGTCATCATCATCGTCATCATCATCATCATCATCATCATCAAGATTGTCAGCAAACTATCGGTTCCGAACACAGACAATCACAATTAATTCAAAGAACTTGCTATGGAAGGCAAAAGGAAGGAGGGAGAAAGAATGGACAAGTGGGGGCTCGTTACACGTGTTGTGCAGTGCCTACACCACCGGACACTCATTCAGATAATGTGAGGTGAGAAATTCTCCCTTCTATACATGAAGGGAAGTCAGGTCACATGATTTGGCCCATCACTTTGCTAGCGCATTATAGAAAACGACAAAATTGCCCCGACATGCCTCGAGACTCTTACCAGATTTGCAGCTTAACTTGCTGGACGCAGCAGCCTGTTATCTACGCTAATCCAGATAGGTTACTCTGATTCTTTCGAGGCGATTTAGGATCCTCGTAAACACATGGAATGGAATGGCACATACTAGGCAAACGCCTAAACGCCGGGACGATTGATCACGTGACGCTCGATACTAACCATTTTTGAATCCTAGTGGGAAACTGGCCTTTCCATTTGCGACAACTTCCAAAGATATGATGAGGCAACCTAGACTGCAGTTCATCTTGACGGTCATTCAACTGTCGTACATGCTAGGCCACGTGGAAGGAACTGACACACGCATCAAGATTGTCTATCCTTTACACTGGTACCAGAGTCGAACCACATTCGGATTTCCCTTTCACTTTAAAGCTTTCTACATGCCAGTACTTGCGGACTGGAAGACAAGCTCTCCAACACTGAAAAGCTGGCAATACCTGAGTACAGCTCACTATGAAATTCCTCGTTACGTGAAAGAGGGTTATTGGATCCCCCAGTCATTCAAGTAAGTCCGTACTTAGGTTTTATTGCCTTACGTTCGTCATGGGATAAAAGGTTCAAAGATTCTTGCGGGTAAACTACGAATGAATAAACTGAACTGAACAGACTGAAAGGACCGTAGAACTTCAGTAAACAGTTTGCTTTGGGTGTGAAACCCGGTCAATGCACGTAGCCGTCAAGTAACCCAAGGGATCCGTATTTAAACTAAACATAATTCTTGATAAAGAAACCAAAAATAAACCTAAGTTCCCATGTAAAAATAGCTGGAGAGGAAAAAAGGACCACGGGGTCTTTGATAAGGGAAAATTAGGACTTCAAACAGAATTTCCAGCTTTCCCTGAACACCTTCAGATCCGCGACCTGTCGAGTTGCCTACAAGATACCTTCGCCTCCAAGGCAAAAGCCAGTCTTGTCTAACTCAACATATTTAATTTAAATGCATAGAGACCACCCAAGTACTCTTCTGCACTATCCATTTAACTGATGTCATGTTGTAGTTATGCATATTTCTCCGAAGCACAGAGTCAACCCTCTCAAGCTGCTTTCCTCAAGTTCAACTAATTAAATAAATGAACAAATAGTTCTACAGTCGTAACACTGTTTCGGTGCACAGAGGTCATGTCATCCGAAGGGAACATGATGATTGAGATGCTGCCAGGTTTCCCGAGCCAGGACACAAGCAGTCGAGATACCGGGTTCGGGTTCGAACCACGGACCATACCGATCAATGAGTTCGCCAAGCCGTCTCAGGAAAACTCTACCTTACAAGCTAAGCTGACGTCATGCCGGCGCCACAAATGTCTAAAGTTAGCAACCGCTGCCCTGGTCTTCTCAATTCAGGGAGGAATGTCGTCTTTCGCCACGCCCTCAGTACTTATGGTGTTGCGCAAGTAGACGAACTTATCGGTTCGTCGGTTCACCGATGGTCAGATACTTTGTAGAACTCAAAAAATCACACTCCGAATATCAACATAAACCATTTGTAAGCCATTAACGAAATACGCTCATTTGCATAAATGTTCTATCTTTTACGGGAGACAGTTGAAGCCCTGATGAATCTTTCGTTTACGATGTTCCTCAACTGAATGAGCTGCACAAAGGCCGCCTCATGTTTCAGTCGGTACGCTATTCGAGATATCGGTGTATAGTCTCTTGAAGGAAAATACCCGTAAGCAGGTCCACGAGGTTTCAGCAACCTTATCAGTAGTTTCCTTAGGATATATAGACCTTTAAGGCTTCTCAGTATAGATGAACTCCAGCTGCAGGATGAAATCTCGTTTGATATCGAGTCCGTTTTTTGCACAAAAAGTGGGGATTCATCAAGGTTAATTCCGCCTAATTTAGTCATCCATGTAATCATGGACTGCCTACTACAAGGGACCGTAAATTAAGGATTCGAACTACTGACTAAGGAAGGGCCAATTGGGATTAAATGAACGACTTTGTTTTGTCATTCGATAACGGCTTACTTCATATAGAACGCCAAGGACAGAATCTTCTTGGCTCGTCTTTTGAACCTCAACCGCGGAAAATGAAGTCACTGTTCACTAATCAAGTTGTATACAATACTCAATAACTTGCACTGTCCATGACTTCAAAAACGGTACACACAGGGCAGTTTTACTCTTGGTTGGCGAAAACTGAATCTTGCGATTCGACAAATCAAACGTCTCTGGTCACGGCAGAGAAGAATATGAGCTGATTTCACAAGTCAAAATCGATAGATCGATAAATTAAATTTGTCCAATGGGAAACACATGCCTTAACATCGTCCGTTGGAACGTCGTCGATTTGCCTTTGTTGTGTGCGAACCTGTATGTACGTCATGCACTACTCACAAGGTTGTTGAGAAATCTTCGACAGACCACGACCGGTTTTGCCCTTCTTGGGGCTCATCAGGGAGGCGCAGTCCCCGAGTTTCCGTCAACTTTATGTTCTACTTGAACCCAGATTGCACGAAATTAGCGAAATACACTCATTTGCAAACAAATTTGTTTTTGCGAGAGACTCACCTAGAACCCAGCTGAATCTCTCATTTATGTTTCGGGAACTGCGCCTACCTAATGAGCCCCAAGTAGGGCGAAACCGGTCGTGGGCTGTCGAAGAACTTTCAGCAACCTTATGAGTAGTGTATAACGTTGATTGACCCTGTAGACACAGCGAGATTCATTTGCGTGAGTTGTTCGATTTTTATCCATACGATTCTCAGTTGAGCACTGTTCAGTACCATTGTTCTAATAAGTCCACATGAAAGATTGGAGGCAGTGAACTCCGAGTTCGTTTTATTAGAACTCAGCAGCAGTGCGTTTCCGTTGTCATGTAGGAACTTGAATTCCAGACCTGTAACACACGTGATGACCTTGTCGCCAGTAATCCGTCGGAACAAGCTCAAATTGGATTGTCCTGTTGGCACGTTCATGCTTCAGTGACGTGTATGATTTGCCGTCTCTGACCCGTTTGTTAGAGGTCCGGAGTTAAGGTCCCGCCTTGTTGACGCCCACTAGAAATGAGAAACTAATTACTGGTACTTTTAACCTCTAGCTAGACCAGCCATAATGAATTCACATGGACAGCGGAGGCAGTGTTCGAGCGGGAGTGCTTAGGAAACATTCCTGAGGAGCAGATCACATGTATGGCTAGAAATAATGAAGGCCAAAATTAGACTGCATGCTTTCGCATGCTTGATGTGGTCTACTTGATATTGTTTGCACACGACTGGAATCCCTATGGAATGTGGCACGTAAATGAGTCTCGTAGCTAGCATACATGTGCTTCCTAGCTGCCATTTGTTCGTGGTTCCATGCTGAGAATTTGTTGACTGAGGTGTGTACAGCACTGATGAGTCCTAACTTCCACGTGACGCTCAGTGTTTCTTGCAGTGTAGGCCGTCAAGAAGAGACTGGACCTTACCGTGGTGTGGCGGTTCACGCACCTCAGCGACCCATTGAGCTATAATTGGGAGTGTCCCTGCGACACTCACAGAGTCTCTCATACCAGGTTGGTCAATGGCTAGAGGTCTGACGAACACAGTCTCCTGGTCCTCCACGTTGGGGGTTGGAATATGGGGCGAATTGCTCCGTAGAAATGGTAATGCATTTGCATTTCCCGCCAAGCACCGCTGCCTTGCGGTTAGGCTTTTGAGCCAAAGGCTTTGATTGAGGACCCTAATCGTACTCCTGTCTAGGTATGAGTGCCCTGACAGTATATCAGCCCATGTACAGCCATGAGTAGGGAAGCCAAGCGTCGGTGTTAAACACTGATGTCATGCTGACGATGATTATGATGATGATGATGATGACGATGATGGTGATGATGATGATGATAATGATGACGATGATGATGATGATGACGATGATGATGTTGATGATGATGATGATGAGGATGATGATGATGATGATGTTGATGATGATGATGATGAGGATGATGATGTTGATGATGATGATGATGAGGATGATGATGAGGATGATGATGAGGATGATGATGATGATGATGAAGATGATGATGATGATGATGTTGATGATGATGATGATGATAATGATGATGATGATGATGAAGATGATGATGATGATGATGTTGATGATGATGATGATGACGATGATGGTGATGATGATGATGATGATAATGATGATGATGATGATGAGGATGATGATGAGGATGATGATGATGATGACGATGATGATGTTGATGATGATGATGATGAGGATGATGATGATGATGACGATGATGATGATGATGACGATGATGATGATAATGATGACGATGATGATGATAATGATGATGATGATGATGACGAAGATGATGATGATGATGATGTTGATGATGATGATGATGAGGATGATGATGATGATGATGCAGTGTAGGCAGCTTCTTCTCTGTTGTTTGCCCTAGAGAAGCGGCATTTTGAACCAATTCAGTTCCACTCTTTACTGCGGCTTTCGTCTTGATGTCATGGTGCTTTACTGTTGTTGATGATAACTCATGGTGAATTACTCCGCAAAAATGCGTTTACCATTGTCATCATCAACATTAACACCAGCGTGAGGACTAACAAGTCTGATTAGTAATCAATGTGAGTACTATCCCGCCAAAAACACTATCGATGCTTTCACCTCCAGATATTCAGTCAAACAAAACGCATGGAAGCTGAAAACACGAGTATCATTCATACCGACTAGGGTTACTCCCCCAAATCTGATTAGCAATACCCTATTCCACAACCCTCCATATGCCGTTTTGTTTTTCGGCACACCTTTTATCGCCAAACCCGAAGCTCCAAGCCAGTCTAATTTAGATAGCTTGAGAAAGAAATTGCGATCTTTTGTCTACGTTTGAATATGCACCAGTAAAGTGCCCTTCCAGAAAAGTGTAACCCCTTTATCTTGATGGCGTTTCAGGCTCACGTTTTCCTGATATTCAGCCAACCAGGAACAGCCCCGACTGGTTTGGCTTTCACATTCACGCTAATGAGCCAGTTAATACGTGACCACGTGATGTGGCTTCTTTGATTGGAGAATGAGCGGCGCTACATGTTGTCTAAGTGAGTGCTAATCACATTGCTACTCAGCCGCTCGTGGCCGAACGGTTGGTCGTTCAACCAATAACCAGAAGGCCGCAGGGTTGAAACTCTCCGAGTTTCGTGAGATGCGCGTTGCTGATTATTCCAAATAAGAACGAAACGTCTGTACGGGATTTTCCTGCTTTCCAACGTACACTGACTTCCTCTACGGCTTTATTCTTTATATGTAATGTACCGCTAAGTAATTGCTTTCCAAAAGTTGGACGGATAAGTGTTATATTGGCAGATTTGGACTACCAAACCATGCGTCCAAACTCTTTCATTTGTACCGCCATGTTTTTTTGCTAGTTGAAGGCTATCTACCGCTTGGATGGGTGGTCCCCATCAGACGTGGTCTATAAGGCGAGACCATTTGTCTATTTTGGCAGAAATTTCGGTCTATGAAATGATCCTCTTCACCCTTTGGTGACTTGCGTGACTATAACTCACTTTGTATCGAAAAACCCGTGTGAGCAATCTTATAAATAGCTGGCCCTAATCTTAACTCTTAAGTAGCTGGCCAATCAATAAATTTTTACCTAAAGCTAAAATTATCAAGAATCGCACTCCCTGACATGGATCGTCACCACCAGAGCAAATATACTCACTAGAATATTGAAGTTATGCAGGTCGTATAAATCTATTTGTTGCCGGGTGTTTTTCATCCGACTCAGAAAACTACCTGAGGTGTAATAAATCGAAAGTTGGGTGACTCGAGATGAATAAAACTTCGAAGACTACTATATCACAATAGGTCTTTTTTGGGCACTCACTTTTCATCATCATCATCATCGTCAGCTGTAGGAACCGCGTACTTGTCGTACAGTGGTTGTAGCTGCCACAGTTTCGTCCGCCGATGATTTGGGGAGGTGAGGTAGGTAGCTGCGCATTGGAGGCGCGAGCTGCGTAAATACACCACTGTCAATGGACTGTTAATTGGGGGGATTGGGAAGGGAGCTATGCATTGAAGGCAATAGCTTGGATGCATGAGCGCCACTGAGGGCGCGATTGGGCCATGTCTGACAATGTCTCTAACCATTGATGTGGTCCGTCTCGGGGTCCCCATCCAGGAAGACGGCAGTGACCAGCGCAGCTGAGTTTGCTGGTAATGGCTTTTATACTTCGCTGCCAAGTCATTGTTTGACCGCCTCTGGCTCATTTCAACCCTTCACGTGGTTGTGCGAAAAGAGCCCTTCGAGGAAGTCGGTCGACTGGCATACGGAGCACGTGGCCAAGCCAGCGCAACCTATGCAGTGTGATCAGTTCGCCAGTTCATCACTTTTCAGATCAAGCAAATTAAGGGGTTGTGGTCAACACCATAGTCTGCCGGATTCAAATCGGAATCATATTGTTGATGTGCACGGGAACGTCAAGATTTGTGTTCCTCACCGTTTTGGAACTTGTGCACTTTTATTGGAATACTTCAGGATGCCATTTCCTTAGTGGAAAAGACGTAAAAACCGTACGCATCCTTGGGCACAACATTCCCCCAAGTTGTTATGAGAAGCCGTAAAAGCGAATTACATTGTGCAGCTTACGAAACCAACACAAGGCAACAGAAAATCATCCTGCTGGAAAGATCGTGACATTGCAGTAAGAAGAAACAGTGATTCAATGCCTAGCTGCCATACCATCCGGAAGAAGCACAAGGGTTGAGATACTTCCAGATTGTCGAAGCCTGAATAGCAGCTGAGGTTGGGTTTGAACCATGGACGCTCCGATCAGTAAGCTGACTCAGTTTGCTGTTCTGCAGTAGCCAAAATAAGCGTACTACTAAACGAACATAGTAGTATCTTTCTCTTCTGCGTTTTGGGAGTGAAAGCTAGCTTAAGAATTCTTGGAGAACTTGGAAGCACGCCCGACCGCAGTGAATCGGGGTTTGTAATTTCTTGAAGGTGAAAGATGATGTTAACCAGGAATAAGAAACAAGAAGATCATGGCACATTGTGTTTGTGATATATATATCACCGACATTCACCAGAATGCTTACGACCTGTTTGTCAAGGTTAGACACTGCTACATGCAAAGGCAGGGGAGTGCACACTCATTCTTGGAGTGGCCGATTTTCGCGCAACTAATGGATGCTCGGATAGGTCCAAGTTCTCAACTTCTATACAATGAATCCGCCTCTGTCTTTCCAAAATAGTAGCATATTAGATGGACGGCCATGTGCGGTACCTTGCAGAAAGTACTAGCGAGCTAGCCGGAGATCTCCACCAGGTGAGGTATCAAGTTGTTAATTTTTTATAGGATGATTGGATTCCACATTGTAAATGAGACGACCCTGAGATAGTCTACTTTTTGCAGCACATTCAGGCGAAGAATGACACAAACTGGAGATTCAGTTGATTCCCCCGTGAAAACCCAGCTGATATGCAAATGACTGTTTTTATCGAAAGCAATCCAGTTTAGGTTCAAGTGGAACATAAGGTTGACGGAAACTCGTGGACTGTGGTTACCGGATGAGCCCCAAGAAGGGCTAAACCGCTCGTGGTCTGTCGAAGAGTTTTCAGCAACCTTGTGAGTAGTGTCCCTTATGAAAATATGCTGCGATCCCTCGAATGTTGTACCAACTGAAACATGAGGCGGCCTTTGTGCAGCAAATGAGCGTACTGTGTCGAAGGAAAAAATGACCTTCAAACATCAAGATTGCAACCTATTCGCCATTTCAGGTCCTACTGCACCAAGGAGGCGGCATCCAAGTCCTACGCAGATACAATACATGCGTTTACCTACGAGGATTTCACCAAAGATCCCCAGGATTCTATTCGACAACACTTCACTCTGAGTGGAAAATACTATGATCAAGGCTACTTCATAGTCCTGTACTATTTGCTGAATATTTGTCTATGTCTTAGGAACCGGGTAAGTACAAAATGATGAACTTTTTCAAAAAATGTACCGTTTAAATACAGAAAATGTAGGCACCATATAGAAATTCATGTCCATGTGGACCTCACATCACTGATCCCCAAGTTCCAAGTCAGATACTGCTGTGAGCTTGAAATTTACTTCGCTGTCTGATGTCCGTCTACCCAAATTTTCCGCGCTGAAGAGTCATACCTGATGTTTGTGACTAGATAGTTTTATCTCTATCTGTCTTAATTCGTTTTTGCGGGTTTCACTTGATAATGCGTAAGGAGAGTTCGATTTCGGCCCGGTCACAGATGCTGTCCAGGATGATAGTAGAACATAACAAGCAGTGTTTTCTCTTTACGGAATAAATTACTCGTAAGGTCACTGAAAACTGTTCGACAGCCAACTACCGGTTTCGAGAGATGTAGATGAGACTATCGCTCGCCATGCGCTATGTCCGCAATGGTATTATGCAACAGCCGAGACCTATTGCGTGTCTCTTTCCCGCAGAGGTGCTCAGTACCTCATATTGCATAGCGGTTTCCCGTGGAGAGATAACTGAAACGACGAAATTCCGCCTCTTCTTGACAGTTCGTAAAGCTTCTTGACTATAGAAACCCAAATTTTGGAGAAAGGGTCATGTCTTCGCCACAACGAATAGACGAAAAATCTACTGGTCTATCAGCCAGACGAATCAATGTCCACAGCACATCACGAAAGTGATTGCCCGATGATTGCTAACTAGAAGAAAGTGAGGTGGCTGTCGTAGAAGGAAAAGCCGAAAGTCTCAAGATATCCCAACTCCACTAAGCTCCACCACCTCAGTTATCACATCATCATCTTTCTCTGTGGGCGTAAAAAGCACGAACGCGTTCTACAGTAGTTATAGCTGTCACAGTTTCGCTCACCGATGATCTGCGGAGGTAGGGGTAGATGATTGCACACTGGAGGCGGTAGCTGACATAATTGATGTGAACTTTTGGTTGGGAAGATCCAGTGCCTCGGTCTTTATTTTGTGAAACCGTTCATTCTTGAGGTCATATGTTTATTGACCGGACAGAGGTAGTTCAAATTACTATTGGCTAACCGAGGCATATCTCGCGTCTAAGGTCGCTCAAACGTTCCTTGCGAAGCTCGCCATAACAAGCGGTCGATAAATGACCTCTGGAAATATGAGGACTTGTTAGGCAGGGCCCAACCGCATACAATTTGACACTCCAACTCCTGAAAAAAGCATACCTATCACTCTCACCTGGCCAGTTTGCCAAGGCGGAGCATAACTCCTGAATGCAACAAGACAAAGCTATGACAAATTAAGGCGGCTTTCAAAATGTAAGAAAAATGTAAAACGAAATATGTTCATGTTTCTTCGGAACTCCTGAAGCTACTGAATACAGCGTAAGCTCGAACCCAACCAATTAAACATAAAATAAGTCTTTTGAGCACGTCATCTTAAATGTTGGAGGTAAAAGCACCAGAAGCACACTGCTTGGTAGCGTTTTTTTATTTATATATATGCTACTGGAAGCTGCTTGTCAGTAGCCAATTGAAAGTCAAGTTCGTCCAAACTACCACACAAACGAGCAGATGAATCCCATTTGCGAGTGACACGCCTGTTCGTGGTCCGATAAAGGTGTTAATGCATCCACTGACAGCTGAAAGCATGTTTTTTCCAATATGAAAAGAAGTGAAAATCGATTTCGGGTATCCGGCTGATTGGCTGGTTTGGATTTTCGTCACGCAGACGCACACGCTCAAACTGCCAGTTCAGCAGCCGGATGTCACGTGATAAGCAGTGTGCAGTGCAGATGACACCGGACCAGACGCATTAGACCCATGTGATCTCACAAGCCCGTTGTCGATGACTCATCGTAATCAGTCAAACTGGCAAGTAAACGGATTTCCGTATAGGTCGATCAATATGTTCCCCTTTGCAGGCCAAACGTAGGACAGCGCTGGTAAAGAAAGGGCTGGACGTTCGTCAGTAGGCAAATCAGTCCTTTAGCCCGACTTGGCGACTGTTATGTCCTGTCTCCGTACGACGACGAAGCTGCTTCAGGCAACAGACAAACCAATTCAACCGATTTCGAAGTTGGTGTGCAATATACTGCACAAACCCGAACAAACAAGTGCTTCTCGGTTTTTCAGCAGAGATTCTCTTCACTCACAGAATGAAATTTGTACTGAATGTGACCAAGTCTCCTCAGATTGCTGAGAAAAAGTTTTAATCGATTCCTCCTGCTCCCAAGAACACTTTCGGACGTCAAGTGTTAAAAGACAATCTTGAATTTGCGGGACACAAAAGCATTACCACTAAAGATGATCTGACGTTTCTTCTTGACGTTTCACCACGTTTTACTGATTTCTCGTCAGTGGAAACCATACACACAATTGTGTCTGCGATTCGAGATTTGAAAATGCTTTACCTGTCCCGAGACAGCGTGAGTTGCTTTGCCGCTGTCCTTTTAATGCACAGTTTCTGCTCAGTGGTTATTTGTATGGGTAAACTGCCAAGGCTGCATTGTCCCTTGCTCGGGAAGTGTTTGCGACAGTGCTAGAAAGAAATAACGAGGCGTCAGTCGATGAACTGGGCCACTGTTGCTGATATACTGATGGTAGATTTTGTGTGGCGGACAAGAAGCTGACTTGTTGTTATACTATGCTATTCTGACGTTTACAATACTATACCACACTATACTATGCTATACTGTACTGTACTGTACTGTACTATAATGTACTATGCAATACTTTATTATACTATACTGCACTATATTTTACTTTACTAAACCAAACTATACTAAACTATACTATGCTGCACTGTACTGTATTATACTATACTATAGGTTACTGTACTATACTGTACTATACTATACTATGCTATACTGTACTGTACTGTACTATGCTACACTAAATTGTACCGTACTATACTATACTGCGTTGTAATATAGTATACTGCACCATATTATACCGTAATACACTATACTCCACTATACTGCACTATACTCCGCTGTGCCGTACTGTGTTGTGCTATGCTATGCTATACCATACTATACTGTACTATACTATACTATGCTATACTTAACTGTACTATACTGTACTGTACTATACTATAGTATGCTGTACTGTGTTGTACTATACTTTACTAAACCATACCATACTATACTATTTTATGCCATGCCATACTATACTATACTATACTTTGCTATACTATGCCATGCTGTACTATAATGTACTATACTTTTCTATACCTTACTACACCATACTATGCTATACTGTACTATACGGCACCATACTATTCTATTCTATGCGATGCCATACTATACTACACTATACTGTACTATACTGTCCTATACTATACTGTACTATACCGTACTTTGCTATACGATGCTATGCGATGCTGTACTATGCTATACTGTTCTATGCTATATTATGCTATACTATACTATACTGTACTATAATGTCCTATACTGCTCTATACTATACTGCGCTATACTATGCTGTACTGTAGTTTACCATACTATAATACACTTCACTGTGCTATGCTATAGTAAGATCCGGCCGGATAGAGATCTTACAGGACGATTGGAGCTATCGAGCAATACAAAGTTTGTATTCAACAGGCAGTGGGAACAGACAAATGAGGGCAGTAGATTTTGTATTAAGAACTGCTTCCATGGACAAATGAGTTAATAAACATCATGGATTAAACAGATCGTACAATCACCAGAAACGCAATCGGCAGGAGCAGAAAACAGGGCACTGACACACTAGGGCTTTCTGGAAGCAACAGCGACCAAGTACCATATGGTGTACAAACGCCCGAATAGGGGTAGTCAAACACTGTCACTGGGCCGTATAAAGAAATAACGGTGCAGAAGACGGTCGCTAGGTTCCGAAGGGAAAGGACACGGTCTGGAAAATTGGTATCGTGTGAATTTGACACAAATTAGTGGACAGTTTGACGAAGCAGCACGTGCCACGTAGCCAATTTGAATGAGCACGTAGGCCCCTTTAAAACAAAATCCAGGTAAGATGCAATACGAAGGTAACACAAAACGGGGGATTCTGAGGTCGACCCCCAGGCGACCTGCTTTTCCGTCGGAGCAAACACCCAAAAACGGGCAGGGCTGACATGATTTTGCAAGCAAAGAGGGACAGACGACAAAATCTCAAAATCCGTAACTAGAAGGTAAGCAGACCTTAGGCAGAAGCAAAGAAACGGAAAAGGAGAAGCAGGGAGGCAAGGAGGCGTAAGTCATGCTTCCCATGAACAAATAAGAAAAATAACGCTGGTTGCTGTTGATTCACAGCGAATGGGCAAGTATACCATGCGATACCACCTTACTTATACTATGCTTACACTACTTATACTATCCTATACTATACTGTACTATACTATACTATACTATACCTCACTTTACTATATTATACTATGCTATACTATACTGCGCTGTATGCTGTACTGTACTACACTATACCGTACTATACTACACCATGCTATACCATGGGGGTGAGATGGTTCAACTAGTTAGAGCGCGAATTTACCAACCGGAGGGTCCGTGGTTCGAACCCGACCTCTGCCTCTCGACTTTCCCTGTCTAGGCTTGGGCAACCTGGCACTATCCCAGCCCTCGTGCTTCCTTCGGGTGGCATGGCAGCTAGGCACCGAAAGGGTGTTACAGCTGAATGATTATTTATTATTATTATACTATACTATAATCCACTTTATTATGCTATACTGTACTATAGTATACTATACCATACACTATATATACTATACTATATATACTGTATACTATAATATATATATACTATATACTACACTACACTATACCATACTACAGGATATACTGTACTGTACTATACTACTATATTCCGTAGTACACTATGGAATAAAAATAAAACAGAAGCCTGTCTTTCATGGAATTATAGTGTTGTCTATCAACTGAAGCGATATAACGAAGAGCATAGTGGATGAACACTCAGATTGGGAATAAACAAGTTTTCGTAGGTTCACTCCTCGTAACCTTCCCCTGAGATCGCAGAACAACTGCTCAGTTTTAGAAAGAGCCTACACATGTACGACATATCTTCCTGGAACGCGGGGTCATTAGGGCAAACGTTCAAGAAGATAACACTGGTGAAACACCAAAAACAGGTCGGTTTCCTAGCTTGACTCTCGAACGTGATTTGGCCACCACTGGTTTTTACGGGAACCAAATTCATGATAAGAAATCTTGTCCCCTGTGTGTTTGTGTCCATGCAGCAGCCAGCTGAAGAGTACTCGAAAGCGATTGGTTAGCAACAAAAACCTTTCTTTCGTAGGACAGGGGTAGGTAAACGCAAGTCCATCAAATAATCCATCCACACCAAGCGGACTAGAATGTTGTTCCGTGTAGGTGCCAGGTCCGACGTCCGGTCATATGATGGCAGCCGGAATGCATGCAGACGTGTCTACGGAAAA
Source organism: Clonorchis sinensis (assembly GCA_003604175.2). Lineage (NCBI taxonomy): Eukaryota > Metazoa > Platyhelminthes > Trematoda > Opisthorchiida > Opisthorchiidae > Clonorchis > Clonorchis sinensis. The sequence continues at coordinate 29,197,420 of CM030372.1, forward strand.
GGCGTTGGCGTTTGATTTCTGTCAACTCCATCAGCCAGTCTGATCCGTTCTTGTCCATCCACCCTTCACAACGCAAGTGATTCTAACCAAACCGGGCATGAGGTTAACACAAAAACTATTAGCAAGTAAGGCAGAAACTTTTCCAGTAGCAAAGTACCCCCTTTGTTCGCATTCCACGGCTGCATCAGACGCGATGCGATCGCTTTATCGAGTTGTACCAACAATTGCGGTCTTCCATTTTGCGCCAGGTTGTTTCTCACCTAATCTACGACCATGTCTCAAGCGACGTCTGTACATTTAAGACCATCATTGGTTAACCGTTCCGAAACATTATTCGTCATCTGTTTTCCCTTGCCCGGACTTATTCTCAACCTCGTTTGCGTACTTTCTCTTTTGTCCGGCACTTTTCAGCTCACAGATCTGCACTGTCCCAATCCATGCTGGCGTCCAAATGCTTGCTCTAGCGTCCAGCACTCGACAGGCGTTTGTCATGTGGTATCCGATCCTAGTCTTCGAATGCAAATACATCACCGACTGCGGAGTACTTTGCGCGGCATCTACGATCTGGACCATCGATGTGATTGCGATAGGAACTATGTGTTTAATCGCACAGAAAATAAGTGTATTCAAATGAAAACCGAGTGCGGTCCGGACGAGTAAGTACAAATTCAGTGTGTATGTGATAGTATTTCGGAAAAACGTCATCACAAGACGCAGTTCCCAAAATTGCGTCAATCTTACGTTCTAGTTGAGCCCAAATTGCACGAAATTCGACTGACACACTTATCCGCATAGGACTTGTGTTTTTTTTTACGTGAGACTCACCTGAAGTCCAGCTGAAGCTCTCGTTTATGATGTGACTAAGAAATCATGGACTTCCGTTTCAACAGTCTGTGTTTGAATTCCGGTATGAGGGTTTTCAAATTGGCTTTCGGCCACTATCTTGGAAGTTCTACAAACATGTGTTTCCATCACTGAAGTACTCTCGTCAAGTCACGGGAAATCCATCCTTTGTGGTGAACCGCACACCATTTTGCCAAGTCACACGTTGTCCAGCTCGCGGTTTGTGTCATTGCGAAGGAGGCAGGGAGAACATCACTCATCTCGGCAGACGATGTTTCGGCATGCGTAGTACACGACCAGGCCACCGCACGTGACGAAGCTGGATGCGTTCCGCAAATGTGGTACCAAGGAACGTTTTCTAATTAGGTCGTCACGAATTCGTTGACACCATCCGAAATCAACAAAGCTTCTGAGGTATCGGTGGTGAAAAATCGGAAGACGTCTCATATCATCTGTCTGCAAATGCCGTGTCCCGTAACCATACTATTATACAGCTCTTACTGTAGCCTGGTGCACACGCTACCATTGGAAACTCAGTGATATGGCTTTCTTGGGGGGTAAAGTCTCTCATCTGAGAATAAAACCATGAAATCTAGAGGAGGGTGGGGATGGCCTTGACTGACCGCGGACGGTTTGCTCTGGATTCCGTGCTGGGGAACGGTCTCCCTTCCAAGATGGCCCAGCGGTTAGAGTGCGAGCGTACTGACCGGAAGGTCCGTGGTTCGAACCCCACTTCTACCTCTCGACTTCCACTGTGTAGCGTTGGGCAACCTGGCAGTATCCCAGCCCTCGTGCTTCCTTCGGGTTGCATGACAGCTAGGCACCGAAAGGGTGCTACAGCTGAACGAGTATGCTGGTTCACTTGATGTTGCCCATCCCAACACCTAGAATGAAAAGTCTGGGATTCTGGGAGCAGCAACCCAGATCTCGGGAGAATAACCAAGGCCAGTCTCTCATCTGAGAATAAAACCATGAAATCTAGAGGAGGGTGGGGATGGCCTTGACTGACCGCGGACGGTTTGCTCTGGATTCCGTGCTGGGGAACGGTCTCCCTTCCAAGATGGCCCAGCGGTTAGAGTGCGAGCGTACTGACCGGAAGGTCCGTGGTTCGAACCCCACTTCTACCTCTCGACTTCCACTGTGTAGCGTTGGGCAACCTGGCAGTATCCCAGCCCTCGTGCTTCCTTCGGGTTGCATGACAGCTAGGCACCGAAAGGGTGCTACAGCTGAACGAGTATGCTGGTTCACTTGATGTTGCCCATCCCAACACCTGGAATGAAAAGTCTGGGATTCTGGGAGCAGCAACCCAGATCTCGGGAGAATAACCAAGGCCACTGACGATTGGCTAAGTTTGCCTAATTTCTAAGGAACACGTGCACACTTTCTTACTGATTTGGACGCTTTTATGTCATTCATAGGGAGTTGTGGTCAAAAGATGCATTTCGCCATGTTTGGTGATCACTAGTGAAGCTCGACAAGCGAAAAAACACGACATTTTGTTAACGTGAGGGGCTGAATTTTACACCGTCGCTGAACTCGTCTCGGGCTCGCGCACAGGAAGATCATGTAAGCTTCTGGGTCAAAACACGACTGCGGTCCGGGACATTCAATGACCGTATAAGGGTCACCCTCAAGCAGGGTAGGATCACGGTACCACAACAAACAGGCAAGTAAAAAGACAGGGGGTGTAATAAACGAGCAGGTTTCCGAGTTTAAAGATACTCTCAGATAACGTCGTATCCAGAACCCGCGTCAACTGCATTGGGAATGTTTACTTCGGCAGGGTGTCGTTTAACTAAACGCTTTTGTACAATTGTCCAGTAAGGGAAGCCAACCTATGCTGAAAGGCCAAGAAACACCGTGTATGTGTGTTTCACTCCTAATGGAAATTATCGGCAGTGCGCATCTAACGAAACTCCAGAGATTCCCGAACCCACTACTTTTGGCGTCCTAATCGTTCAACCTCTGATTATCTGATTATCGACTGATTATCGCTCGCTCCGACAGGGTATAAATCCAGTCATCTTTCAACCGCGGAATGCCCATCACGTCGTCACAAACGCTGACTGCCACACTGTGTTCGTTAGTTCATCATCGTGTCATTCACGTTCTACTGTTGGTTTCACTATCCCTGTTACCAAGTAAGCACTGGCTAAGTTCGGTGTAGGCGAACACGTCGTGCTTACTCCGTCCACAGTCTATCGCAGCAGTCGAAAGAAAAGTGCATTCGAGTGTGGATTTGTTTCCTGATAAATATGAACCAAGCGATGATGAGCTATCAGACACGAAGTTGAAAACCCCGTTTGTACAGAGTTTTTGAAAAAGTCGGTATCTTCAAGCGTCAACTTGAAATTTCCAGGACCGCGGTTACGTAAGAAACAACAACAAGTGAACACTGTAAAACGGTTCAATAATTTCTGAATCAGCCTTCCATCAGATGCAGTGGCGGTGCTTAAAACTTATTTGTCAGATACTACTCGCAAGTTTCAATAGTAGCATACACCGTTGCATTGGCAGATTCTTTGCTCTGCAATATTACTGTGATCATCGTCATCATCAAAGACAGCAACATCGGTGTTGACACTGATGCTTCACTGCCGTACAACCGCAAAGTTCGTCTAATTTCATATATATATATAGATAATATATATATATATATATATATATATATATTAAAAGCCCTAGAGTGAAAAGAAGAGAAAAAGAGTGGATGAGGGAGGGGCCTAGTGCTGGCCTATGTCAAGCATTCTGAGGTGCCTACACCTCCAACCGCTCAATCAGACAATCTGGAAAGAAACTGACAGCATGAACGCCACTGACATCGATTAGCCGCCATTTCTTGCAACGTCTCCAGCCAAGCACAGGCGGGGTCACGGGGACCCCATCCTGGAAGGCGTACAACACCAACAACACCCAAACTCTTCGTGATCTCTTTCACGCCTTTCTGCCAAGTCATGCGCTGTCCACCTCGCGGTTTGCGCCATGCTGAAGGAGGCACGGAGAACAACACTCGTCTCGGTAGACGGTGTTTCGGCATGCGTAGCACATGACCGAGCCATCGTAGTCGGTGGTGCTGGATGATTTCCCAATTGAAGTACCTGCAGCACAACCAAATACCGTTTTCTAATCACCTCGTTACTAACACGCTGACGCCATCCAAAACCAGCCACGCTTCTGAGGCATCGGTGGTCGAAAACCTGGAGACGCCTCACATCATCTGTCCGTAGAGGCCATGTCTCGCACCCATACAACAATACAGCCCTTACTGTAGCCTGGTACACCGACCCTTAAGATCTAGTGAGATGCCTTTTTGACGCCACAAGTGACGCAAATTAGCAAACGTGATTCGAGCCTTTGAGATTCTTGCACTGACTTCATCAGACACACTTCCGTCAGAGCTAATACAACTACCGAGGTATGTAAAGTTTTCCACAATCTCCAGTGATTCTCCTTGAATTTTAAGGGATATGTCCGGAGACTGCACGTTCTGAAGCATGACTTTGCACTTTGAAGGTGCAAGGCGCATGCCAAAAGATGGTATGATGGTGGTCAGTCTGTTCAACAGGGCTTGTGCTTCACTTTCGTCTTCAAAGATGAGGGCGATATCATCTGCGTACTCCAGATCGACAAGGCTCTCACCAGCAACGATTTGAACACCGGGGTTTTGAAGACCTTCCAGCGTTCGCCTCATTATTTCATCAATGACGAAGTTGAACAAGAATGGAGAGAGTGGACATCCTTGTCTGACACCACTTTTTGTAGGGAAGCTTTTGAGAGCTCGCCATACACTCTCACCCGCCCAGAAGTATGTGAATATAGGGATCGGATTATGTTTACAAACTTCTGGGGCATACCCTGTTGAGCAAGTACATTTAACAGCACTGACCGATCGACAGAATCAAACGCACCCTTGAAGTCAAGGAACCAAGATTGTCGTCTGTACACATGGCGTTGCTCTAACACCTGACGGAGTGTGAAGATGTGGTCAATGCAGCCTCTACCCGGTCGAAATCCCGCTTGATTCTCACGAGTCAAGGTTTCGCGTGCCATCGTAAGACGACGAAGAATCAATGACGCCAGAAGCCTTGTCACAACAGGAGTCAAACTAACACCTCTGTGGTTGCTACATTCACTGCGAGTACTTTTTGAAAATGGGCACTACTATCGATTCACCCCAGTTGTCTGGGACGGTCTCTTTCTCCCAGATAGACCCAAATAGTCTAGACAGGCACTGGCTGAGGAGCCCACCGCCATCCTTGAAAAGAGCAGGTGGAAGGTCGTCAGGACCAGCAGCACGATGACGCTTGAGTAGAGAAATACACTCGGACACTTCTGAGACCGAAGGCGACTCCATATTTACGGTCCAGCTTTCTGTTGAAGGCCAGGATTCTGGATTGGAGGTAGCAGGTGGCCAGCTGAATTGCTGTTCAAAGTACTGTGCCCAGCGGTCCAGACGTTCTGCTTTATTGCATATCAGGGAGCCATTTTGGTCTCTGATTATTTCGCTGACAAGAGGTTTTCGAGGACCAGTCGAACGAATCAAATGGAACAGCCTGCGCACATTTCCAGCATTCTTTGCATCTTCCATTTCTTCGGCCTTTCGGGTCCAAGCTTCTCGGTCTGCACGGACACTCAGTTTCACTTGGCGTCGGATGATGCGTCGGGTGGAGTTGTGGTGGCGGCCGGGGGAATCTGTCGCCGGGTCTCCAGCAAAGACACGGTCCTATCAGAGATCCAGTGTTTGAATGAGGTTGGCTGGGTTGTACCGCAAACAGACGTTCCGACCTTGAGTAGCGCTTTGGATATCTTTTCCCAGTGGCCGTTTATATCCGACACCGTACCGTCCGGCAGGCATTCGACGAGCTGGTTCTGATAGTTTCGTTTGACTTCTGGATCCACTAGCTTCTCAATGGCTAAGCGAGGTGTGCGCGTTTTGCGTACACCTGAAAAGCGCAATGAAAAGCAGCAGCGTACAAGTGCATGGTCGGAGTCCACGCTGGTGTTCCAGAAGGAGCGGCAAGCGGTGATCGACCTCGCCACCGATAACTCACGGCGATGTGGTCTATTTGAGTTCGTCGCTGGTTTGTTGGTGGGCACCACGTTGTCAAGCGATTTCCGCTGTTCCGGAAATTCGGTACTGCAAAGGAGCAGTCTGTGATCGGCACATATCTGAAGTAAGCGGTCTCCGTTTTCCGTGCGTCTCGTGTCCAAACCAAGACGACCACCCAATCGGGCCTCAGCAGCGCTCAGTCTACCTACCTGGGCGTTCATATCACCAGCAACCACAACGATATCTGAGGTTTTAACCTGCTGTAGAAGGGCACCTAGAGCGTCATAGAAACTGTCCTTGGCAGATTCAGAGCTACAGTCAGTTGGGGCGTAAGCAGACACAATAAACAAGGTGCGATGGACCTCACTTCCTCTAGATTCTCTCACAGATGTTGTCAAACGAACCGCACAGGGGAGACTATCAACGGGTATCCAATCAAGCAGAGACGCTTCCGCTCGTTCGCTCAATACAATACCCACCCCAGCATATCCCACTGATTATGTGCAGCGGATCTGTCAGAATACACAGCTACAACCACTGTACGACAAGTATAGGGTTCTTACAGCTGACGATGATGATGATGAAGATGATGATGAGGAGGAGGAGGATGTTGTTCAACTCGGCCGATCGCCACTTACGCGAAGGACTGAAGGAGACGAATCCCGGAAAGAGATTATCCCTTCTGATTGGTAACTGAGTCTCACATCTGTAATATCCCTTCCAGAAAGAGTGAAATCATGCCACTTTGGTATATGTAGGATGAATAAAGTTGCTTTCAGAATGTGTGAGCGGAAAAATGGACGGGCGTTTCCATCCTTCCCGCACCAGAAACACTGCTGCTTCTGGCATACTTTTGCAGATTTAGGACGTGGAGCTAGATACATCTGTTTCACAGGTTTCTAAGTTTTAAATCCCTCATCTTTCGGCAAAAGTATTTTGGTGAGTTCACACCAAAGAGCTGTTATTAGAGCTCATCAGCAGGTTCCAGATGTCCGCGGCCCCTGGGAAGTCCTGACAGGCGGATCAATCGATCGACAAAACCAGGACAGTTACTGGGTCATCGTTTGGGGCGCCCGACAAATCAATCAGTTCCGCAATTTATGGGGTTATGCAGGCTTCGGATGCCTGTATTGATTACTATCAGATGTTTAGTCGTCTATCTACAAAACCTCTGAAGAAGAAGGATTCCTCCCCAACAGGTACCTCATGTGTTTTCACTGTATTCGATAGTTATGATCAGTTTTCCTGAGGGATGAAGGAAGTCTCTCGATAGACTGTGAGCAGGGCATGGTACAAAACAGATGGACAACAACTGCGCTTGTTTCTCGTTTCTAACGGCATACCAACAGGTTTAGGTAAAGGTTCTCCCGCTAGAAAACAAGTCGTATTATGCTGAATACTTTCTTGCTTACGTGGAACGTTATCTTGGGTTCAAAACACGGTGAATCAAATACCACATACACTGATAGTTCTGTTCAGTTTGGTTCATGTCTGTTGGCTTATTCGTAGCTGAAAGGGATGCATGTCATGGATTTCCCCCTTAAAAACTGGTTATCTTGAGTTGACGCTCTTCTGGCAGCAACATTTTTGGCAGACTGGAATCTAAAACTGCTAAATTAAGTACCCAATCTCGACTTTTTATAACCTTGTAAGCTCAATGACTTCAACCGTACGCAGAGTGCCGCTCCTAGGGCCGAGCGAGTGAGGAATCATCAACTCTGGGGACATTTTTGATACCTAGTGGAACAGCTTGTCACTGGCATTGTGATGGTGCTGTTACACGCCAAGCCGCCACACAGTGCCAACGTAGAATTCTGGATTTTTCATCTTCAAAGGGACCGTAGTGGTGCGATTCAAGAGCAGCCACACTTACTAATGATCCTCACAATGGGCAGAAGAGTTGTCCGCCGCAGTTACGGCCATGGATGAGCAAGAATTTTCCTGTTAACTGTTGTCCTGCCCTCTTATAGTTTACAGGAGAAAACTGGTGATGACTCGTTTTGCAGTGCTCGATACGCCCGGATATAACTCATGGGTTTGAAGGCGCTGCTCATTTGCCCAGGTAAAAAGAAACAAATACGATTCGGGTTAGAACTTTTTCAATCTGAGTGCTATTTCATTGCATCTTGGAAACTGTTACAGGTACCGACTGGATCCTTCAACAGGAAGTACATTTTTTTCTGCAAATGGGACATTTGCTGGTCAGAAATACAACCAATTAATGGTGTAATAAAACAACTATCTTCTAGCGTGCACACTTCACCGACGAAGGTGGCGGATTGAAGTTCATCTCCCCATCTATTAGCGGCGAGTACTTCAGTCGCGGAAAATATCCAGCTAGATCAACCGCGGTGGTTCAGTCATTTACTACGTATGCCCAAATATCGCCAACCAAGGCAAGTTTAGTTCCCCTTGCCTTCAGTAGAATGGCGCAGACTGCGTGGTCGACAATGTTTGACTTGGTAGAAAAAGATTACGAAGAGTTTAGGGTTTATTGGGGGGGGCTGGTTTTCACAGTGGGGCAACAACCTTGCGCGGTTGAGACATTGGAAGAAATGCCGGGTGATCCACGTTGGTGGCGTTCTTGCTGTCAGTTTCTTTCCAGATTGTTCGATTGAGCCATTGGTGGCGTAGGCACACCAGAATGCTCGTACAAATGGGCTTTCCGCATCGTTGGTAGCCCTCGACTTCAGCTTACGAAAAGTATAATTGCAAATCTTCCAAACTCTCAAAACCACGATGGGGTTGTCTTTGAAACTATCGTGGATCTAGTCGAATCAGGTTAGTTGCTACGTTTTGACATTTATACCCAACTGGTTCTCGGTCACCTTGTTTATATCTGTTCCATTCACAGCTGCTACAATGGTGGACTTTGTGAGTCACTGCCGGTCAACAGGCGTGGGGTTGGAGGAATGACCTACGTGTGCCACTGTCCGCCCGCATGGCAAGGTCCAATGTGTGAGGTAGGAAATTCGATTACCACCTTTCGCTGAAGTGATAAACCCTAGGCAGCAACAGACACACAGTCACTCTTCGTTGTGGTTGCTTGTGATTTGTATTCACATCACTCTCGTTTAAACAGCCCTCCTCGTCGTAACCACTCCCCCCCCGTCGCCAGAATAACAGTTAAAACGAGTGTTATGGATACAAATTCTACGAACCACGTGACTACTTAAACTACTTAAAATTTGTCCAGCAGGTTTAAAGAGTCCGCAGAGATACCTGAGTTTTCAATTCCGGAAAAACAGGTCAACCGATCGATACAAACGGGTTAGTTACTGGGTCGTCCTTTGAGGAGTTGGGCGTAACCAAATATTCTTCCCAGAGTTACGCTTGTAACTCTGGTCAGTAACTGAAATCCAGCCATGCCAAAAAGCCGAGAAGTACCGTAAAACTCTTTCATGCTTTTCGGAAATCATCATTTCACGAATCTTCAGACAGACGGGAATCCGTGGCTTTCCAGTTTAGTGGCGAAACACTGCAATATTCGTCCAACAGTCACCGATGAACGGTGTATCAAGCAATTCGCATCATGTGATGCGGGTTCGGCTGGCTCTCTGAGTAATGACATTTGAGAAACGAAAGTCACGTGAATTCTCTTTTTTTTTCCTTTTCTGGGTAAAGTGAAGGACACATGATTTATAAATCCCTTCATTTAAATGTTCATCTTTATCGATGCGCCGATTTGCAACTTATTGTGGTAATGAATGGTCGGAAATCTGTTAGTAAATTATTATGCAGTTTTTTTGTTTTTCGTACATGCTCAGAGTGTGAAAAGGACACGTGATCCAATTCCTTCTGATTTATGTTCACTTCTGCAATAACGTTGACAGTGAGTGGTAGATAGCACTCGATTCAGTGAGCAAAGCCCATTGTGAAACGATATTTGCATTTTTGACTAACTGATTTATACTCACCACTGAAAGCCGAGAATAACACAGATCATAAATTGTCTGAGAGGAGGAGCTGAACAGTAAAGGAACTGAAATGATTATGTAGCGATCAATGAAAGTGATCCAGGGTTTAAAAAAAGAACCGTTTAAAACGGTTCTGAACCGCTTACAGACAAGTCAGTCTTACATGAATTCAACATCAGAAACCACTGTAGCTCTGATTTTCAATCAATATTGGCTTGGTGTTCCGAATCAACGACCCACAACATCAGACTATTACTGGGGGTATCAAGAATGTGAACTTCAGCGAGAATTTCTTGGGGCTATTAGCTAGACTTGCTTACTGCGATAACGGTACTGACCAAGTTAATGAACCAATGGAAGAATCCATTCAGGTTTTCTGCAACAGTTCGACTAGCACTAGGCTTAATAAACGATACGAGTAGAGACAGTCTCCTAAGTTCCTTCAACCTCATGTCCTATTTGAACCCGAATTGTACGGAGTTCGCGAAATACACTCAACTTATTTTTAACCTAATCCCAGCCGAATCTCTTGTTTATGGTATGCTTTAGGTGAACGTGTTGTATAACGCCCGCCTCGTGTTTCAATTGTTGCTACATTCGATAGATCGAAGTGTATTTTCCCCAACGATCAATACTCAGAAAGTTGCTGAAAACAACTCAACAGTCCACGATCCAAGTCCTACCGAGAAAATGTACTGTGATATTTCGAATTTTATGTTTGCTGACAGAAGCGCCGGTCATCATACAGCACATTCAGTTAAAGAAGGTCATAAACGAGAGATTCATCTGGGATCCAGTTGAGTTTTCCATACGTTATCCAGTCTGAGGACCCAACTGCACAGGATCTGCGATTACCACCAGGCCATATCAGTAGAAGCTCAAAATTACAGAACTATCTGACTTGTTCCTCTACGGATTCCTTTCAATAATTTCCATGACACACCCGTCAAACTTACTGGAACAAGGTTTGTTTTCCAGTAAGCTTCTCCACCCCTGAAAATTTGGATCAACGTGGCGCTTTCCCAGTGCTTGGACAGAGTCGCTTCCTTCAGAACTGTCTAAACAACTGAGTTAGAAATTCTTCGATAACATTTGTCAGCAACTTCAACAATCTGGAGCGCATATCCTGATGCCAGGTCATTTATAGTGACCATCGTCAGAGACAGCAACATCATTGTTGACACTGCCGTACAACCACAAAATTTCTCTGGTTGTATTTAAAGACTTAGGGCGTAAAGATGATGAGGACCAGGTGCCGGGTTATCACGAACACTCTGAGGTGACTTCACCTCCAAGTGCTCAATTAGATAATCTAGTAAGCAACTGAGAGCACGAACACCACTGATATCAATCAGCCGCAGTTTCCCGCAATGTCACTAACCAAGCGCGACAGGATGGACTCGGGACGCGATTCTGAGAAACAAACCACACCTAAACTTTTCATCATTTCCTTTACACCCTTCCGCTAAGTCACACGTTGTTCATCTGCGAGATCCCCACTGCGCCTGGCTGGGGACGCTGCAAGATATGGCTGTTGCGCATGCCTAATCATCGTTTGCCGAAGAGAGTGCTGTTTTCCATGCCCAATTCAGAGTGGTGGAAGCAGAGAAGTGGCCAACCCTTGACCTGGCAGAACGGTATGAAAGAAATCACGAAACGTTTGGGTGCTGTCGGTGCTACTCGCCTTCCAGGATGGGGACCGCGTGATCCTCATTGCGCCTGGTTGGAGACGCTGCAAGATATGGCTGACAACCGATGTCAGTGGCGATCTTGTCGTAGGCTTTTAGGCTGTCTGAATGAGTGTCTGGAGGTGTAGACACCCCGGAATGATTGTAGTGAGCGAGCACTAAGTCCCTTCTCTGTCTACCTTTATTCTTTTCTTCACAATAAGGCTTTCAACTAAATCATGGTCGTACGGCTGCAAAGCGTCAGTGTTGAACACTGATCTCGTTCTGCCGATCATGGTGATGATGCTGACCATTTCAGTGGTTACTGAGCCCTTTTTCACTTAACGATTAGCGTCGAAAATTATATCGGATAAATAAACCATCCCCTGGTGATTTACACCATCCACCCCAACCAGCCTTCGTTAGTCAAGTTTTCATCAACTTACAACATTCAGGAAGTTTCTCCTCCATCTGTCACCTCTTATCCAGGAAGCAAGGAATCCCTGCAAGTTATCTCACTCCTTATGTGAGCCTTACCAATGTGTCCGTGACGTGAACAATCGATTCAAGGGCTACGCATGTGCCTGTCCTCCAGGAACGCGAAGCATGAGCCACACTAACCCACGATGCATCAATATCAATGAATGTAAAGAGCTGACATCCCCTTGCTTGAACGGCGGTATCTGCGTGGATCGAGAACCACCTGCAGCGAATACACCTGTCAAAGACGGGGAGCCCTATGGATACGCGTGAGTCCGTAGTCCGTGAATAGTGCTCTTCAACGAGATAGTTTTTTTATTACATAATCAGACAGAACAAAGGCCATCCGTAGAAAGCATCACATTTGTACTTGACTGGTGGGATTTATCCTCTTCTAAGGAGGCACGCCTTCTACCGACCGAACAAACAATTTTTAACAGGCAGTCGTAAATGTTTGATAACGATGAGGCTTGCAATTGGGCCATGTGACATTCTATTATGAGACAATCGTCTAACAAAACAGAGACCACTTCAACACCAAAATGTCGGCACCATATTGAGTTGCTGGTCCACTGTTCCCTAAAAACTCACGGTCGAATAGAAGCTGATGAAGGAAACTGTAAACTGTCGTCACAAATATTGCCTTTTGGTTCGACACTTTTTTATATGGGTCCATCAGCTTTAGGAGGCAAGAGCTGCTTTGATGAAGCATGATTCGGTCAAAACTGACTAAAAACTACAGAATGCGGTTAAAATTGCTTGGTTTCCTCGAAGTCATGATTAGTCAGTCAATCATTCAGCTGCAACATCCTTTCGGTACCTAGCTGCTATGACCCCGACTGGAAAACGAGGTCTGGGATAATGCCGGGCTGCCCAAGCCTAGACAGGAGCAATCGAGATACCGGGGATGGGGTTGAACCACGGACCTTCCGGTTAGTAAGCTCTCGCCTGCATTATTGATGAACTGAGTGGGCTAGCTAAATATCAGGCTTGACTGTTTCAAGAAACTGGTTTACTAGAAAATTGGGTCAGATAATCATTACCGGTGCATCTTTCTCATTAGAGATTGTCGTGGAATTCATTCAACTGAACTTGGTGGAGCATCATGCGGTCCAGTGAGTTGTTTGAGACGCACTTAAGTCCCCTTCGTTTATCCAATCAAATAGTGAGTCTTTACCGCACACGATGTGCGTGATGCTCACACGCTCATCCACAGATGGAACAAGGAAATCAATGCAGTGTGATCGATCGGAATTCTCACTCACCAGTGAGGCGTGCTCCAAGTGTGAGTCATCGTCAAATGTGGTGGATAAGGCACACAGTTGTGCCCATAACGAGATTGTCCTATCAAAAACCTAGTTGAGTGATTTTCTTCAAAGCCAAGAGTTTTTTTTTTACAAAATCTGCCTAGCAGATTAGGACAGAAGTTGATGAGTTTCGCGTACAAAACCAAATGACATGAGGAGGTTGTCCGACTCGAATGCGAGCGTTGTGTATGTCAAGTATATGGTTCGAAGTTTTTTCTCTAGTTTGAAGCACACAGATGTGTGTTAGACTTCTTGGCTGACCAGATTATGCATACACCATTGAATCAAGTCAGTAGAAAAGCATATCTAATGTTGTCCTAAATGTGGAAAAGCCATATTCAGTGATAAGAAAATGTGTTTAGTTTTTCGGCCCCACATAGGATGAAAAAAATTTCGGTAGCCAAAGTAAACTTGTAGAATGTTTCATGGCTGTATATGATGTTCGATTGACATGACAAGGTGCCGGGAGGTCACGGGTTCGAGACTCCCCCTACTAGAGTTTGTTGAAATGCGCACTGATGGTGATTTCAACCGAGCTTGAAACAATGCTTCCCGGTTCGGCTAAAGGACGAACTTTCCATTGATGTATCACCCCGAACTGCCAGATTGCTGAGATCATTGCTGTTCGCTGCACACAATGGTACGAAAAACGGCCGTCTTAAGACCCAACGATAAACAGAAAACAAGCTCCTAAATACATGGAATGGTTTAAAGACAACACTTACTCAAGTGACTACTTTAGATGGTTCAGTAGTTGGAGAGCGAATTTACTGGCCGGAAGGTCCGGAATCTGACCTCTGCATCTCCACCTTTCCTGTATAGGCTTGGGCAACCTGGCAGTATCCCAGCCCTCGTGCTTCCTTCGGGTGGTATGGCAGCTAGGTACCGGAAGGGTGCTACAGCTGAGCGATTATTTTTATCTATTAATCATGTAGAATTTAATAACACAAGCTGTTAAAGTTTGTCGACAAGGTAGGTGACAAACTCTGGGACATGTACTTAATTAAGACTGACTTCAGTGTCGTTACGCGCCCTGGCAGCACCCATCATGGTGGGAAAGAAAAACCAGTGAAATCACGCGAACTTAAGAGCTTTACTGCACGGACAGAATTTGGCAACTACCTTACAAGAAACTTCACCCATTCCGCGGATCAGCATCGCTCTCATAATTGCCTCATTTTCTGGAGAAAGAAGGGGAAACTTTTAGGATGCTTAATAGTTTTACACGTGGATGAATTTTCCTGATGCACGTACCGTAACCAGATCGAGAATGTCATCTTCTGTTTGCTTTCCACTGCAGATGCTTGTGCCGATTCGGATTTTCCGGAGCACGATGTGAACGCCCACCGCCAAGGCTACATTGGTCAGGCTGGAGCCAGTGGTCCAAATGCTCGGCTTCTTGTGGTCTGGGCTACCACACACGTTATCGCACCTGTCCCCTTCCCAACCGCTGCGATGGGCGCCGGACTGAGACTGGAAGGTGCTTGGGTCCGGTGACCTACTGCTCAGATGCTGTTGGGGATTCCGCATTGATACCATATGGATTAGGAACGCAAACTGTCCAATCCGTAAGTGTGAAGCAGTGAGCAAACGGTAAATTCGGTAAACGTTACCTTGAATGAACACTACTGATCTAACTCTCCCGAAATTCGCCAATAATCTGATTCATACCTACGAGAGTGGCATCTTCTTAACACTTATTGAAGATTGGCCAGGAACCGTCGATCGGTTCATCGAAATTAGAATACAAACGTCTCGCTGCCGACCGAGTTGACAGCATCAATGTCTGATTGAATGGGTGGTACTCCCTTCTTAACCGCTTGGATTTATGTGGTTTTCAAACACTGGCTGATATCCGTTGCTGTGAGTAACTGGCTGGAACAATTTCTTTCAGAATTCCATTGCATTGCGACCTATTTTCCTTGCATTCAGTTAGTTTGCTGGACATTTTGTTGCAGGTCTGATTGGTTGGTTCCCGATTTTTTCTGCATCCTGGCCTGCCTTCTCTTCGTTCGGTTGGTTATTACGGCGAGTTCTGTGTTTAGCGCTTGACATTCTTCGTTTTGATTGGTTGTTTTGAATTCCTATTGTGTTAAGGTGTGACTTTCTCGTGTTCGCTTGACTGTTTGCGCTAGCTGTTTGCTACAGTTGTTTTTCTTCTGCTGAACGGGCTTTTCGCACCTGACTAGTTATTCCAGTGTCTTTCTGTGTTGAAGTTCCACATTGTTCTCTAGTTTTTTGGTGGGACTTCTACACAAGTAAGCTTAGTTATTTTTTGGAGATGGACTCACCAGCCCTTCCTATGTATAACTCCTGTGGATTTTGGTGCAGTTACCAGCATTTTGATCGTGAACTTTTTTCGTCCTCAGTGGTTGGCAGATTGACTAACTTTGTGCATGTTTGTTGCTGGCTGTTTAGACCGAGTACCACGCTTTCATGAATTCACGTCCTTTCTCTGTTCGTGCTTGGACTAGTATGTGAACGTTTTTCCGTGGACAAGTTGAAAACTGGTCGTGTCTCTTGGCAGCAGCTTTGTGTTCGTGTGGTCTGGAAGAAAGCTTCCTTATTGTCCGTCTACCAGTGCTGGAGTTATATCCATTGGAGTGCACAGCAACCCCCTCAGTGTACAGTTCGGAGCATCGTAGTCAACTGAACACTAATCGAAATGCTTTCTGGTAGTACACATACCATAAGGTGGGATGGTGATCGGTGGGAAGGTGTTGTGAGTAAGTGGTACCCAGCCATGCGATTGGATATTGAGATTGACATAGACAGCAGGTCTAGGACAGACAACGGGCGAGAGACTGAAAACAACACGTCCTTGAGGGGAACGTAAAGATGGAGCGGAAATTTTAAACCAAGCGCTTGACGAAACATTCATATATATATATATATAAAGATTGTACAAACAACCTTTAAGCGCCCATATGAAGGCACATGGACAACAGGAAGAGAGGTGAATCCTAAAGACTGACGTGTTGAGAAAAGTTTATTGGCTACTCATGAGTAGCTAGGAGTAAAAATGAAGCTCACACTTTGATCGCTTGATAGACTTGGAGAGATTCCCATAAACGTCGCATTAACTGAAACTGGTCAAAGTTTTCAGTTAGTTCTGAAATAATAAGCGATAAGAAGCTCAGAGGAAGGATGCTTTCATTGGATGTGTTAAGCTTCCTTCCGAGAAGTCGTCACTCGAGGGGCCAGTCAATATGTGACCAGGTGATGCAGGTTCCGTTATCGAAGGACGAGTAGTTCTGGAATGTCTCATGACCTTTATCTATGGAATAGGTTACTATTCATGTCTTTCACGTAAACCACCAATTATCATTACCCTCAGCCCCTTTCTTCCCTAGAAATGCAGCCTTCAGCTTGCTAACGGTGGGCAAGCTAAGATTTTCGATGAATTACAATGCCACAGACCAGAATCCATATCATTTCCATGAACTGTGGCCATCGTCATATTTTGGGGACAGAAATGTCCTACCCGCACGTGCAGCTGACCGGGAGTCGGGCATTGATAACTGAACCCTTAATAAGATGAAATGAACGACTGCCTAGATGACGTCTCCTTTCAATCTGATGCGGATTGTTGACCCCCACCCGGTTTATATCGACTTGTTTCAAAACAATTGACGAAGGACTCTGATCACGATCTTTTGACTTCACTTGTGGATTCTTGTGTTCTAGGCGGGCAGGAATCTTACTGTCACATAGTAGAACCTCTTGCGATGTGTGTTGCAGCTCGGTTGTTTTTTCGCTAGACTTACGTAATACCCCGTGTTTCCCCAACTGTCATTCTCAGTTCGATTCTGCGCCGAGATCCAGAAGAGTTCCACGACAGTGAACTTTAAACTGCCTTCCTTGAAATGTTTGAACTTCAAAGATGCTGTTTGTGATTTTTCTCGTTTCTGGCTTTATTTTTGGAAACGACTGTGTTGTCTTTGACACACGCCGCGACACCAGACATATTCGTACAGTGCACTTACAAGTTTATATAAGTTGACCACATTAATTTCACCGTACCACCAGTCAGTGTGAGGATGTGGAACTTTTATCAAGGTTCCCCTTTCATTCCGACAACGTTTTTCGTAATTCAAGCGTGTCAGAAAGCAGGAGAAAAGCGCTTGGGTGGTCGCCACAAGGCAGATTTCAGACTCGCGAAATACACTCATTTCCAAACAAATTTGGTTTTGCGTGAGACTCACCTGGAACCCAGCTGAATCTCTGGTTTGTGATGGTTCAATCAAATGAATATGCTTCACCAGGCCGCTTCATGTTTCATGACATTCGAGATATC
Organism: Clonorchis sinensis; assembly: GCA_003604175.2. Classification (NCBI taxonomy): domain Eukaryota; kingdom Metazoa; phylum Platyhelminthes; class Trematoda; order Opisthorchiida; family Opisthorchiidae; genus Clonorchis; species Clonorchis sinensis. The sequence continues at coordinate 29,214,981 of CM030372.1, forward strand.
GCGATACATGTATAGACGTAATATACTACTAATAAGGTTGCTGAAAATTCGTCAACAGCCCACGACCGGTCTCACCCTTCTCGGGGCTCATCAGATAGGCGCGGTGGAGCACATTCAGTTGCTTAAAAACATCATAAACGATAAATTTAGCTGGGTTCCAGGCGAGTCTCCCGCAAAACCAAATTTGTTTGGAAATGAGTGTATTTCGCGAGTCTGAAATCTGCCTTGTGGCGACCACCCAAGCGCTTTTCTCCTGCTTTCTGACACGCTTGAATTACGAAAAACGTTGTCGGAATGAAAGGGGAACCTTGATAAAAGTTCCACATCCTCACACTGACTGGTGGTACGGTGAAATTAATGTGGTCAACTAAAACATCAGGACGATGAAAGTTACGTGACTCTCTAATACTCGGACAACACGTTTAGTTGAACACTACTTATATTACAGGCAATAGTCTTTGTCTTCCCCTTGCTTTTCGAGCAAATTTTGGACTTTTTGAGGACGAAGTAGCTGGGGAAACAAGCTGAAGAAAAATGCGGTGCACCGGTTTTGTGTGTTTGAAGTTGCTTCACGCCATCATTAGTAAGTAACCAATAAACATACTATTACAGAAGTTCCACTTGGTCTAGGCTCTTCGGTGTTTCGTTCTGGCATCAGGACCGGAGTAAATTCGACTTTGGTGGCCGCACAGTAGTTATAGCTGCCCATGGTTTGGGGAGGTGAGGTAGGTAATGGCGCATTGGAGGCAGTAGCTGGTATAATTGGTGCGTAAATACAGGGTTGTCAGTGGACTTTTAATGGGGGAGAGCTATGAATCGAAGGCAACAGCTTCGGCGCACGAGTACCATTTGGGGCGTGACTGGGCCGCCTGACAATGTCCGTGGATAGAAACCAACCTCTGCCTCTCGACTTCACCTGTCTGGGCTTGAAGAATCTGGCAGTATATCAGCCCTCCTGCTTCTTTCAGGTGGCATGGCAGCTAGGCACTGGAAGGGTACTATAGCTGAACGATTAACCATTGATGTATCCCGTCTGGGCATCCCGATCCAGAGTTTGTAATGAGCAGGACAGCTGAGTTTGCTGGTAATTGCTTTCATACTTCGCTGCCAAGTCATTGTTTTACCTTCTCTGGCTCATTTCCACCCTTCGCGTGGTTGTCCCAAAAGAACCCTTCGAAAAAGCCGGTTGAATGGCATACGGAGCACGTGACCAAGCCAGCGCAACCTATGGAATGTGATCAGTTCGTCTTTCGTGGGCGAGTTATTTCTTCCGAAAACCATCCGACGTGCTTCAACATTACTGATCCGGTGTCCCCTCCAGACTCGCGCAATGCTCCGAAGACACCGACAATGAAACAGTGAAAGTTCTTTGGCGTCCTCAGCGAGCAACGGCCAGATTTCTTACCCGCATTAGTGGAAGCAGCAGTGCTGCCTGCCCAAAGGATGCACGGGTTTATAAAGATCGGTCCTAGAAGCCGTACACTCCAATAGGCCAACGGTTGATCGTGACCACCAGCTTACTATTGAATACTTTTGAATAACTCTTAAAACCAGAGTTTGGTGCTGCTCTAAAGGCACCTTCTGTGCCAACCACACTGAGTCGGACGGTAATACCTTAATCCCTGCGCCCTCGAATCAGGCCAGCCCCTTGCAGCCGAACAGGTTAGACTATCGAGTCATCAGCTTCAGGTAGTGTCTTCAAGGAAAGCCCTATTCTCCACTGCTTCGCGGGTCCGACTTTTGAGTCAAAATATCAAGGTGGGGCATCTCAAATAAACCCTCTTCCTTGATCTGGGCAACTGACTTGCACAGTTCCTTGTCGACCGATGTCCCTTCCCAAGCCCTTCCAACCATACACGCTATGGGTCTTTCGACGGACTAGCCATGTTAACCGATACTTTACTCTATTCTACTCTACTCTACTCCACTCTACTCTACTCCACTCCACTCTACTCTACTCTGCTCCAATATGCACTCGATGTCCTTCCGCGGGTGGAGCTCGGTTGAAAATATACTCAGTTTCTTTTGATACCGGCGGTGCCATACTACTGAAATGGCTATGGGATAAAAGTATCCAGACAGTTTAGCAAGTAAGGATTTCCATCTACAGCCGTAGTGTCAGACGATCAAATGTTCATGCAACATTGTTTGAGCGGATTATCATGCTTGCGTAAACGAAAATGAGTCAACTAATTGTGATAAAGGGCGATCCTATTCATGAACTAACAATGGGCAAAATTCCAAAGGAATCGTCGTCATCATCATTATCATCGACAGCATGACATCAGTGTTCAACAGTGACGCTTCGCTGCCCTACAGCCATGATTTATTTGAAAGTCTCATTGTGAAGAAAAGAATAAAGAGGGACCGGGAAGAGACTTGGTGCTAACTTACTTCACTCATTTCGAGGTGCTATACCTCAAGACACTCATTCAGGCGGTCTGGATAGAAACTGACAACAAGAACGCCATTGACATCGTTAGGCAGCCATATCTTCCACTGTCTCCAACCAGGCGCAGTGAGGATCACGCGGTCCCAATCCTGGAAGGAGAGTAGCACCGACAGCACCCAAGCGTTTCGTGATTTCTTTCATACCCCTCTGCTAGGTCAAGGGTTGGCCACCTCTCTGCTTCCCTCGCTCCGAATTTCACACGGAAAACAACATTCTCTTCGGCAAACTATGATTCAGCATTCGGAATAGATGGCTTCTGGTGCTGGACACAATCTTCTATGGAAGTTTTCGTTGCACAACCGAAAACTCGCTTTCTAATTGCCCCGTTACGGATTCGCCGACACCAATCCACACCACACGAGCTTTGGTTCTGAGACACCTGGAGACGTCCCCGTTCTGCTGATCGAACAGGCCAATTCTCACAGCCAGGCAACGGAACAGCCCGCACTGTAACCTGATATGCACGTCTCCTGAGATTCAACGATGTACCACTTTGATGACATAGGTGTTTCAAATTAGCAAACTCGACTCAGGAATGTCACCATTTCAACTGCTACTTTCTTTCAGGAGGGTATGCTTTGACCGGGTTTCGAAATTTGATAGGTCAATTGGTACTGACTTCAGAATGTGCCATCTGGAATCTCTCTTGGCTTACAGGACAAGATGGAGAAGATCAAATCTTTTAGCAGACGGATGAAAAGATGATTCTTTACCGGAGGTCGTCTAACTGTTTCACGCTACCCAACCTTCCTTTATTATGGATAGGATAGGATTGGAGGAATAAAGTCGGATGAAAATCGACCTATATTGACTCAGACACCCACATCGATGTATACTTAGATTGCTTTCAATCGTTCAGCTGCAAGACCCTTTAGGTGCCTAGCTGCGCTGTCACCCGAAAGAGGTACGAGAGCTGCAGTACTGCCAGGTTCCTCAAGCTTAGGCAGGTACAGTTGACATGCTAAGATTGCCTTAAAACCTCGCGCTAACCACTGAATCCTCTCGAGCTTAGATTACGTCCAGTTACCAAATATTTTTGAGCATTCGTTTTTATGGACGGAGTTCATCGTTGGAGACGTCTTTTTACTAGCGTTTCGATCATTTTCCAGTTCAAAGTGCTCTCGGACTACGTTTTTCGGAAAGGTTTGGTAACAATCGGTAGATTTATTGCTGGGCAACGTTTCGCTTTTGACACAAAAGCTTCGTCAGGCCAAGTGACTAGGTTACGAGGTTGGTCGAGATTTAAGGCGGAAGGAGAACCAATCAGCTAAGTCAAGCTAAATCTCTGTTGGGTATCGGTCGAGGGGATTTTGTGTTAGGGTGGGCGACCACGTGTTAGGCCGATGGGGAACCTACATGGATTTGGGTCCAGCCTAGGGTCTAGTTCTTCCGGTTCGGTTCATGTGAAGATCCCTCTTGAACTTTGGTCGGGTTGGAATTTCCACCCCCTGATTTGCTAATGATTCTACGTGCATTAACACCCGCACACAGTCACGTGTCAACTCCGCTTATCTAAGACCGCTTTCCATATGCTCGCCAGTTCCACACCCTCGATTCTGTTCACGCTGTGGTGCTTGGTGATTTCCACCGCCTCGGCTATCAGCCGCTGTGGTGTGAATCGCAGTCCCTGTCTTAAAACTTCCACATTGTCTAGATCTATTGTATGTCCCGTGTCTAAAGCATGCACCGCCATCGCTGAGTCTTTGACCAGCATTTGGTATTCTATCGCATTCTTTGGTGGTTTGTTTATTCTCCTCTTATGCTCACCAATTCTGGTGTGCAATTCCCTGGCGGTTTGTCCTATGTAAACCTTAGTGCAATCGTTGCAGTTTATTTTATACACGCAATCCCTAGTCCTTTCAACCGGGAGGGGATCCTTCAATCGCACCAAGACTGAGCGAAGCGTTTTTCCTTTCTGAAAAGCTATCCGAATGTTAGCTGAGTTCAGCACCCTTTGAATAACCTCCGATGTTCCTGCTCTCGGACTAATTGAGTGTGCTTAGTCGCTTGGTGCACAAAACCCTTAGGACCATTTAGCGTAACTGTTGTTGTCCTCTTGGAGTTCCAGGTTGTCTGAAGGAGTGTCTTGAGGTGTAGACAGCTAGGGACCGCTGCGGTAGACTGGCACCATGTCCTTTCCCATTTAACTTTGTTATTTTGTTCATTATAAGGCTTTAAAGTAAAGTATGATTGTACAAAAGCGAAGCAACAGTGACACTCTGATGTCGATGATGTTGGAAAGATGTTGGAGTAAAACACCCGAAAAATATCGACTGGTAGGTTGGATCGATGAATAAGACCATCGCTAATGCCGGTAAACCTCAGCTTCCCATTAACCAAAGAATCGGGAATGACGACACCCAATACTGTGATTTCCATCCTCCATTTTCGCCACTTTTCTGGTATGATTTTTGATGTTTATTTTCAATTAGATCAGTCTGTCCTCCTTTTCAACCGGCAATAAAAATTTACCTTTCCATCCTCAACTAATGTGTTCCGGTCCAAAGGGTCCACATGATGATCCTGTCCCGGTTGGCTAACCCTTGACCTGGCAGAAGGGTATAAAAGAAATCACGAAACGTTTGGGTGCTGTCGGTGCTACTCGCCTTCCAGGATGGGGACCGCGTGATCCCCACTGCGCCTGGTTGGAGACACTACTAGATATGGCTGCCAGCCGATGTCAGTGGCGTTCTTGTTGTCAGTTTCTATCCAGATTGTCTGAGTGAACGTTTGGAGGTGTAGGCACCTGGGAATGATTGTAGTAAGCCAGAACTAATTTCCTTCCCCGTCCACCTTTATTCTTTTCTTCACAATAAGGCTTTCAAATAAATCATGGTTATACGGCAGTGAAGCATCGGTGTTGAACACTGATGTCATGCTGTCCTGTCCCGGTTCAGTAAGCATTGGTTTCTATCACGCGATATTCTCGTTTGTGTTTTTTTTTCAGTGGGACATTGGCTGGACTGCTCATGAGGATCGAAACCTGGACGACGCATTCTTCTGGTCCGAGACTGAAGACGGTTGGCCCAATCTATACTACGTAGCCGAAGGATTCCAGTTTGCCGACATACTAACATGGACCAAACTCTCTCAACTATCGAGACAATGGTCCATCACACAACTGATGATCTTCCATGCAGTTGTGTTGGGTCTTGTCACAGTTCCCATTCTACTGATATTCCTGGCGATTAGTAGAACACTTCAGAGTTTCGTACGTCGCCACAAAAAGGCCAGTCAAGAGGGGTCGGAGGATAAGTAGGAGCAAACAGGACAAAGATGAAGGAGTGGACCAAGTTCCAATTCGTTCAAGGGTCTGGTCAAATTTACTAGCCCGTGCAAAATGCTGTTATACCTCAATAAATCATCGTATTAAACATTTTCGTTCCCTTTTCCTGAAGACGATAAACACAAGCGAGACGATGCAGTCTTCAATACAAAAAAGGTCATATGGAGAGTAGTCGTTCAGCTATAACACCCTTTCGGTGCCTAGCTGCCATGCCGCCCGAAGGAAGCATGAGGGCTGAGATACTGCCAAGTTGCCCAAGCCTAGACAGGGGAAGTCGAGAGGCAGAGGTCGGGTTCGAACCACGTACCTTCCGGTCAGTAGATTCGCGCTCTAACCACTTGAACCATCTCGCCCCCAATTGCCCAAGCATAGACATGAGTAGCCGGGGTTGGGTTCGATCCAAAGACCTTCCGATCAGTAAGCTCGCGCTTCAACCACTGAACTACCCCAAGATCAACCAACAGACTGTCCATGCAAGCACAGCATTTCGAAAATTACTGCTATCGCTTCCAATCCATTCTTAGCTGATAAACGATTGTTTAGGTTAGTTTGCAATAAAAAACACGGTTAGTGGCGACGGGGTCCCTTTATCGATGTGAATTGTTCAAGCTCTCCCTACTGCAACAATCCTGTACAGACTAACTCTATCGTGCTGCAGGACGACCGAAAAACTGACATGAAATAGATTGGTGTTAAACTCGTGGGACTGTGGGTAGTCTACGGCACCATTTAATCGATGTGCTCGAACTGTGACTCATGTGAAGCAGCCTCACGCTTTATTATTGGAGTTGATCCATTCTTTCCCAGCAGAAAGTCACTGCAAATCGATGTCCGTCCTAAGCATCAGTCCTGCAAATCACGTTTACTGAGGCAACCAGCAAATAAGCCGGGCTTACTGAGTACAGAGTATAATCTATTTTGTCGGCCGCGACGCTTGATGATCGTCATCAAGCTCAGTTTCTGCGACACGCATAGTTGCGCCCGAAGCATGCTGTGTTCACGCGGTGACCCTAGAATAACAAGTAGATCAGACTGATGAATCAACTTGCTGAGGTACATCCTCTGTGCAACATGGCGACGGCTGCATTAGACTTTTTTGTTTCGTGAAGGTTCATAGAGCTTTTTCTCCATTAAAATACAACTGTGATCAGTGGCTTAGAGGCACTCGTTGCACACTCTTCAATGACTTGGTGCATCTATGAGCGTTGGGGAACTATGAGTGTATGTTAAGTTCAGATTTATGGTCCAAACTAATGACAACGACTTTACAACACAAATCCGAATTGATCGACTTCAGAAAATGTGGCATGTATTCTTAGTGGAACACTATCTACAAGGTTGCTGAAAGAAAGGCCACGACCGGTTTTGCCCCTTCTCGGGCTCATCTGGTAGGTGCAATCCTCAAGTTTCCGTCAATCTTATATTCTAATTGGACCCAAATTGTACGAAATTCACGACAGAAAATAACTCATAGACGCGAGGTTCAGTTGGAATTCATTTGTCCCCTATTTCAATTTATCAGCTATAAACCGTGTACCATAGGCACATTGGTTCCAGCTGCTAGTTTCGATCACCGGAAAATGGGAATCTGGAACGTACAACGAAGGCATGTTCAGTTAATTTGAGAATTGGGTAGCTACGCAGTGAAGGCAATAGCTTTGATACAAGAGCGTCACTGACTGCGCGATTGGGCCATTTCTGCCAGTGTCATTAACCACTGGTGATTTGGGTCCCTGGGTCCCAATCCAGGGAGGCGGCAGTTGCCCACCCGACTAAGTTCACTGGTTAGTGTTTTAGAACTTCGTTGCCAAGTCATATAATGTCCACCTCTCGGTCGCTTCCACTCAGCACAGGGCTGGGTGAAAAAACCTCTGCGAGCCAGACGGCCCTCTGGTATGCGGAGTACATGTCCTAACCAGCGTAAACTATGAAGCGTGAGTAATTCATCTATCGCGGGAGAATTCCTTCTGCCTACGACCATCTGGCGTATCTCAGCATTACTAATCCAATATTCCCACCAGACCTGACCAGTGCTGCGGAGACATCGATGATCAAACACTGACATTTTCCGTATGTCCTCTGCGCGTAGGGGCCACGTCTCTGATCCATAAAGGAATCGCACCACTGTAGTGTAAATTCTTCCCTTGACAGACAAGCTCACGTCACTTCGGCGCCACAGGTGTCGGAGGTTGGCAAAAGCTGCCCTGGCCTTTCCGATTCGAAAAATAATCTCATCTCCAACCAGTCCACCGGAACTTATACAGCTGCCCAAGTAAACAAATTTATCTACCACGTCGATTGGCTCACCTGAAAGCATGAGGTGCGGGTTTGATCCCACCCAGTCTTGTACCAGCACTTTCCACTTTGCGGGTGTGAAGCGCATGCCAAACCATGCGGCAGTTATTTACGTTGTTAAAAATCGTTTGCATTTCGGAAGGGTCTGAACCAAGGAGAGCAATATCGTCCGCATACTCAATGTCTGCGAGGGAACGTCCCGGGAGCATTTCGACTCCCGAGGTTTCAGAGGCAGGCAGAGAAATTTCAAACAGCATGTCAATAACAAAGTTGAAAAGGAAAGGGGAAAGAGGACAGCCCTGCCTTACACCACTGGACGTGGTGAACTCAGACGAGAGCTTCCCGTATACTCGTACGCGCCTATTAAAGCCAAATCAGTTTGTAAATGAATGTATTTCGCCAATGGCGCATCTCTGTTCGAATGGCCAAAATCAAAATTCGTGAGGAGTTCGGCCCATCCACCCATCACCGTGTAATGTCAAATCCTGCCCGATCCGATACACGAAAGGACAGTAAATTTCAGCAGACCTAATAAACGTTTCACTGCCAAAACAGTCTACTACAGAAAGTCCGTGTCCCCCTCAGGAAAGGTCGTTGGCTTGTTGACTAGTTATATCCACTCCTCCAGTTGCAATTTCCCATTTGTCTGGCACCAATGAACATTGACAGCATTGACGTGCACATTAAAACCCTATGTGGTTTCCCAGTCTAGACACCATGGTTCTCGAGTTAGAACAGACGGTTGGGTAGAGAACATACGGTGTCCCCGTACAACTGTTGTTAGCAGAGTAAGGTTTTGTGGGCTACTCTTGTTTGCTTGCCTAATCTGAAACGTATTACAGAACCATGCAGTGATTCTGGCTAGCAAGCTACTGGCCGGCCATGAGGCGGAGAGCAGCCTGGCGTGGATGGTAGAACTAAGGAGAAACCGTGTTGCCATGCAATACCATTGAAACTCGCGATGGGGTGGTCAAAATGGCTGACCGGTACTGTCCCCAATAGGGAATGATCCATTTCTCTAAAGTAACAATTAGGCCAGGGAAAGCAAAGCCTATCCAACTTGGCACGGCTGATAAGGCAAAGTAAATGACCGACGTTAAGCCATGTCCCTGGTTTCGGCGATTGTAACATGAGTGACCAGCCAGTGATGGCCGAAGTGGTTAGAGCGCGAATTTACTTATCGGAAGGTCCGTGGTTCGAATCCCGCCTCTGCCTCTCGACTTCCCCTGTCTAGGCTTGGGCAACCTGGCAGTATCTCAGCCCTCGTGCGGCATGGCAGCTAGGCACCGGAAGGGTGTTACAGCTGAACGAGCCAGTGAATCGTCGCAGTGACCACGACTGAGAAAGAGATGACACGTCTGACTACTCAAGGTACTGTAGAATGCAGCTTATGTGCATAGTTCATGCATCATGTGTGCAAATGAAACCCGCTGAGGCCACTGAAAAATCGATTCGCGAGGGTCTCCCAAGGAGAACTTGAATCAGTAGGGATGACGGTTATTTGATTTGACCGAAATGAACATGGCTGACGCAGTGTATAAGGAGCATTGGTTTAATAACTAAGGATCAAATTACCTAGAAACATTTTTCGTATGGAGGGAAGGGAGAGATATCGGTGGGCTAACAATACTTTTTACTTGCCCAAGCAAAGTAAGAGGGTTTAGTTGAGGTATCCCCTTGAGTCCAGGAATCAAGTCTGACGTATGAGGCAGCATGCAATAGGGATTTCCCAGACTTGGCCACAAGCCGCTGACTCGACAGTCTGACCTTTTGGGATACAGGGGGTTGGATGACCCGAGGGCGCATGACTCCTAATGAAAACGTGCACAGAAATCGCCTTTAGGGCAGTACCACACTGGTATTTCGACCGTTTTTAATAACGTGAAGGCGGTCACGATCAACCACGGTCGACTGGGGGAAACACATTGCAGCCTTCGCACTCCTACCGCAAAGGACAGTACGACTTTACCCGCAGGCCGCCTCACAGTACGATTACTCGTAGAACGGGACTTCGCTGACACTATTTGACCTTCCTGGGATGAGAGAACCTTGAGGAACTGGGTTGCAGCCAGTGTAGCCCGCAAGACCACTGCAGCAATATATTTTGGTATCTTGACCAAATACTTGTTCTGCAGACATTTGTCGAGATGCGGTTGCACACGAAACCACTCTCAAAAGCTACAGAACCCCACCTCTCATATACGGATCAAACACTGCCTAAGCAGAACAGTAGTTGCAAAAGACCTATATAACCCATAAAGATCGGTACGGCCGTGACGGAGCAAAACGTACCGACATAAATTAGCTTGCGTTCACGACAAGGTGGCGCTTTAGAAGCAGCCGAGACTTGCAAATAATCTTACACAAAGCCACTCCTGATGCGACTGAAAACTGTATGAAATTGCCTACCAAATGCGATACGAAGCGTAGTGCTTATCGAGTTATGCCATTAGTTCATTGCAAAAATGTGCGCGGCCCACAGCGACCGCAGTTGTCCGTGTTAGAAGAACAAGTTTGGACTTTGTTCTGGTGGTAAGGAACGGAAATGCGGCTAATATAACCCACAGGATTACTGCAGCACCCAAGTCCCACCACCATGGCAAGGTGGGGGCTATTTACCGGGCAAGGCTAACATTAATGACTACAAAACGACTGAATGGATAATAACGACCGATTGCGACATCACCCCACACCGGTGCTATCGACGATGGAGTTGATGGGACAGGAGAGACAGGACTGAGTAGACGTATCGTGGATGTCAGAGCACAATTAGCGGCCATTTATTATGTCAAGCGATTTCGTTCGAGACATCGCGAACATACCGTTAGGAAAAAATAAACGAATGCTCTCGTCACTACATTTTTTGTGCTCCACATATGGCAACAAAGTATGACAGCTCCTACCATTAAATTTAATCACCCTGGCAACTGCCAACTTTCTGTGCAGGGAAAGGGTACCTATTGCTGCGACGACAGGGCTCATGGACGCAGGCAACGGCGGTCCTGCATTGAAGCTGCCACCTGCAACGCGCACCTGGCTAAGCCACACCTATTCAAGTACATTCAATGTCAATAAAATCACTTGGTTATCACCCTCAGCGCACAGATGATCAATCAATCAATCAATTTGTCAGCTATAAACCGTGTGGGCAGATTGGTTCCATCTGCTACAGTTACGATCACCAGAAAGTGGGAGAGTGCCGGAGATACGGCCAACCTTTGGAGGTGATGGCATTTTCAGTTAATTTGAGAATTGGGTAGCTACGCAGTGAAGGCAATAGCTTTGATACAAGAGCGTCACTGACTGCGCGATTGGGCCATTTCTGCCAGTGTCATTAACCACTGGTGATTTGGGTCCCTGGGTCCCAATCCAGGGAGGCGGCAGTTGCCCACCCGACTAAGTTCACTGGTTAGTGTTTTAGAACTTCGTTGCCAAGTCATATAATGTCCACCTCTCGGTCGCTTCCACTCAGCACAGGGCTGGGTGAAAAAACCTCTGCGAGCCAGACGGCCCTCTGGTATGCGGAGTACATGTCCTAACCAGCGTAAACTATGAAGCGTGAGTAATTCATCTATCGCGGGAGAATTCCTTCTGCCTACGACCATCTGGCGTACTTCACCATTAGTAATCCAATGTTACCGGCAGACGTGACTAATTCGACCGTCAAACACTGACATCTTTCGCATGTCCTCTGCACGTAGAGCCAACACACTATGGATCGCACCGTTGCAGGGTAAACTCTGCCTCCGACAGACAAACTCACGTAACGTGGGCGTCATAAGTGTCGGAGGTTGGCGAAAGCTGTCCAGGCTTTCCCGATTCGAGATGTTGGTCTTAAGTGAACGAAATTGCAGCATCCGGAACACAGCCGAAGAGCACTCTAGCTCGAGCGGGAAATTACGCGCGTCATAGTCAACTCGCTACGTCAGCTCTGGTGCTACTCAAATGGAAAGACCAATTTTAGCGGGAACGTGACCGTCTTTAGATGCGAATTATTACTGACAAACATTAGCCCCTTGTTCTGAGGGTTGAAGTTACGCAGACGGAAGCGGTTCTTCGGAAGATTCATGTCACATTATGCGACCACGAGAAACCGTTTTCTAGCTGCTGACAAGCAACCCACTGTAACCCTATACTTGGGCAAGACAGAAAAATGAACCGGGTTGCGATAAACTGGCAATCTGCCCCCTCTCTGGCTTTGATAGGTGAAATAGACTTGTGTTTACCATTGTTGGGCTGTCAAAACAAGTCCGGGTTCTGCTGACAACAGTTCCAAAGATGCCAGACTGGATGCACGCCTTCGACAGCAACCCACAGAAGACTGGGGATAAGTACACGGCAGCAGTGCAACCAGTGACTCTGCTGGGTCAGATCGATTATCCTAAATAATCGCATTCTCATGGGTTTCCCCATAAATCCTACGTCTCCAAGGTCATGAATCATTCATGTTGTAAGGGTGCATCAAAAACCGAGAAAAGATAAGTCATTAAATTGATGCTAGAGATCCTCTGGAAACCCGACACGGGAGAACGAAGTCGGCAAAGGAACGTCCTGAGGATATTATTCGGGAAGAAAATTGAGGAACCAGAAATTAGACAATTACACCATCGAGTACGATCCTCCCGTATTCGTCAGTGTTCCTTGTTTATCGCAGGACAGTTTTTCACCGGAAAGACTGAATTGGCTTACGTCAATAGTAGTACGGAAAATCTCGGAGTTTGCGGTAGGATTCAGCGTTAAACAGGGATGCCGACGCTATCCTGGCAATGCGAGTCAGGCTGAGAAATGAAAAGTATACAAATAAAGTTCTCTAGTGTTTTCTCTGCCTCATAATCAGTTGGCAATACTTAATACCAACTAGTCATTTTCAGGACAAGGAAAGTGGAATCTGCGCAGAACCTTTGTACTGAAGTCATTTGGACGAGTTTGTCGAGAACGATTTCAGTGAATATGCTTTCTCATTCACGCGAAACTGAGTTGCCCAGCGTAACAACAGAACAAAAAACTCCAGAAGCAAAGCCACGTCGTATATTTAGCATTTCAGGCGCTTACACCAGCAAGCCGGGCCTGAGTGCGCTTCCACCGTTCGAGTGGACCGTGTTCAGGTTGGTACTTGGCACAAACACCATCGGAGACAAGATGGCCTTTCTGCATCATCTCCTGAAAGCCGGTACGAGGCCATTTCGTGAAGCCCCAGTTGCGGGACACTGCGATCTGAAAAAGCGTATTAAACGCGAAATCAAAAGTATTTGAAGTCGGTGGGTTGACTTGCAAGTACCCAAGATTTTACCATAGAAACACATGAAATGATATCGAAGACTAAAATATAAAGTAGTGTGATGATATAAGATCGATATGCGGTTCGTAGATTGACCCGTGAGTGACTCATCTGCGCCTCATACGGCAAAAGGCGGCGAAAGACGCAGGGGAGTAACACAACTGAGAACTAAGTTAAGCGGTGGTACGGTTCAGGACACCACAAACTGCTCGCCGCCCTCAGGTGAACTGACTTAAGTGATCCAGGGTTGAACAATTCAACTGGCCAGGTATAATTGCACAGCCGGATTACCGCCTCGCAACGCAGTCCTAGACAGTTAAGTCGAAGCCTTCGACAACCTCGGAAATAAGGGAGTCCCTTTTGTTCCTCAAGCGTCACCGAGCTGCTGATCCTGACAAACTCCCAATCCCTCGGTTCAGAGATGAAATTCTCAGCCAGAGCTTATCTAAGTGCTCTGCCTCTCCTCGGGAGAAAGACACCTTCCCTAGTAACTGGGGTGAGTCGAAAGTGGTGCCCATCTACAAAAAGAGTGTTCGCAGGGTGGCGATTACAAAGAAAGTAGCTTGGCCCCGTCTGAACATATTCTGCGTCGCTCATTTTACGTCGTTTTATGAAGGCGCATGAAAACGGCACCTGAGGACAGCAAACGGAAGTCTGACCAGAAAAAAGATGTGGATCACTCCGTCAAGTGTTAGAGAAACGGCTTGGATATGGTCGCCTGCAATCTTGGTGTTCCTTAAGTGCATTCGATTGTCGCTTGCGCGACCGGATATACTCCAGAATTTCGTGAGCTGTTTGTGTCCATATAGTGGTGTTTGACAACCATTGATTCATAACCATAACTCGCGTGTGCGAATTCGTAACGAGACAATTGGAATTGCATTAGCTCCAGCATCACCGACTACGATAGCTTGGTCATGTGCTACGCAAGCCGAAACACCGTCTACCGAGACGAGTGTTCTTCGTGCCTACTTCGGAATGGCGCAAACCGTGAGGTGGACAACGCATGACTTGGCAGAAGGGCGTGAAAGAGATCACAAAGAGCTTGAATGTTGTCGGTGTTGCACGCCTTTCAGAATTAGGTCCCCGTGACCCCGCCTGTGCTTGGCTGGATGCGCTGTAAAAATGGCGGCTAATCGATGTCAGTGGCGTTCGCGCTGAGTTTCTTTCCAGATTGACTGATTGAGCGCATCGAGATGTAGGCATCTCAGAATGCTTGACATAGGCCAACAGTGGGTCCGGTCCCTCACCCACTCTTTTTCTCTTCTTCTCACTCCAGGGCCTTAAATATAATTAGAGGAACCTTTGGTTGTACGGCAGTGTAGCATCAACGTCAACAATGATGTTGCTATCTTTGATGATGAATTGGAAAGCGAGTGCTCGGTTGCTCAACGGCATTTCAATCGAAGAATGTGTCCAGCACCAGAAACTGCGTTGCCTAGGGTATGTATTGTGCATGCCAAACGATTGTTCACCATATCCAGCTCAGAGTTGCGAAGGCAGGGAGGTGACCAAACCTTGATGTGGTAGGGGGTAGAGACTCGTCTTCTAGGATGTGGGTTGCATGATTCCAACTGCGCCCGGTTGGAGATGCTGGAAGATACGGCTGCTAATCAAAGTCAGTGGCGTCCTTGATGTCAAATCCGGCCAGATTGTCTGAAGAATGAGTGTTTGAAGGTGTAGACACCTCGGAATGACCGTGGCAGACTGACATCAAGTCTCTTCAGCACCCACTTTTATTCTCTGCTTTCAAGTAAATGACGGTTATACGGAAATGAAAATTCAATGTGTGGATGTCGCGCTGAAGTTTTTCTACAATCGATGCCCGACAAGGATATCCACTCTATTTAATCTCTAATTTCGTCATTGATGAGGTAATGATGCGAACAATCGACAATCTCCGGAACCCCCAGTGTTCAGACCTTTCGGAGCGAGACCTGTCGACCTGGCGTCATCATCTTAATCGACAAAATATCGGTGAGTCTCCGTTCAACCATAATATAGAGCGGGAAAAAAAATCGTTTAGCTCTAACACCCTCTCAGTGCCTAGTTGACATGCCACCCGTAGGGAGCACGAGGACTGGGATACTGCAGGTTACCCAAGCCTGGACAGGGGAAGTCTAGTGGCAGAGGTAAGTTTTGAACCACCGACCTTCCGGTCAGTAAATTCGCGCTCTAACCACTGAGCGATGTCACCCCCCCCCAATATAGCGGAGAGATTTACTGTGAAGTGTAAAAGTGGACAGGGAAGGGACTGGTCGGTGCTACGTTCCCTAATGACTCCGAGGTGCTAACACACCCATTCCGACATTCTGGATAGAATGACAAAGAGGAACACCAGGGACATTTATTAGCAGCTATCTTGAAGCCTCTCCAACCATGCACACGGAGCAGAAGGCGAGTCGCACCGAGAGCACAACAAATGAACTTCCAGCGTTCCCGGCTTCTTCCATTCCCATGATCTTCCATGTCCAAGCTTCACGTTCGGGAACATGCTCACTTTCAGGTGACGTGTGGTGATCCATGGAGGGATTCACACTCGATGGGGGAGTAAGCAGATAAGATGGTCAGCGATCAACTCCCCGCTTGTATGACTCATCCACAGATACCCAGGTGGACCGACTGTTAACGGATATCCACACAAGCATGGACTTGGTGACTTAGAAGGATACCAACCCCTGCACATCCTGCCGCAGCGGCGTTGGATCATCAGAAGTGCACAACCGGAAGCGAGTGGACAGTGACCGGGTGGTTAGCTTATTAACTGGGCTTGCATCTTGGGTCATTATTTCAGATACACAGCACACATCAATGTCAAGCATATGCAGTGTGAGAACATGAACAGTTTGTTGTCCTGCTTGCTGGAAAATGCGAACATTAAAAGCACTTGATGCTTGGAGATTGATTTCGAGGATAAGGCTGCCAGTGCCGGCTGATGCAGATGTTACGGTCAAAACAGATGCAAAGTGAATGGGTTACGTTGAGTGGACCAAGCCTGGTTACAGTATTATGCTCCGTGTTTATTCCAGTGCTGTCAGGAATGTACGTTCAGCTGTATCACCCTTCCAGGGCCTAATTGCCATGCCGCCAGGAAGCATGAGGCCTGGAACACGCCAGGTTGCTCAGACCTAGACAGGGGAAGTCGAGAGGCAGAGGTCGGGTGCGAACCACAGGCTTCCGGCCAGTAATGCACACTGCTCTTGACCGTCTCCTCTGATGAGAGGTTTTTGCGGCAACTCCAAACCCTTCATGTTTCCAATTTTCATTAGGGTCATTTCCCTCGATGATTTATGGCGACTAAGCACCAGCTTCGCCATTAGCATATTGCCATCCACGAATAATGGTCCCTGAGTTTGAGTCAAAACGGTGGTACCAGTGACATTTCTGCTATCAAATTAGATCCAAATTTTGGGGCCGTTAGTCGTGTGGCAGCTGATCTTTTTACAAACCTTCCTACGCTCGACACAATGTACTTTACGTTCCACAGCTAAGCATAAGTAACAACCCGAGTCCACTAAACTTAGCTAGGTTTCGTTACAAGCTCGAGACAGCCTAGTGGCTAAGACCAACCCAGTTTCGAACTTTGCAGTCAGAGGCGGGGTGGCCACGTGTTCCGCCATTTCTGAGTACGTGCACTGAATGGGTCGAAGCTACCCCAGATTGCTTGCTCTGGTTTTTCTTACACCAATCAGCATTAGGGTTTGGAAACAAAACCCGAAGACTTTGGACCGTTACTGCAATGGTACCGCTGAACAGCAGGAACACACTGGGACGTATACATACACAAGAAACAAGTCGCTGGAGTGCAGTTCTGCTGAATCGGAAGGATAAGTGAAATGATCAAATCACCGGGCCTGACCGCTTACATTCAAGAAAACCATGTTTCGTGACAATTACCTATGAGACACAACTGGATCAAATGCTGGGTGTCCAGCTGTTTCTAAGCTTGGACAACAAGGTCATGGAGCCTCTGTCCGCATCACCAGTTTGCAGGATATTAAAACGAACTACAAACCCGACACAGAATATCAACAGAACGCACCTTCTGGCGGCCTGGAAACTTCATCTTAGCGCGTCTAAGGGCTTCCATTACTTGCGCCTGATGTTGATCTCGAGCGCGGACTGACATGATAACTTGTCCAATGTCAACACGGGCAACGGTGCCCTGAGGCTTTCCATAGGCACCCCTCATGCCAGTCTGCAAACTAGAGAGAATGATATACATTGAGGAAACTCACCGATCGGCGCCAGCGCATGACAACATTTTGTTTATGCGAATGACGTGGAAGGGATGCACGCGCACACGCCCATGAAAGTTTTCTTTCCCACAGTGCTTCAGCAGATACTTATTCGCACAGATACGCGCAGCCTCCAAAGCCTCACTGGAAAGTTGCTCATACTCGTCAGATATCAGATGAACACAAAGTGGGAATTCCTGAACGTCAGCTTTTTTCCGACCAAGATCGTAAATGCGAATCTTTGGGTCAGGGACTCCCCGACAGAACCGGGACTTCGGATAGGGCTTGTTTTTGCAATACCGATAGCTAATTCAATGTAACAATAAAAGATTTCATCCTACCATCGAGCCGGCCGCCTACCCATCTTGTACGCACGTCAGGACAGTCGAAAACAGCGCCTCCAAAGCGGTCCGTAGATTTAAACACCATCTGGGGTTTCACATTTGGGCCTTTGATAGCAGCCACACGGGTCGATGGCTCTCTTTAAACTGGAAAATAGTGTTCTAGTTGTATACACATTATCAGGCATTAGGCTCAAACCCGTAGTTCGAAGCTTCGGGGCTTGGGAGTTCCGGGGCGCTTCTCCTTAGCCGGCAGATGCTCGTTTCTCCAAAACCTTAATCTGTCGAATAAAATTTTTCATGAAAATTTGTCACTTACTCTACGCATGATGAAACCAAAGAACTGACATAATTCGTCTTTGTTTCCTTCGAAATTGTATTATACAATCTCATCTGCCGTAACAATTGGCGCAATATCAGGTTTAATGTTGCGGTATTGGGGCCGACCCTAATTCGACAGATGCTCTTTTCTCTAAATCCTTTGTAGGTCTAATTGAAATGTTTATGTCAAAAGGTTTCGTTCCGCTGTTTGTGTGCTCAAACCAAAAACCACCCTAATCTGCCAATTTTTGTGGGCATTTTTCAACTAATTTCCTCTTCGTTATTGGCACGCACTCGATTTTAAGCTGACAGCAATATGGCTTTGGACACAGCTTCAGGTGAGTTTGATGGGAAAGTGGCGGCTGTACGGTTTTCATCCAACATGACATTTGACGAGGCCTTAAAGTATTCATGAAGAACCATTATGTGATGTTTGCGCGTGCAGCAGGTAATCGAAGCACAGATGATGTTCCGCGTTACGAATGGGTACATTCTACTACAGCAGTCGGTCAGCAAGACCAACAGAAAGGGGAAGAATCCAAAGAAGCTAGTAGGTTGAGCGCAGCTGATATTAAAAAGCGTCACGCGAAGCACCAGTCGTTCAATACGTTAAGGAGACAGGGAAACCATCTCGAAGTTACGCCTTATTATCGTATCATGTCATGTCACCATATCATCATATCATCATATTATCAAACATAAGGTTTCCAAGTTTTTTTACGATCGAGATCCGGTAAGCAGACGGCTAATCCAAGAGGAATTGAGGGGGGCATTGCTGCATTTTGGAACGTTCTCGTGAAAAGTGCGGGAGTTTGCAACCGGTGAATTCGGCAAAGTCCTTAACACTCGGGAGACATATACATCTACCACCTAAATTGTCGGCAATACCTGTTGGGTGAGTGACAGTTGTTTTATGGCGGCAGATGATATGCGTTCATTCCTGGCAAGGCTTCGTTAATCCGGACGTATACTTGTGTTTTGGTTGGGTAAGGTAAAAAACCTCATATGCTTCTCTAGAAGACAGCAGAGAGCGCTGTTTCGACGCTTCGTGGATGGAGTGGATGTTGATGGGGCACACGCGATTCTGGCGTCTTTTTGAACCAACTAAAACCCGGTTTGTGGATGCAAGCCCTACAAGTATCTAGTCACGGATGACATGGCTACCGGAGGTAAGTTACGAATGCCTTTGTGAATTGCGAACAGTTTGCCCCTATGCGTGAACCGTTTGCCTTGTTCAGTGAGATGATGGGCGAACAGCATCAAGTGAAGGCCTTCGTCATGGAAAAACTCGAGACACGAACGGGGGCGGCGAGATAAGTGTTCGGTTGCGATATCGTGTGCTGTTCCCACGTTTGCGAAGCTTGCAGTTAGCAAGTACGTATCACTTGTCGTCCACTTGGAGACACTTGGGACAGCTTGCGAAGCTTGCAGTTAGCAAGTACGTATTACTTGTCGTCCACTTGAAGACACTTGGGACAGTGACGCGTTGCGTTGGAACAGATGAGGTAAGGCAAGTCTACGCTGACTTAACTATAGTTATTTGCGCAAACTCCCAAGCACTCCCAGACAGTTGACAGCTGTGCCGATACACACACGCAGTGGATAACTCGAAGGCAAATTCTACTGTGCGACGTGTGTGCCTGATGACATGCCGTCGGTGCTCGAGTATACCACGCCTCAACCCAGATGGTTGTCTAGGGACACAGAATTGGACTTGTATGCTTTTTGTCCTACCCACTGGTAACAACGGCCGCTGGAATACAAAGTATCGCGTACCAAACTCCTTGGCTGTTGTGATCGAGAACCGTGCCGCCCGTGAGCTGGTAATCTCCAGGCTTGTCTTTAAGGTGAGTGCGCATATAATTAATTTATTTCTGCTGCATAGCTCCAAGTCCTTCTAGAAAGCACACAGGTGTACTTGCTAAAATGTATACAAATAAGGCATGTTATGAGGTCAACTTGGACCGAAGCACATAGTCATAGCGCAACGTGTCCTAGAAGTCCTCATGCTTTCAATTTTTCTTCTCCAGGGAGTAGCAACTCGACAGCTGAGTTAATAGCACAATATTAGTGCCCAGGCTGTGGAATGCCGATTATTATAAAAAGACGATGACTTCATATGACACAGTTGTAGTGCGATCTTTCCCAGTGGGAACGAGCTTCGGCTACCGCAGCGCGAATCAGCCGCCAAAGATCACTTCAGTTAACAGCGGTTCTACAAGATTTTCGCCGCCCAACTGATTACGCTACAGAGTAAGCATTGTTCCCAGTTTTTCAGCTGCCTTACTCACCGTAATGTTTCGATAAAGAACGCATATCCCCCTCTCCCTGAAGGAAGTTGACAGCTCGCTAAACACCGCGCACAAAGAAGGCCGTACATTTCCCGCCAGAACACTCAGCATAGAATAGAAATTTTCATCTCATTCAAATGTGAACGAAGTACATTACATACAGCTGGTAGACGAGGCACCGCGAATACCTGCCCGCGTGTAGAACGCGTGTCTGCTGGGATTAATCAGCAACAAGCCTGCTTCAATGTTAGAAAATATCTTGATGCGAAAGTCGCGAACCGCTGATCCTTTCTGAAATTACGTGGACAATAGCCAGGAAATTATTGCTTATGTACTCTTAAATATCTTGATGCGAAAGTCGCGAACCGCAGATCCTTTCTGAAATTACGTGGACGATAGCCAGGAAGTTATTGCTTATGTACTCTCCGAAAGTACTTTTGAATGCAATAAACGAGAAAAATGTGCAGCAGTTAACCTCTCTGCAAAATCATCCACCCATTTAACACGTATATCTAACTGAGCCACGCAGCTATCAAAAATAGGAATCCCGCGTCCAAATAGACCTTACGTTCGCTTAAACAACCATCAACAAACTGGGACTGCAGGGAGAGTTTCTAAAGGATCGAAAATATAACATCAGATGCTGAATATGCTATAGTTTTCTTCGTCCGATCCATGGTTCCAGAGAAATTTGGGGTATATATTTAACGATCGGCTTTGAGCAAACGCTCGCTGGATGCAAGCCGAAATTAATTTTGCCGAAACTACGATTTTCTGAAGTTGCGAATTTTATGGCGAGCTAATCCAGTCTGGCTGCACGTTTCAGTGCCATGTTGATGATGTCAGTTTGTTTAACTAAGCAAATATTCAAGGTCACCGACCACCGCAGATTCGCGTTTTACTACCAGTTTACGAGATAAAACACGAAATCAGTTCAGCATGGTTTAACATTCCGAGGTACCATTTAAATAGATGTCATCTACAGAATATTCAGTGTAAATTCTACCTGGGCAAAAAGTTGAATAACTCGTCGGACGTAACAAGTTAGATGAATGTGTTCAGCAAAGTTTGACATAACGCAGTTTTCTGACAGCTCCCGATGCGTCCAGTATATTCATGTAAGACATTACTATTACCACACACTTTCGACTTTTTGCTCCTGTAAATTATGAGGATTTCATGAAATGCTGCGTGGGATTTTCCTTAAACGTAACGCTATGTTGGTGTGTGCGCACTGCAACGACGTTTTCAAGTGCCTAATCGAGGTACACTCTGTATTTTCCTAAGTTTCAGCGTTTTTTATTATGTGGTCTCTGGCGATTCCCTTCATACACACCATCAAGGGCCGACGTATAACTATGCAGAAGTAAATGAGGTAGTTATTGCGGGGTACGGTTCGTATGAGAGGGAACAACAGTTAATATCTCGCGAGGTTGTGGCAATAGCATCAGCCGAAGATAGATTAATGCACTGTGCTGTATTGATGTGATTATGAATCTCGATAGATGACCCCCATTCTAAGATGTGCGCAAGTAATCAGTAGATAGTACAGCCTTTTCAGATATCTGCATGTGAATTACCAGGGTAAATATATCTTTCCTAGTTCCTAGTTAGAATATATCACAAAGCCCAACCACATTGCCGGAAATTAAGGCTAACCAATGTCTTTCATCATGATAGTCGTGAGCATGTTTGCTTAACTTGGCTAGTTATCGCAACGGCTAGATCCATACCTGTGAGTGACCCTGGGTATGAGGCCGCAACTATGCATGATATTCTTATACAACGGCCAGCAACGGGAACTTCAGCATCATAAGTATATACATTTCTGCTCCACCACGCTCACTCTTGAAACTTTTGAACCCCTATCGAGGAAATGCTCTTATTTATTGAATGGATTAATGCAACTGTAGTGTGGTCGCTCCATTTCGTCCTCCCTATTCCAGCTTCACTCGATCATCAGCCAGAAATAAAAAGTGTGTACCAACTTTAAGTTCGTTTACTACTTAAACACATTTGTTCAGACGTCTTAGTGTTATGGAGGCAAACTCACTCGTTGACCAGGTAGTCTTACTGTCGATAATGAGGGATCGGTGCGTACACCGACTCTGTGATGTCAGAATACAGGAACCATGCGCAACATTAGACGCAGCGGAGCTGAACCTAAAGAAAGGTTGTACAAGGCAGTCGTAGGGTCAGGCTGTATAAACTTGTATAAACTTGTATAAACTTGTATAAACTTGTATAAACTTGTATAAACTTGTATAAACTTGTATAAACTTGTATAAACTTGTATAAACTTGTATAAACTTGTATAAACTTGTATAAACTTGTATAAACTTGTATAAACTTGTATAAACTTGTATAAACTTGTATAAACTTGTATAAACTTGTATAAACTTGTATAAACTTGTATAAACTTGTATAAACTTGTATAAACTTGTATAAACTTGTATAAACTTGTATAAACTTGTATAAACTTGTATAAACTTGTATAAACTTGTATAAACTTGTATAAACTTGTATAAACTTGTATAAACTTGTATAAACTTGTATAAACCTGAACGACCACGGACGTAGTGGTGGCGACTATTTATTGAGTGGGTAAGTGCTTGGTGTCACATCAGCTCCTCCAGAGCACCGAACACTATATTCATTCCACATCTAAATTTCGTCATTTGTACTCCGTGGCTTAATAGAAACAACAGCCCTGTCGTCCTCAGAACTGCACGCAGACATCCCTTACTCAACCACAGCAATACTCCCCAGCTTGAGGATCCAACCTTGGACACCGACTATCTACTCCGGCGCTTGCGTTTGTAAACCGACACTTGTTATTTTCAGCATCCAGTTTTAGCTAGAAAGCCTTCACTTTTCGGGCCTATCTAACGCGCTGAACTCCTCTCGCTGTTAGGCTACGGCGAGGCTTTTCTCCAGGCATCTCATGTGGGATTTCACTTCCTTAAACTCACCGTCCACGCGGACGTACTGCCACCCATCATCACTTCCATGCTCATATCTGAACTATCCAAATACATTGGTGACTAAGACGGCCACTCGCGATGCGATCTAACTGTCCTTGGTGATGATGACCTAACTATGGCCCGCAAGGTTTGTTCTATGTCATTACCTCGGGAAAAGGCGTCATGCAACCCACATCCAAGCATTATACACCGCCAAAATGCCGTCAGTCCCGTCTTTGTCCTCTAAGCGGCCGATAAACCCTGATTCTCCAGCATCCATCCACTCAGTGCGTCTTGCCTGCTCATCCACATTTTTCCCACCCGGGCATCCTCTTCGCCCGTTACCCAACCATAAACATCCACCAAATCTTTCTGTACCATGTCCTCCCCTTCCGCGTTTCCTGGCTCCGGCAATGCTAAAGACTGAACGGTTGACAACTCTCCATTCGACTTCATGCTACCCCCCGAAGACGCTGTTAGTTCCAAACTCAGGCTCACATTTTGCCTTGTGTCGTCGGCTCACTTCCATCCTCCACCCCAACTATAGTGTCAAGTACAACTCAGTCAACCCTGATCACAACAAGCTAACCCTATTTCATGTACCACCAATTCTCCCCTCAAATTCCTATGTTGCCAAAAGACACTACGGGCGAGTTTACCAACTTCTTATTAGAACGATTGGCTCACTAGTTCCAACAGTATGCGCAGAAAATAGGAACGTGAACAGCTTTTATCGAATGCTTGCACCGCTGACTTAAGCGTGCTCCGGTTGTAGCATGAAACCCAGGAAATCCTCCTGTGAATCCAGAGAATCAATTGTAGCGAGGTCAAATGCTCAACCAATGTGTAAGTTAACAAAGGGTCACAAAATGCTAAAAGCATAACGCCTTGCATGCTATACGTTGAGCATAGCATCTATATTTTTCCCTGGGTTGTAACTGAGTCATACCGAGATCACTTCCTCGGTTAAACATTCAAAACCCACCATACATCCCACGGTTCTCTCCGATCCAACGTCCCTGCATGCTCTTCCCCTGACCCATCAAACGTCCAGTATTTGTTGATACGTCTTTTCGCAAAGCACTTAACATCAGCAATACGACCATACCCCTCAGTGGTATGCTACTGTTCACTGAAGCCTGCAAAGTTGTAATTTGGCTTGCACTGCAGCTACTATACCCACTTTCTGGATTGGCTCGACTGAACTCTTTGGTTCACAAAAAGGATTATTTCCGCCTCGCTGACTATAGAACAATTTTGAACGGAACATTCTGGTCGTTTAGTGGACAAACTATTTTCATTTCATACTTCTCAACCAACTACAAAAGGTGCTCAGACGACACTTTCCAGCTGATGAGAAGATTGGACTGATTAGGTGTAATGTTTTCAATATTTGGTTACAAACAAACCGTCACTCCCAGTTGGATGGTTCCTTTTCTCACGAATATATGGTGTCTCTTCGACTAGTCGTCCTGTTACATATTCATGAGTGAAGTTGGAAAGTGATTTTCGTGCCCTAGCAGTATGTATCCGCCGTGTGTGAAATCCGTTTGAGAGATCTTCTCACTGCTTATTTTCAGATTCTCTTCCTCATGAATTATTCACACATCGTCCGTGATAAGAAGAAACCATCCACAAATATCTACTTCCAGCGTGACGACATCAGAGCATCAGTTGATCCTTAAGAATGAAATTGGAGAGTTTCGGTTTTGGGACATGTTCAGGTGAGCTTTCGAAGGAATGGCAAGAATTTTCAGAGCTTCTCTTTGTCGTTCCGTAAACTACTCACCTAAGAGAATGTATCAGTCTTCCAACCGGTAGTTAGATGGTTGTCCGAATAGGTCCAAAGCTGGTACAATCCACGTTTCTTATCCAGCTGAAGTTCACCAACTGCACGAATAACAACAATAATCTTTCAGTTGTAACACCCTTCCGGTGGCTGGTTACCGTGTCATCCGGAGGAAGCATGAGGGTTGAGATATTGTCAGGTTGTCCAAGCCTAGAGATAGGGGAAGTTGAGATACAGAAGTTGGGTTCGAACCACGGACCTTCTGGTCAGTCAGTTCGTGCTTTAACCACTGGAGCGTCTCGAACTCAGCTTGGGGGCTCGTGTTTCGTAGGGTGAGCCTAAAAATCCAAATGAAATGGTCATGCCCAGACATATCTCGCGAACAGTTGCACAGAGCCAGCGTTTTATCATTCCGGTAGGTTCCGATATTCCTACCGTTCTAACTGATCGGAACGAAGTCAGATCGCTCCTAAATAAACTAAACTGATCTCACACTTCATTGTGTCTACTATTGAGGAGGAGATGAACAACGAATTTTATTGGCATTTATGCATAAAGTGTACTTGGTCAAGACAGTAGCTTTGTTTTAAAGCAACAGGAGTGATCGGTTGTTCATTGGGGAGGCCCTACAACAAGGAGTTCATATATCGTGAAGGAGTTTAGGGGAAGTCTTGGTAGGTGAAATGTTCATGTATGATCACCAAAATCTTTGGCTACCGTGGTTAGAAAGAAGCTTTATGTCATAATCCGCGGTTCATGGATGATTTCCATGCCGAATCACGGGCTCTATAACTCCACAAATAAAACATTCCCCACTGTCACCGTTTCTCCTGGTTTGCTGGTAAATAACAATTGTCTTTTAGTTTGAGAGACCGGGTATCGGTCCACTCCCAAAATACACCACGTGTTGATTTAAACAACACGTGCGAGGTCAAGGGTGGTTTACGTTCAAGTCAAAAACAGAAAAGGCGGCATAGGCGCAAAACCGAGACAAAAAGTGAGGAATCACCTTGTAAACAATAAGAATGGAAGAAAACAGTCAACAACGATTAACTCTTGAATATCAATTACCGTTCTTTTTGTAAACCAGAAAACGCCGACTATGTTTGGCCACTAATTTTCGGTTCATGCATTATCCCCGAATACCGGGATTCATGACTAGCGCCTGTTGACTGTTTTTGCCATGCACCTTTCGTTGCTCGGAGTTGACAGGAGTGATTCAGTGACTAACGAAGCATTCTCTTACCCTTCTGTGAAGCTCACGCAGTAGATTCCATTTAGACTACGGTCCCTTTCCATTATCTCGGAAACTCTCTCAACTAGTTATCGCCTATTTGCTGTCCCTCTTCACGCTAACCCCTTTTGCACAGCGGGGACCCTCTGAGTGGATTGTTCGACTGAGCTAAAACTAAAAAAGCTCCTTGTCTTACCTTGTCATTGCCCGTTTCAACTAGCCCAACAGCTCATCTCCCTGCTCGCAATCCCGGTGGTCGTCTTCACCTTGACAGAAGTATGCAGCTACTCTCGCCTTGGATTTATGCCTTCTGATCGACTGGCGCTCAGTGCAAACGAGACATCTCTTACCTGTAATGGCATTCATGCATCGCTAGCTGGATGTACTGCATACTCGCCGAGCGGAAGCAGACTAATAGTGGTCTGTTGTGCCTTCATACTACATCTGCACCCCCAGCTAGTCCTTGGTTGCTAGGCCAGCCAACAAACAACCCATCCTTTCGTGGGTTCAATTAGCTTGGTGTCACCTACTTTTAGATTATTTTTTCTATTGAACATCGTTTTATCTGATACCTCCCGGCACTTACCGAACGCTGCTGCTCTCATCCTAGTCCATCCCCATTCCCCCTTTTCCAAAGCTTCACTTTGGCAGCTTTAGCTTTGAACGCCCCTGTGGCCATCATTAATTCATTCTGGCTGGTCCCCGGTTTACACCAACATGGTTCGCCAACTGAATCAAGATTACATGTGACTCTACATTGGCCCGAACCTACTTGTGTTAATCCCTCCGCCTAATCCAGAGACGGTAGCCACAGGAAGGCGCATCCCCTGTCCGATTGCCACAGCATTGACGTCCGTCAATGGGCTGTCCAGAAACCGAAGTATGTCGATGCACTGATGGCACGGCACTGCCATACCAAGCCTCATGGCACTCCCGCTAATGCTTTCTTCTTAATCTCGACCGTCACCGCTCGCTTACTTGGACCTGTAACCTAACCTAACCTCAGACTTAAACTGTAAACAAATAGTGCATTCGGCCACAGCAGCCTCTGGTTTGGTTCTGACCCGCTGAAACTCGTTTAAAAGTAGTCATCCCGGTGTTGTGCTGCAATTTCGGTTTTCCCCTTCCAACGAATTTATTAACGGTTTTCGTTTGGCCCTGTGCATCGTCCCTATCAAAAATATGGTTGACAACCTACTTTTCTGCAACGGCAACAGCAGTGAGTCTGCTTAGCATCAATTCGAACCATATTTCTGAGACGAAGCTTGCCATTTGTCTCCACCTTAAATCCTTCCATCTCTATCACCATTTTCGCTTCTTTCGACCCTGTCAATTTCTCAACAGCTTAAGGTCATTCATGACCTGCAAAGATTTTTCACTCTAGGTTCAGGCCAACCGGCCCCATCAATGAACCGGTTGTTCATCGTGCCCCGTGCTCTCGTTTTTTATCATTACAAACCTGATAATTTTCACGTGGTAAGCTTGTCTCGTTGATTTGACATTCATCCACGTTGTCGTGTCTTCTGCCGCGTTCAGGTTATAGCGGACCGAACATGCCTCAACTCGCATGTCACCTGCAATTTGAAAATGAACATTTTATTTCCGTAAAGAAAAATACTCACAAGGGTGCTGAAAAATCTTCGACAGCCGAAGACCGACTTCACACCTTTTGGGGCTCTACAAGTAGACACAGTCTTTTAGTGCAGGTTGGCATATGCGTCAGCCCCGTGAAAAGATAGCATTCTTCGATCTGTCATAGGAAACAGTCTCGGAATACAAAGTTTGAGGACCGAACAATTTTGCTGTCACCTTCAGGTCGTATGCAGGAGAGATATCTCTCCTGCATACCCGAACACTTAGGACTGTAGCGTGCAATATGAAGCCGAAATCTAAAAAAAACGATTGAAATTTCAAAGTCCCCCTCCCCTATTATCGTCAAGTTCGGGTGCCTGGCATATGACAAGAGAACTGTAACCTGCGAAAAATCAGAAACCAGAAATAAAAAATCAGGCCTGGGGAAACAGCAGAGTTGGCGCCATCCAGCCGATCAGATTGAACTGAAGCCAGAAACAAACACTGAGGCCTCGTGGCCTTGGACTGTTGGGCACATGGCCAGGGTCACAAAAAGTGGGGATGAAGTGAAAGGACTAGCAAAGCGGGTAAATGGTAACAGGGATCCCAGAAGCATGGTTTACATTGAAACTGTAGAGACTCACTGGTGTCGCTGTTGTGGAGTCGGGCATAATGGTTCCTTTGGAAGAGTGAGATGGTGGCAACACACGAGCCGGAACGCGGACTGTATAGAAAATTTTTGATTTTTTTGTGGGGAACACACACTGAATGTCCACCGAAATGGCTACATTAAAACGACAGGTTCAGAAGGTTGAAATGAAGATAACGTTAAGGCAGCTGGGGTCAGGTGAGGAGCTTTATTCGTATTTGAAGTTAATGGAACGAGTGAGCGAGAGGGTACGGTCAAGAGTCGGAAGGGAACAGTTGCGGGTGTGCTATCAAAGTGGGTATGGCAGCGCCATGCCATCATTGGTCTGACATACTCAGGTTTTCGGACAGCCCCGTAAAGGATGTCACATTTAAGGTCATGTGCAATTCTCTGAGCGTGGATAACAGCCAACCTGGTCGTCCATACCTGATATTGTCGGAGTCCAAATCTTAAGAAGACGAGGGAATGAGATGAGATTAACAAAGTATGGTGAGTTTGAGGAGCCATCAGCGAAAGGCCAGACGTCTACCGCTATTATTGTGGGGACAACAAGTGAATATATGAGATAGAATATGGTTGGATTTGTACTAAGTAGACTAGGGACCAAGCAAGGTTGAGTTAGCTAACATATGACAATAAAGTACAATAGATCTAGTGCAAACCGGTATAAGCTCGCAGAGAGGTAGTTGGTTAGGGAACTTACAGGTGTAAGGACTGACGGAGAGGTGACGGACTAGTTTATCTGATATGTATTACTTGAGTTGTGCAGAACCATAAACTAAGGAGGGGAGAAAGTGTAAGAGAAATAGTCCCCAGTCCCCGGATCACTGCTATCACCTTCAAGTTAACAAGTGGTGCATGGCGAATGAATAGTTTTTGGGCCGTAGTGTTGCATGCTAGTAGTGGGGGTAGGGAATCTCTGTATACATATAGTTCCCATTTCATATGCTCGCTCCTGTGAGTAGTAGGTAGGTGCGTGTGTTTAGTTTGGTTGACTAAGTGCGCTTTGATGCGGTACAACCTTAGTTATGACGAAAGCAGCTACAGCTCCGTAAGTCGATGCAAGCCATGGGCGTCACACTCCTCAGGCTATCCCATCTGTTTTTTTAAGAATTTCTTTTATTTTTTATTAAAAAGACGAACGCCCAGCTTTCTCTTTTTTCATCGTCTGTAGTTTATAGTTTGCCAGCTAAGTGACTCACCGGGACGAGCCCAGCCCAGCAGCAACAAACAGAAGGCAATAGTGCTCTTTTATTGATTTCCTGAATTAGATGCCATGCTCAGAACCACCGGCGATGGGCGAAGCGCCCGTGCTACTGAAGGGGCGGCGGGCATACGAGCGCACCATGGTGCAACGCAACAGGGCGACCCTCCATGCAGGAAGTACAGACTACCACACGAGGCTTCCATCCCTCGTGCATGCTGCCAGATCCGCAAGGTGGCATGCCACCAAGCAGTCACATTTGCGACTTGTGCATTAAAAAGAACTCCAGCTACCAGATATTTTATCCGGTCGGGGAAAAGCCAGGGCAGTAAAACAGCTCATCCTTATCGAACAAGCGAGGTTGATTTGAAAAAATGCACTAAGTTTAAACATTAAGCTATCGGAAATTCATGAATTGCGGTTAGGCCATTAGCCCTAAGAAGGGCGAAACCGGTCTTTGGCTGTCGAAGGTTTTTCAGCAATCTTGTGAGTGGTTTTCTTTATGAAAATATAATGCAATGTCTCGAGTGCCGTGCCAACTGAAAAATGGAGCCTCCTTTGTGAAACACATCCAGCTGAACAATATTATAAACGAGGGAGTCAGTTGGGTCTCTCGTGAAAACCAAATTGAGTTGCAAGTAAATCTACTTTAAGTATTATTAAAAAGGTTCAGCTATCAGATTTTCCTGCTTCCCAGGATGGATATCTAGGCCGTTGTGACCGCAAAGTCAGCTGAAGCGGACTTGTGAAAGGCAACCACAGCCTCAGCCAGTTCAACAACGCATCATTGGGCACATTCAGGTCTCAAGATAGTGAAGTGGAAAAGGACGGTTAATGTTAATGCCTCGGTGCTCACGTCAATTCTATGTGAGCTTTGAACTCTTGGTAAACCAGACAAACAACGCGCAGTTGCGAGATCATGGGATGAATTTTAGGCTTCGCGATTTGTTTAGCCAAGTGATCGTTTTCATTGCCCTCATCGCCTGAGTGGTTCAGTCACCAAAACCTCACGCTGATCAGGGTTGAATAGGAAGGTTTCGTCATTTGCGGGGTTGTAACAATCGGGACTGCGAACGGCGCAAGCACAGGTCAAAATCGGAAGACCAGTACAAGTGCCCAGTTTATTTCTTGATGCGGGCAGCAAACCCGGGTTCTCGTTGAACTGAAGGGAATTCTTGTGTGACATTGTGGAGGGTCACCACTAAATGTCAATGTCTTACCAATCTGAAGCTTGCTGCGGTAATGGTCAGTCAGTCAAATCCACAAGTGCCTTTTACGTGCACGCAAGCGGTTTCACTCTTTTACCAAGCTCCGAAAAGAGGGGCGGCGAAAACTTGAGCAGACTTCCCAACTAAACCTGACATTACTGCTGTTAGCATTTCTGCCGGTTAATTCGTCATATATTTAAGCAGTGCATCCGTTGTGCCCAGAACGAAGATTCATGGGAACCCCCGACACCATAACCGTTATCGCACCATGCGGCGCAAAAAGTCCACATCCAGTTATGTGACTGCAACATTTGAGATTAGTATTCCAGGGCAAAGGAACTTGACGATTTTGCGGTTTGTTGTCTGTTGAAGAGCTAGACAGACTGGTGAAAACTGGTATTCTGTGGCCGGTTAGTTAATCAGGGTAACACACGCCTGTCGGAGATGCCCAGGTTTTGCCACCCACTTAAACGATCCCTCGTCGTAGTTTTTAACAGTGGAAAATTGTGCCAGTGGTTTTGTATACTTGTTCGATTGCGTTCACGGGCATAACTTCACACTGTTTCGGAAGACATCTTTATATGACCCACATGCGGCCTGGGTCCGTCACAAGTGAACACTGTAGCTGACTAGATCCGAAGACCGGTGACTCCTTCGGACGCATGTCAGCTTCTGCAGCTGTGGAATCCCTGTGTGCGTTTTCGTTCTTACTAGC
Source organism: Clonorchis sinensis (assembly GCA_003604175.2). Taxonomy (NCBI): domain Eukaryota; kingdom Metazoa; phylum Platyhelminthes; class Trematoda; order Opisthorchiida; family Opisthorchiidae; genus Clonorchis; species Clonorchis sinensis. The sequence continues at coordinate 29,246,817 of CM030372.1, forward strand.
CACTACAGCTCAGTTTGGCCAGGCATCCGTCGCCCCCAAGGCCACTGAATCAGCCATTCCTGAAGGTCAGCTAGTGGGCGCCGTCAGAATATTGACAACAAACCTAGACTTTCTTCTGTCAGCTTTTATCTGATTGGAATCAAGTTATTTACTAGATGTTGGCAATATGTAGTCAGCGTCACGTCACTCGCAATCGGAAAATTTTTCCGTGGGAGACGGCGCAAATAACGTCATCGCTATAGTGCAGAAGGTGATTTGGTTTAGCGCGCTTTCTTGAAAAACTCCTTCAGTTGTCGGTATCCTAGATGAATCTTTGTCATCACTTTGTTCACCTTGGATCCTAGGTATGTTTTGCACTACTAATAAGGCGATCTATTGGTGGCGAAATGCGTGACGGCGATGCATGCGGGATATTCTCGAAAGCTCTTTAAACATCCGGATGTACCATCACAATAGGTCGCTCAGCCCCACGGGCATACAAGAAATGTAAAAAAATGTCGTTGGCAACCGCAGACGTAACGTTGGGTCAGGAGAGGATAACGTCGATCATCCATAGCATTTGGGCTAAGAAAGAACCGGGTTAGCGACGCCCTAACACGACGTTCTGGTGTGCTATTTGGTTGATGTTTATGCAGATTTCCATTTTTGGAGGTGATTTATCTGGGTATGGATTTGAAATACGGGAAGATCAAAAACTGTTCCAACTGGAAGAGACGATTTTATTGCTGAAAAATTTGGTTAAAGGGTTCAGGGCAAAAGCTGCTACATCTGGTCACCGGTTCTCGGGGCACGGATTGATAGACTGTCGTCCTTCTAACACGATCAACACGTTTAGGGTTCGAAAAAATGGAAGCACTGACCAAAGAAAAACTATTCTGAGAGGTGGATAACAATGCTGATCTCAATCCGCCGTTGAAGGGTTGAATTTCTTGGGGAGGGAGTCCATGTTAATGTGGGCAGCTTTAGAGAAAGGCTTGAGGTTGCATCCGTCAGTAGAACTCATATGGGTAATCGACTACCTTCTGGCGGTGCAGAGCATAAGGTTAAGTCCAGAAATAACGCCATGGCACCAAGAATATGCAAGTACGACGATGTTGTCAGTGAAGTTTGAGGGCATAACAGACGGTATGCGCACCATGGTTTGCAGGAAGACGCGTTGGATGGCATTCCTAAACGTGTGGGTTTTTTGCTAACATATGCCTCAGTGGTGCCCGTACTTCGAAGTCGATGGAAAGACAGATCTCTTGCGGGATAGTTGCACTGATTGGGCTACTGGAATCATCCTTTTTGATCAGATGTATGACAGGCCGGTCGGCCTGAAGATGTCCGGAGCGCTAGAGCGCCAGATCTTCGGAGACATCTGTCATTAAGTGTATGCGGATATGAAGGCACCTTCATTGTTGTTGCGGACAACAGAAAGCCCAGAAGATTTTAATATGACCACGTAAGAGGCTTCCGAAATGCCAAAAAGGAGGTCCGTAATTTGGTTACTGTTCAAAATGTGATCAAAAAAACTCTGGGATGATATCCCGCTGGGAAAATTGGTCTATGTTTACTTCAAAATCCAAGGAGGCTGTAACGGGCGAACGGTATCTTCGAGTGACGCGTAATACCAGAACCTCCGGGCAGGCAAAACAAAGTCGGAGCTGGGTTTCTATACGGTACTATTAATATAAGACAAATTCACAAATTATACAAACCTCGACAGTAGATACTCGTCCAAGACAAATGGTCCACTTGGACTACAAAGGTACAAACCAAAGGAGCAAACAGGCTCCCACCTTCGGCCAGAACAAGCAGACAGCACAATAAGTTGGCCAGTGCTTTCAAGTCCTGGCGCAAACTACCGGATTGAGGCGGTCTTGTTGGTGCCTTTAGCACCCTCATCCGGTTACAAATAGGGACAGAATAAACGTGGGGAATTTCAAGTGTCAACGTGATGAACGATACAGAGGCTCAGTTTGTAACGTTGCGTACCTAGGTTTTCAGATTAAGTGGTGACGTTATTGTGGGCTCCCTTCGCAGTCAAGAGCTTGCGGCTGTGATTTTTACCGATTGGAATTGTCCTCTAGAAAAAAGCAGGGGCTAAGGAATCAACGGATATGGGGCACCGTTTGCATTCCTCACTCGGATTACCACTGGACACCGCATGGGCGATTTTAACATTTGGGCCTTTAAGCTCTGCAACCTTTTCATGCATGCCACACACTGGCAATAAGGGAGCTGCGCGAACACAAGTGGTATGCGGTTAGACATGGTGTTTTTCATACTTACATGTGACGAACATCGCTCCCACACATCGACACTTATCTGCAAGAACTTCCTGTCCAGTGGAAGCATACGCGCTGTGATGGCCTGACCGATATTGTCCGTGAAAAGCTGCTGAAATGCGGTGGAACGGTAATGGATAACGTGTGTGACTAGTGTCTTGCTAAGACAAATCTGCACAGGCATCTAGGGAAATCGCCACCGGTTAGAAAACACCTTAAGGCAATGTTATAAAAAGCGGCCATATTCACAGGGCTCAAGATACCTTACATTCCGGGACCGCTTTTTCTAGTTTTATCACCAGTTAACTCGCAATTAATCATGAAGAGACGGGTTTACTACTTTGTCCAGGCAGAAATGGTGAATGGAGCCAAGAAGATTGTACCGCCACTGCCTCCCACGCGGGATGCTTCAGCGAAGTGCGTCACGAATAATTCTATATCTGAGAATCCAGCTAAAGAGTATGCCAGCCCGCCGACTGATAATGCAGTCTGGGGAAGTGTTTATGTTTTTACTCTATGAAAACCAAAAACTTTGCCTAAAAAACTCAGAAAGGAATCCGGTGGGAGACGATGGCGAAACTTCCGGGTTGCTGCCGCTAAAATATGACATGCAGACGGAGTCACATATCCCAGGCCCGAAGTAGTACAGGGGTTATAATTCCAAAGATCCTTGGTTGGTCCTGGGACGTTTGCCTTTTCCACATAAATAAGAGCAACCTGGAAGAAATTTGCTTTTTTTCGACTTGGGCGGCGCCCACACGCTAAAGATGGACAGTAGCTGTGGGAATAGTTTAATTCACTACATCATCTTGAGCAAGAACTGCCCCGAGGGTGCCCCTCTCCGGAGAATAACGTATGGTCAGTCGCGGCGAACGCTGGTTGACCACCTTGGGATGATTCAAAAGAACAAAATTTTCCCATATTTCCAGCCGGATGCGTAGGAATACAGGCAGACGCAGCGTAGCGACTACGAAGGTTAACTGATGATTGCTGCTACTTAGGGTTGTGTTCAGATCCACAGAGAGGCAATGTTAGCCATGCCCATGGCCCGCCCAGAATATGACTAGTTGGGACACTGCGGTTAAAATCCACCATACGTAGAGTTAGTAGGTCATGGGAGACGCGGTTTTATTGGCGGTAAGATAATTAACTAGGTTGCGGTTAAAATCCACCATACGTAGAGTTAATAGGTCATGGGAGACGCGGTTTTATTGGAGGTAAGATAATTAACTAGGCTCACGTATGCTTCCTGTCCATGGAGGTGACTATGCTGCGGCAAAAAGCCACCTTGCTCCCGGAACTGGCCACAATATTGTCCTGAAGACCAAGAGCGCGGCGTCATCGTCAGGATCCTAAAATCCTGTGACTCCCACATTGCCGCTCACATCCTCAGCCACCGACATCACCATACATAGCCCAGTCCATTCCCGGAGCTCCTTGATGAAGTTGTATAAAAGTTGCACACCACAGCTACACTTAGTTGGAGAGCGATTGTTCTGCCTACCCGAAAACAATAAGACTCAGGCGGGAGCTTCATGTTCCAATATCCAATGTCACATATGGGGAAGAAAACGACGTAACGTTCCCTAACATACGTAACGGAGAACCATCAGTATGTTGTGCAACACAGTGGTGTTTCTGCAACATATTCCAGGTCCTCACCACACCCACGCGAACCGAATCACTCCACTCAGCCATGTTCGCCGACCCGGAGTCGTTTCCGCCTTATGCTGCACTAAGGATCGACAAAATTCCTAATGGCGATTCCCACCCATACACCAACCGTCTTTTGATAAGGCACGAGAATTGTTTCCATCCTGTCATCATCTTCCAGGCCCCACTCTCAGCCCACTGTCGATTCCCATAAAGACACTTGAGTACAGATTATAAGTAGCACCCCTCTTTGATATTGTACATTCAGTCCTCTGAAACGGATATACAGTCTGCAGGTTGCAGCAACAACCAGCATTACCCCTCTTTGTTCCTCTTTTACCTGCCATTCTCATTATTGCCGAAGTTTTGTTCTGCTTTCGTGACTGAAGCCTGACAATTTTAGGCCGCAGAATGTCCGGCAGGATGCTGTAAATCCAGCGCCCTTCCCCTGTAAACTACCTCACCCAGAGAGTATTCTTCTCTCCAGAGTATTCCTTTCAGGGATAGCCGTTGCGAGTTTACTCAACAACACATACTATCTCTCCAAAATTTGGCCTTAGGACGGTTCTATTACTATTTTTCACGATTCGCTGGCCGCACGACCGCCCGTAAAAGCTCGACCTCCACCGGCCCACGACTCAGTCACGCAAAAACCTTCAATTCCGCATCGATTTAATTCCGGAATAAGCTTCCCCCGGCTCTTCAGATCTAAACGGCAGTCAGTAGTTTTCCCTTCTTTATTCCTACTCCTTAAATGAGTTTATTTTCCGCCGCAGTTAAACACTGGATAAATTTTTCCCACTTCATCCATTGAAATTCCAACAACAGCGCGTTGTAATTGCGTGTACGAAACTGTATTCAAAGTTTGGTTACTATTCAGTTACACGTACTACTCTAGGTGCAATTACGGTTCGACAAAATCTACTTATATCCAGCGCCACAAGTTGTGGGACCTAAAAGTTCTTCTCCGTTTAGCGACCACGTGAATCCGAGCTCATGTGGAGCCACTGGTGGTCCGGATCTACGGCCCCTAGTCTTCTGCCCGCATATATGCCCACTGTAGAGACAATAAGTTGCAAAAGCTCATTTCTTGACCTGATCCCAATAGGCTGCGTTTTCGACAAAACGCAAAAATCTGGTCGTGATGTACTGAAATCCCAAGCCAACCAAAAGTATACGCACAGAGACCCGTGTCTGTAGTACGACATTCTGGAAATTTCATGGACTCGGTTTTGCAGTGGATATTGGTTGGTCCTGGTTGGTCCACAATGTGTCTGGCAAAGCCACGAACCTCGAAAGCCCAAACAGCGAACGTCAAAAGTGCGTCGATTTTAGCGCTAAAAACCACCGCACTGGGTCCCCAAAACACATCAGGCAACAATGAGAGCTTTACCATTTTGTGGGTGCAAGATATGACCTCAGTGAACTCTTCAAAAGTTTTGCTACGATGCCTCACAAGTGTTGCCTGTCCCAGATGCTTTCTTAACCAATTAATTAACAGATGTGTGTTCAGCTGTGCGGCAAATATGTCTATCCAAGGAAAAATTATCCAGGACCATTGAAGTGCTGTGGCCCGGCCATGTGCCACACATGCCAAGTCATCTGCTAGAATTTGTGTTGCTTTATGTGCGTTTTCCAGTTTGGTGCACACTGCGAGGTGGAAAACGTGTGACTTGGCGAAAGAGATTGTTGTTGTTACCTTCCGCCCTCTAAAATGCAGTCTCCATAACCACTTGTGAGTTTGGATGAAGGCAGTTCTTGATTGAGTAATCTCTTTGGTATTAGTTCCCCTCCGGATCGTTTCAGCACTTAATAAAATTTGCCGAAGCCCAGCACTAGGTCCCTTCCTTATCCATCACTTTTTCACTTTGGAACCTTGAGTTAAACGCAATAAGCTTCATGGTTGAATGGAACCGAAGCACCAGTGTCATTATCGATGCCGCTGCCTCTGGCACTGGCAATATGGGTCCACATTTTGACCAATCAGAGCTCGAGCTGAGCACAGCCGGCCAGTGTCCGTTTTTTGACCAATCACTTGCGAGCTGTTCTTGTCGTCCTCTACAGTCCCCAAGTATGGGCGGCAGGGTAGAGGTAAGGTCCTGCCTCACGACTCGAACTGTGGTCTTCACGTGTACTGGCCTCGCCGGCATGTGAATCCTGTCCATCCACCGTCACATTTGTGGTGCCACCCGGCTGGCGCGACCTTAATCACGCTCGCGATCAGCTTTTGCACGCAATGGAGATAATAATTACCGAACTGGCAAGTAGCACCGCGCAGAGGTGAAGAAGTTTTCCTCCGAAGTTATGATAACCAACAAACATAATGACTAAAGCTGCAACTGAAAACACAGCATATAAAGACGAGACTGAACAGACTGATCCCTTCACTGCTCAGGGATCCTGCAGGTCGAATTAGTGTATCAATCTTTCCACATTGGCCAAAACAACAAGCGGTTCTCTCAAGTGGAGTTTTTACCCAATATGGGAGCACGTGAGTGTTGCGTGGCATCGAGGGGTATGAAAATCAACCACTTAATATATGTAGTGTGTAGTGGGACCTAAAGTAGCATGGTCAACGATCTCTTGCACGATAATGGTGAACACAGTGCCGTTTGCGAGCATCAAATTCATATAGACAAGAGTTTCTATTCTAACCTAACTGAAGGTCCATCCCACGTAAGCATAGTGGCAGAGACCACCCTCATTTGTACCCGACGCCCTCTGCATCACACCCTAAGAAGAAACGAAAACAAGGACAAAAGCGAATCAGTAAGCTGAAGTATTCAGAGTGCGTATCTGAGACGGACGTATCGGTGAAAAGAAGTGTACTGGATAGTAGTTCGTAAGGAAGCAGCTCAGCCAAAGTTCACAAAGAGCATGGGGCTTTTTAGGTGAATTAGACGAGCAGGCAGCCGAAGGTCGGTATGATGCTGGGACGACCGACAGGTTGCTCGATAAAAAATAAATTATCCCTCAGCGGCAGCACTCGCTCGATGCCTAGTTACCGTGTCATCCGAAGTAAGCACGAGCCTGAGATACTACCAGGTGCTGAAACGTAGATTAGGGGCAGTCGAGGTGCTCAGGTTGGGTTTGAAGCGCAGACCTCCCGGTCTGTTCTCGCCTTAGCCACTGAGAAGACGGTTAGATTACTGGACGCTGTCTATATCGGGGAACAGCTAGAAGCTGCAACACGTTCGGAACGATCCAATGTGATTTTAGGTTCCAACGGAGAGGTCTCCTGCTCTTACGAGGGTGCAGACTGCAGACGCCGTGGATCCTCTGCCCGTATCTGGCGCCTGAGAACAGTGCGAGGTAGTGACATACAGTGTCACTTCTCAAGGAGAAACCGAATTCCGGAAAAATAATCGCTGCATTTTGGATTTTTGCGTGGTGATAAGGAAGCTTGTATTTTGCCCAGTCATCATGGCGGCCTGGACGACCAGTCATCGCCTGTAAATTCTGCATGTGCCAACGTGAGGGGTTTGCTTGAAGCGAGATGATATGGACGAAAGACCAATGCTATCTGGGCTGACATCCGAGACACTGCTGGTGGATGAGATCGCTGATTCAGAAGTTACATTACCAGGTTATTATTGTTACAGATGTGGCCTAACATCTGGAAGAAGTGGTGTCATGTTATAGGTAAAATAAGCTCTTATACATTAGTAGGATTCTGGTGGTTTATCCGAAGTGGTTGCCATCCAAATCGCTAGATCAGGAGCAATCAGTTTGATGGAGAGCTTCTTCTATTGACGTGCGAAAAACAGAAGCCGACCCGATAGGGGAGTTCCCGAAATCCTTTCGTACCCTAAGGTGCGCCATAATGTGGGACTTCAATGCGTTGGTACTGACAGGAATAAGCTGCCAGATAGCCAGACCTTCGCCTTCGTGAAGACTCTGTTTATCCTTGTGGTAGAATAGAGTGGAGTCGTTCAGTCACCCTCCGTGCCTGCCTGGAGAGTAGGTGTCGTGCCTCAACCTGCTATTCACTGAGGTCGATGACAAGTATGTCGACTTATTGCTGTTAATGCTCAGTTGTGACCGTCTTGGACTTATGGAGGCTTACGGACTATGGGGAACGCCGGCTGCAGTCTTGTGCTGACAAAACTTTCTGTGCCGTACTAACTTCCGAAACAGATGATGACAACCCCAACCACCTGGAGTGCCACGAGTCCTTGGCATCCAACGAAGGTGATGATACATGCAGCTGGTTGAGAGCCTCAGAAGAATGAGCATCCCGAAACCCAGTGTCCTACCAACCAAATCTCCCTCGATCATCAATGCTTTTGAATATATTGCAGAGCAAGAAGTTGCTGACACGTTGTGGAGTCAACCCCAGACGACTTTTCAAGCTCTGTGCAGCAGATTTGCGCTGAATAAAGGCAAGAAGCTGCGAGTATACACCCGCCATGCTGGTGGAGTACGGCACACTTGATAACCCTGATGGATACAGGCAAATTCGGAATCAATGAAATCAGCGGAGGAAACCTAATCGAGGAGCTTACAGATCTCGCGCAATTGACGAAGACGTGACAGCCTAACTGGGTGTATTCCTGTATCAGTCGGTGACGGCAGACAGCTGTTGAGTTGCCTTCACTGAGGAATGATCTGGGTCATGCCGTGGAAGACCACATAGGGCGACCAGTGCCTTTTGCCTGGATATAGTTCACTAAGCACCTGGCACCGCAGCCTATCAGACTGCCGAAACGCATGGGGAAAGCTAACGATGAAGTGTGATCCTCGACGTCATCGATAGTGTAGCATTAGCGTTCAGCATTGATGTTCCACTGCCGCACAACCATAGCTTATTTGGAGACCTTGTTGTGAAGCGAAGAATAAGAATGAATAGGGAAAAAGTCTTAGTGCTAACCTACAACAATCATTATGAAGTGCCTACACCTCCACGCACTCATTTAGACAGTCGGGATAGAAACTGATGAGCGGGCAGCCACTGACATCGATTAACAGCATCGTCTATAACAGTGGGGGTTACTCGGACTTGGACTTTGGAGGGCGAGTCACATTGACGGCACCCAGAATTTTTTTGATCTCTTTCATATCCATTGCCAGGTCAAAGAGTGATCACTTCTTTTCTTTATCCACTCTAAATAGGGCACGGAAAACAACACTTTCTTCGACAACTGATGACTCCGCATGCACAATACATGGCGAAACCATTGTAGCTTTTCGTGCTGGACGCATTCTTCGATTGAGGTTTCTGTTGGGAAACCGAGCACTCGTTTTCTGATTCTGTCAGTCCGAGTTCCCCCGTACTAGCCCACACTACCTATGGTTCTGAGACAACAGTTGTCGAAGACCCCAAGACGTCTCAGTTCAGCTCAGAGTTTAGCAGAGACCATGTCTCAGCCGCACAACAAAGTAGCTCATACTGCAACCCGATATACACTTCCTTCGAGATTCAGGGATATATGGTTTTACGCCATGGGTATCTCAAATTAGCAAACGCGACTCGAGGCTCACAGATTCATGCATTGACCTCATGTGTCACCCCACTATCGGAACTGACACAACTCCCAAGGTGCGTAAAATGCTCCCAACTCCCAGTGCCTCCTTGGATTGTAAATGGTATGTTCAGTGACTGGATGCCCAGCAGCATGACCTTACACTTTGTGGGTGTAAATCGCATGTCAAGAACGGATGACTTTGGTCAGTTCATCCAAAGCAGCTACGCCTTCTCCTCCTTGAAGACGTGAACGATGCCGTCTGCATTTTCTGGATCTTGTCCATCACGAAGTCAAATAGGAACGCAGAGGATGGGCATCCTTGATGAACAGCAGTTTGTGTACGGAAGCTTTTGGAGTGTTCTCCGTAGGTTCTCACGCGCTCGGAAGACTTAAGGTGTAAGGTGCTTATTAATTTCACAAGCTTCAGGAAAGTTCCTAGCTGAGCAAGTATCTTAAGGAGAACATGGAACCCCCTACGGCCTCGAAGGTTTATGACTGAATATGTCTGTCAAGCGCCACCGAGCTTCTGGTCCAGATGACCTCCCACCCACATTGTTCAACGATGGGGCTGAAGTCTTCAGTCAGCGCTTGGCTGATCTGCTTGCCTGCATTTGGGAAAAGGACACTGTCTGAGACAACTGGGGAGAGTCGGTGATAGTGCCTATTTTCAGAAAAAGGAGCTCGTAGTGAGTGCGGTAACCACAGGGGGATCAATTTGACCCTGGTCGTAACGAGATTGCCGGCATCATTTATGCTTTGTCGCCTTATGGTGGCTCGTGGAACGCTAACTCGAGAGAAGCAAGCAGGATTCCGGCCTGGTAGGGATTGCGTTGACCAAATCTTCACACTTCGTCAGGTGCTAGAAGAACGCCATACGTATAAGCGACCCACAATTCCAGTGTTCCGGGATTTCCAACGCGCATTCGACTCGGTTGACCGGTCTGTTCTTCTTGACACGCCCCCCAAGGAATGCTCTGGAAATTTGTGAACATAATACGTTCTTTGTACTCTCAGACTTCCGAACATGTGATAGTATGCTGAAAGCTCTCCTAAAGCTTCCGTACACAAAACGGTGTCCGTCACGGCGCCCACTCTCTCCACTCTTATTTAATTTCCTGATCGAGGGGATAATGAGACGAACGCTGGAAGGTTTTCAAATCTCTGATGTTCAAATAGCCTGTGACGAAAATGCTGTCGATCTGGAATATGCAGACGATATCGTTCTCGTCTTCGAAGAATAGAAGGCGCAAGTGTTTTTGGATGAACTGACTAAAGTCATCCCTTCCTGTGGCGTGCACTTCGCACCCACAAAGTGTAAGGTCATGCTCGTGGACATGCAGTCATTAATCACTCTACTCACTATCCAGAGAGAGGAACTCGAATTTCTGGAGCGCTTTACGTACCATGGAAGTTTTATTAGTTCGGGGCGAGATGGTTCAGTGGTTAGAACGCGAATATACTGACCGGAAGGTCCGTGGTTCGAAACCCCACTTCCCCTGTCCAGACTTGGGCAACCTAGTAGTATCGCAGCCCTCGTGCTTTCTTCTGGTGGCATGACAGTTAGACGCCGAAAGGGTGCTGCAGCTGAACGATATGTGTTAGTTCTGACTGTAGTGTGACAGATGAGGTCAATGCACGAATCTGCAAGGCTTTCAAAACAGGTTACTATCTAGGTCATCATCGTCATCATTGACAGCAACACACCAGTAATGCACACTGGTACTCAACTGCCATACGACCATGAGGGAAGAAAGCCTAAGTAAACCGTGGGAAGCAAAGGGAAGGCTAGGGACGCAGTGCGAAGAAGCCCTGAAGGAAACCAATCAATGATGAGAAAATAAAAAAGATCATCCAGTTGTAACACTCTTTCGGTGCCTAAATGCAATGCCACCAGAAGGAAGCACGAGGACTGGGATAATGCCAGCTTGCCCAAGCCTAGACAGGGGAAGTTGAGAGGTAGAGGTCGGGTTCGAACCACGGACCTTCCGGTCAGTAAATCCGCGCTCTAAGCATCAATGATAAGGTGCTTCCACCTTTGGACAGCATCGACTGAGCATCATGTCGGAGTAAGGTGTCAACAGCAGGATCAACCCAGCGTCCTTTGAGAACCTCAACGGACGAACTTTAGCTAGGCAGTCCATCTACGAAATGACAGCATACGCGCTACTTGGATCGACTGAGTGCCGTGTTCTGCGGGCTTTCTAACCACCTCCAAGCCGGATCACGTGGGCCCCAGCCAGGAAGGCGCGAAGATCGCATACAGCACTCAGTTTAGCAGTAGCCGCTTTCATTTCACGTCACCATGTCATGACCGGTCCCGCGCGAATCTTTCACCAAAAATTGCTCGGAAGGGAAAAGATCACTTCCTTCAGTAGACGATGGTTGGGTGCACGAAGCACATGCCTCAGCCACCTCAATCTGTTGTAAAAAATCGAATTCGCTACCAAATATTCGCTTACGCACCACTTCGTTGCATAGTCGCTTCAGTCAGCTTGTTTCTACTATGCAACGGTGATCAAACACTTGAAGACGTCTCACAAGTCCCATAAACATAGAGCAAGACCGCTCTTTGGTTTCAAAGAGTTTCAGAGAGCTTTTGTGAATGTGCAGTCAAGAATTTCGCCAGTACAACTTGGTGAGCATGGTGTGAAACGTGTAAACTCACCATTTACATATAAACCACGGACCCAAATTGCCATCAGTTATCCACCACCCGGATCAATAACCGACTGTCGCTCCTTTCCGAACAGTTTTGTGGATTCTGATTTTGTTCGTCTGGAGTCACTTATCTCTTCCCTTTTTAGACTCGCGCAAGGTTTGGACAACTAGTTGTGCGACCGAAAGGCCTGCACGTCATGAGGCATCCACTGAACTCTTCTAACGGCTTCACCGTCGGGTGTCAATTTGTAATGAAACCAGATCACCACATCCTTGCACTCCACTGAAGCACTGGATATCAAACAGGACAGTGCAGCTGCTTGTGCGTCGGAGAAATATCCCCGCCGGTCCAGAAAATAATCGTAATCGTCATCAGTGTCAGCTGTAAGAACCACATAATAATTTCGTCCAGCGATGATTTGGGGTGGGCAGCTGCGTATTGGAGACGGGAACTGATAAATTGGTGCGTAAACACAGGTCTGTCAGTGGGCTGTTAAGTGGGGGGACTGGGGAGGAAGCAATGGATTGCAGGCAATAGCTTGGATGCACGAGCGCCATTGACGGCGCGACTGGACCATGTTTGACAATGTCTTCAACCATTGATGCGGCCCGTCTCGGGGTCCCCATCCAGGAAGAGGGCAGTGACCAGCGCAGCTGAGTTTGCTGGTAATGGCCTTTATACTTCTCTGCCAAGTCGTTGACCTCCCCTGGCTCGTTTCCACCCTTCGCGTAGTTCTGCAAAAAGGAAGCTTCGAGGAAGTCGGTCGACTGGCATACGGAGCACTAGGCCAAGCCAGCACAACCTATGCAGTGTGACCAGTTCATCCGAATACCATTCTGCGTACTTCAGCATTGCTGATTCCGTGTGTTAGATGAGCTCTGCTTGGTCGGAGGCCTGGACCCAACAGCCAATCATGACTCAGTATCGGCCGAATGCCGGTTGCCAATGGCGCATCCAGAAGGCGTCAGAAAAACGATCTTCTGTAGTGTCTAAGTACCTTAGTTTGTAACCGTCCCCGTTGTTTGGGTCTGGGTGACCTGGACATATGTGGGCCCCTGTACTTCATACGGGTCACTAAGCAATTGGACACAAAAGAACGTCACAATCGGACCATTCTAAGTGTAATACTTTCGTGTATAAGATATTCTTTTGTGTTTAATTTTATTTCCTTTCAGCCATAGTCATCGTTGCTCCAGACAGACGAATTTCTCCCGGCTTTCATGACTACTATTCGTCGGACGGTAACAAAGAAGAAAGTCGGAGTTCCAAACGTACCCGATCCATTGAATTCGTTCAAAGTCCCGAAGAAAGCATTCATAGAATGTGCGTTTTGCCTTTTGGATCTTATCCGAACGTACTGCTTTATGCATATTTCATATGTTGCCCCATTCTATGGTACAGTGACGAGAAAGAAAAAAGTATTTTGTACCGGATGAAAAATCTTGGAGGGTTCGTTTGTACCCCGGAAACCTTCCGTTCCTACTTTTCGTTTTCATTAGATGTTTTGCTTTTCGGCCTTACTGAGCAGTACTCTTTGTGCAAAAGTTGACAGAGAGGTGGACCGACTTGATGTTCTAACCTTGTGGTATGTTTGCCGCTACTAAGCTATCAGCTGTTGCGGTCGGCGGTCTCCTATCGTCCACCAAAAGTTGTCATCCTTCTGAATGTTGGCATGAATCCTGAATGTTCGCCAACCGTACCCGAAGTTCGCTTCGATGGGACCATTTGTTAAAACGAAGAATAGAAAGGATGGCCCCTGGTTCGAACCCAACCGGGATATCTCGACTGCTCCTGTCTAGGCTTAAGCAACCTGACAGTGTCTCAACCTTCCTGCTTCCTTTTGGTGGCTTCCCAGCTAGACAGCCAAACGATTATTGTTATCATGTTATGAGGGTTTCTTCTAATTTCCCTAGACCTTTGAAAAGTGCACATGCACAGCATCAACGAAGCATTTGTAGGTTTGTTGTTACTGCTGTATTACTGTTGTTTTTAGTGTGCTTGTCTGTTACACATAGTCGGGTGCGAACCACAGACCTCCCGGTCAGTAAATTCGTGCTCTAACCACTTGAGCCATCTCGACCCCATTGTGGCTAGCTAAGCTCAGATCGAACCCGATCTCTGCCTCTCGAATTCCCCTGTCTAGGCTTGGGCAACCTGGCAGTTTCTCAGCCCTCGTGCTTCCTTCGGCTGGCATGGCAGCTAGGCTTATTACACATAGTCTCATGTTATGCTATCCCTAATACCTTGGTTGATGTCATTGTGCCTGCGTTCAGCTGTAGCACCCTTTCGGTACCCAACTGCCATGCCACCCGAAGGAAGCACGAGGGCTGGGATACTGCCAGGTCGCCCGAGTCTAGAAAGGGAACGTCGAGAGGCAGAGGTTGGGTCCGAACCACGGCTCTTCCGGTCAAATTCGCACTCTAACCACTGAGCCATCTCGTACCCATTGTGGCTAGCTAACCTCAGGTCGATACCATGTGCAAGTAATCGTACTCTTGAAGTTCAACATGTTAAAACTGTATATCCTAGTTACGTACGCGTGTAGTTGAGCGATGCATAGAAGTGCCGAGTTACAATTCATAGCTGTCGTCTCATTGTAGTCTCCAATCTATACTTACGAAGTCACCTAGCTAACGAGGTCTATGAAGGCCTGAGCTACGATAAAACAAGAGATCTTTGGACCTGATCTGTGCACTATTTGCTTCACTGATACGCCTAATACAGTATTCGTTCTGTCCGCCTCAAATCGTGTAATAAACACGACTGCCTCGTTATTGCGATTTCGTTTGTACAGGTCTTTTTTGTTGGAAGAACACACCGCCCATAAACTTGATGAGAACACTTCGAAAACCTACCACCGGTTTCGCACTTATTGGGATTCATTATGCAGATACACTCCCCGAGCTACCATTAACCTTATATTCCATGTGGACACAAAAGTCTACGCAATTGATGAACTACACTCATTTGCAGAATCCATTGTTGGTAGCCTGGATCCCCATTAAAGGCACTTATTGAGCGAGAGATATGATTGAGATATGATTGAGCATCGTTGACGTCTTTGTGATCTACAGAAAGTGTATTTTTGCAATCTGACTCCTTTTTTGCAGTAAACATTCAACACAGTAAAGGACTATTTCCGGTTACTCACTTACTAGATGAATCCGATTCCCATAACAGCCTTTTTGTTCTCCATACTATAGCTCTTTTGGAATCGGTTGCCTTGGACTCTGCAGATTACGTGGACGAAATTCTTCCCCAGATTACTCAGAGCTTCCGGTTCCCACAGCTAGCCAGATATCTGCGTATCGATGAAGCTTGGTTGGTGCATAATCGAATTCTGGAACAGTCTTTCACTGCCGCACGCAAACGATTGCAGAAGTCCTCACTTCTCATGTCCTCAGTGGAGGCCAACTTGTGTACAGGATTTTGCGTCCTCACCGACTGGACAAAGGTCGAAGAAGTTGCGAGCGGTGGACTGTCTCCGGGAAACGTTCCAGACACGTGGTTGGGTCAGCCTGAACAAGGTGGGACTCGTGACTTTTTTTAGACTTTTGGTAACATATCATGTTGTTCTTCTAAAAAATGTCCTATTGTGGAATGAAATTTATCCATTGTTAATTGTTCTACATTGTCATATCACTTGCGTTTTGTAGCAAATGGCTTCGGTTTTCCACACAAGGACGCTGGAGTTTCTTGTGATAAAACATCTGAAGTTGTTACTTTGTAGGCCTAACATTTTGATGAAGATTTACTCACACTAGTAATATTAGTCTGCAGTTCACCAGTCGTAATCGGGATGGCATCATCTTGACCATATTATTGCCGTATGGCGATTTCATTACCCATAAGCCTCCATTGAAAGCGGTTTGCATCGACACGTCGTCATTACACATACTTGACTCTTGACCTTTGGCTCTTGACTCATCGGTTCAATTCAGCACTGGTGTGCGTGAAAACAGTCATCTGAAACATGAGGCGGCCTGGTACAGTACATTCATTTGCTTAGTAGAGACATCATAAACGAGAGATTTAGCTGGGTTCCAGGCGAGTCTCTCGTAAAGCCAGATTTGTTTGCAAATGAGTTTATTTCGCTACTTTCATGCAATTCGGGTTCAAGTAGAACATAAGGTTGACGGAAACAGGGGGACTGGGCCTACCTGATGAGCCCCAAGAAGGGCGAAACCGGTTGTCGAAGAATTTTGAGCAACCTTATGAGTAGTGTACTGCGTCAAAGACAGTCATCCATTGGAATTCGTAATGGTGTATCTTCTTGCTAGGCTCAGGAGGTCCACTCCATGTGTCTCCCCTCAGTGGATGAGAGATATTCTTCTTTTTGCCTCAAACTGATTGCAAAAGCGACCCAGACCGGCCAGTGATAAACTATTTCGGTCACATGTGATCTGTGTCGAATCCTATCGATGACCCACTACATACCTGTTCGCGGAGGTATTTTAGGATTCGGAACACTATTCCCATCTGCGACCAAGTTTTGCTCGAAATGGATCAGCCACTGGGTTTTACCTTCTCTGGGGAGTGTTCGTCATCATCGTCATAATCATCAATAGCATAACATCAGTGTTCAACACTGATACTTCGCTTCGCCGCCATAAATATCTCTAATTAGCAAACGCCATCTGGGATTTAGGGATTCCTGCGTTCAAATCATCTGTTACACTACTTCAAAGATATGCAAAACGCTCCACAACAACACCAACATTGGCTTGTAAGTGACGTTCATACCCAGGAGCGTAATTTCGAAAACCATCAGGATGTTGTCTGCATAATGCAGACCGACAAGGTTTCCGTCAGCAGCTATTTGAACACCAAGATTTTGAAGACCTAGCATTCGTTTTGCAATACCAACCACGAAATCGAACAGAATTTCAGAGCATGGGTGTCTCTGTCGGACACCGCTCTTTGTGCAAATCATTCAGCTGTTACACTCTTTCGATGCCCAGTTGTCATGCGACACACAAGAAAGCACGAGGGCTGAGCTATTGTCAGATTGCCCAAGGCTGGATAAGAGCAGCCGAGATCTCAGGGTTGAGTTCGAACCACGGGCCTTCCGTGGTTGGTAATTCTACGCCTTAACCACTAAACTGTCTGGAGCTTAGAAGCACACTTACAAGGCCGCAATTCGGAGACTGCCTGAAACTTCTGAGGGATTTCCTTGATTAGCAGACGTATTATGATAAACGGACCCAGACCCCAGAGGACCTTTGAAATCTAGGAATACCAAAATTATGGGTCATTTACATCTACCAGCTGACAATTTGAAGATCTGGTCAATGTGGCCTCCTACCGGGCCGAAATCCTGCTTGTTGCTGTCGAGTTAGTGCTTCAAGGGCCGTCATTAGGGGATGATAGACAAGTGACACCAATATTCCCTTTACGGTTGGATTGCCGCATTGATTACGACCTATTTTTTTAAAACGGGCTTTGTTACTGATCCCCCTCCCCCGGTTGTCCGCAACATCCACCTTTTACCAAATGCAGACAACAGATCAAACAAGCGCTGATTGAGGATGGAAGGTCACTTGAACCTCGGTGGCGTTTTAGAGATCATATGTAGTCATAAACCTCCGAGGCCTTAGGATGTTCCAGGTTTCTAGTAAAGTGCGAGAGTCCGACTGAGTGGCTTCACCTGGCCAGGAGCATTGTTCTCCCAGGTGCTCGACTCAGCGGCCGAGACGTCATTCGTTACTGGAGATGTACGCATCAGTTTGATCGTTGGTGCTTATATGGTTACAGGCGGTTGCACGCGTGGACTGAGACAATCTTTGGGAATTTTCCATATTCCATTTCTTTAAGCTTCGGTGTCCACTGAGTTTCAACTGATTTCTGATAATTCGTCGACTTAAATTATTTCCCGGCTGGTGGGGATATTTCTCCGACGCTCGAGAAGCTGCACTGTTCTGTTTGATATCCAGTGCTTCAGTGGACTTGGCAATGCCGTGTGATAGGTGAAACTCCCTGACACTGTACAAGGATGTGGCGTTCTGGTTTCATTACCAATTGATATCCCACATTGAAGCGGTTAGAAGAGTTCAGCAGATGGCTTATGACATGCAGGACTTTCGGTCGCACAACTAGTTGTCCAAACCTTGCGCGAGTCTAAAAAGCGAAGAGACAAGCGCCTCCAGACGAACAACTGTCAGAATCCACAAAATTGTTCGAAAAGGAGCGACAGTCGGTTATCGATCCGGATGATGGGTAACTGGTGGCAATCTGACCAATTTGGCTCCGTGGTTTTTATGTAAATGATGGGCTCAGAAGTTTCAAACCACGCTCACCAAGTTGTACTGGTATGTGGCAAATGTGGGTTAATACTAAATATCCAGGGTGAAAGCGAAATTCTCGGCTGCACATTCACAAAAGGTCTTTGAAATTCTTTGAAACCAAAGAACGATCTTGACCTCTTGAGACGTCGTCAAGTGTTTGATCACAGCGACTACGCAACGAAGTGGTGCGTAATCGGGTACTTAGTAGCGAATTCGATTTGTTACAACAACAGATTGAAGTGATCAGATTGAGGTCGTTGAGGCACGTGTTTCGTGCACCCAACCGTCGTCTACTGAAGAAAGTGATCTTTTCCCTTCCGAGCAACTTTTGGTGAAAGATTCGCGCGGGACCGGTCATGACATGGTGACTTGAAATGAAAGCGGCGACTGCTAAACTGAGTGCTGTATGCGATCTTCGCGCCTTCCTGGCTGGGGCCCACGTGATCCGGCTTGGAGGTGGTTAGAAAGCCCGCAGAACACGGCACTCAGTCGATCCAAGTAGCGCGTATGCTGTCATTTCGTACGTGGACTGCCTAGCAAAGGTTCGTCCGTTGTTGTGTGCTGAGCTGAGTTGGAGTGAGGTTCTCAAAGGACGCTGGGTTGATCCTGCTGTTGACACCTTACTCCGACATGATGCTCAGTCGATGCTGTCCAAAGGTGGAAGCACCTTATGATTGATGTTTACAGCGCGGATTTACTGACCAGAAGGTCCGTAGTTCGAACCCGATCTCTACCTCTCGACTTCCCCTGTCTAGGATGGGCAAGCTGGCATTATACCAGCCCTCGTGCTTCCTTCTGGTGGCATGGCAGTTAGGCACCGAAAGGGTGTTACAGCTGGATGATTTTTAAAAATTTTTCTCACCATTGATTGGTTTCCTTCAGGGCTTGTTCGCACTACGTCCCTAGCCTTCCCTTTACTTTCCACGGTTTACTTAGGTTTCCTTCCCTCATGGTCGTATGGCAGTTGAGCACATTACTGCTGTGTTGCTGTCAATGGCGATCATGATGAACTTGATATTGACCTATTTCGATAGAAACCTCACCATTTTGAAAGCTTTCTGTGGAGTTCTTGTTGTCACGTCACTCTCTTGGAGAATACATTTTGGTATCGCAAGGAAAGGTTTCTTCGGGAGGGAGAGAGTACTGCATCTGAAATAATGTCGAAACCTGTTTTTCAAGTTCATCTGAATCCCACTGGAGATGACTGAGTCCCCCTCAGTGCCACGACTGGAAATCAATTTGTTATCCGTGGTCTGAAGCCCGCGACCTTCTGGTTGTTTGGACACGAGCACCTGGTCAGCACTGTGACTAGCTCGCAGTCATCTTTCAATCATGGGATCCACATCGTGGTGGTCCACATTGTGGTCACACGTGTTTACTGGCTTCTCCAGCACCGACTTCTCCGGTGGGAGTTTCACTCATCAGCTGAGTTTTGCTCTTCCCTTGAGCCACTTTTATGACTGTTGGTAGGATGGAGACCTGTTTGAACAAGCTGTGTACAAATCTCTATTCTTGTATAAAAGTACCTGCATTTCCATTGCACTCACCTGTCTTCCAATTCCTTTGTAGGTGTGACTGTAAATCAGTGTGCTGATATAGTTGTCGCCCGTGCTCAGAAGCGTTTGCAGAGGAAACAAGCACGGGACCAGCAACCCACGAAGCTATATTTGGTCGTTGTTCGTTGGGTCAAATCCAAGGCCTACATTGTAGCATCGGGCGCCGAGGAATCGGGAGACCGTTTGGAACCCCAGCCAGGCTATGCTTGTCACGTGTCCACATGGTCCCGGATCGATCCACTGGACCCGGCTAAAGTTAGCCTTGAACGTGCGTATCAAATGTCTCAGGTATGTTTGGGTCTCGAGGTAGTCACAGAACGTTCTAGTTGTTCCACGCAGTGAAATTTCGACAAGCGATACGGTTCTCGCTTTTTAAAAAATCAGTTTCCATGATTTCAGTGTGCGTTTGATTTCGGGTAACAGTCAGACAGTGCTCAATTTGTCAGTTCTGATTGATTGCGTGCCAACCGACACACAATCCGATGCGATCAAACGGTGGAAAGTCTCACTGGACTAAGTCGCACCCTGTCAATTTCGTGTTATCTCTGACGTGCTCCGGATGAAACAACACTCTCCGCTGATAGGATGTGACCGGTTTTCCTTTATGCCTGTGGGCGGCAGAGGGTGTGAAATACGAGGGGTGTAGTTGGTTTTGATGCGGTCCTCCTTCCAGATTGGGTCTCCGTGATCCCCGTGCTTTAGGCAAGATAGATTGCAAGAAATAGCAGCTGATCGGTGTCCCTGACGTTCGTGCTCTCAGTTTCTTTCCAGATTGCTGATTGAGCGCTTGGAGGTGTAGGCACCTCAGAATGATTAGCAAAGGTTAGCACCAGGTCCCGCCCCTCCCTCACTTTAAGTCTAATTGTGATAAATATACGGGAGCGAGATGGCTCAAGTGGTTAGGGCGCGAATCTACCGACCGGAAGGTCCGTGGTTCGAACCCGACCTCTGCCTCTCGACATCCCCTGTCTAGGCTTGGGTAACCTGGCAGTATCTCAGCCCTCGTGCTTCCTTCGAGAATGTTACAGCTGAATGTTACAGAAAAATGTTACAGCTGAACGACACACATGATAAACATACTTTTTGGTTGGATGGTAGTGAAGCATCGTTGTCAAATCTGATGTTGCTGTCTCTGATGACGATGATGCCTGTGCGTTCCGCGTAACCTCGTGGTTAATTACGGAGCGATGCAAGTCATGGTCTCCACAACCTGTAGGTGCACGATACGCCTTCAGTTATGGGTGCCTAAAGGGCTCGTCTAGCCCAGTGTTTCGTAACTAAATTTTGATACCACTTCCGTTGATGAGGTGACCAGATTCCTGTGTTTATTTGACAATGCAATTTCCAGGAATGTCGTCTCTTTGGCCTATCGATTCTTGTTTCTGCTGAGTGCATTTGGGTTTCCACATAAGCCGGATGTGCACAACCCAGAAAACGTGATCTGTGATGCACTGCGCACCTTTTTTTTGTCAAAAGGAGCGGAGATTGACATGGTTGAAACTTTGTGATGCTCGTGTGAATTGTTTTATTTTTCTCAAGTTCTTCCATATGCAAACCGCAATTCAGGTTGATGGGCCTGTGTCTCCGCCTTGGTGTACCTGAAAGTGGGAGGTTGAAGTCGACAGCGAAAATCGTGATGGAAAATGCTTGGAATCGACTGAAAAGTCATCATTTTTGAAAACGTTCTGGAAACAATAACTGAAAGGACTAGAGACGGTGTGTATAAAAGTAAATACAGGACAAACTGTCAGAGAACCGCACACCAGAATTGGTGAGCATAACAGCAGAATAAGCAAACCGCCAAGAAATGCGGAGGACTACGAAGCGCTGGTTAAAGACTCGGCGATGGCGGGACATGCATCAGACACAGGACATAGAATAAATCTGGAGAATACGTAATGCACTATTCATAAGGTTGCTGAAAACTCTTCGAGAACATAAGGTTGACGGAAACTCGGGGACTGCGCCTACCTGATGAGCCCCAAGAAGGGCGAAACCGGTCGTGGGCTGTCGAAGAATTTTCAGCAACCTTATGAGTAGTGCATTACGTATATACATGTATCGCGATATCTCGAATATCGTAGCAACTGGAACATGAGGCGGCCTGGTGCAGCACATTCAGTTGCCTGAAAACATCACAAACGGGAGATTCAGCTGGGTTCCAAGTGAGTCTCTCGCAAAACTAAATTTGCAGATGAGTGTATCTATCGAAATCTGGAGAATGTTGAAGTTTTAAGGCGGGGACTGTGGTTCACCTCACAGCGACTGATGGTCGAGGCGGTGGAATTTACCAAGCATCAAAATGTGAATCGAGGGTGCAAAACTGCTGAGCGTATGGAGAACGGTCCTAGATAAGTTGAGTTGGCACGTGATGGTGTGTGGTCATAGAAACCCCAATCCCGACCACAGTTCGCAGATTTCCTTATACACCTATCGTAGAACTGGCTCATCCGCGCAGACGGACAAAAATTGTAAACAACGTTCAAGAGGGATGCTCACGTGAAGCGAACCGGAAGAACTGGACCCTAAGCTGGACCCAAATCCATGCAGGTTCTCCATCGGTCTCAACACTTGCTGACCCACCCTATCAAAAAATACCTCAGCCGACACCTAACACTAGTTTATCCTGACTTAGTTGATTGGTTCTCCTTCCGGTCTAAATCTCGACCAACCTCGTCACTTGGCCTAACGAAGCTTTCGTGCCGAAGGCGAAAACTTGCCCACTAACAAATCTACCGGTTGTTTCCTAAACTTTTTCGAGAGTGATGAGTGTGGTTTCGCGGAAGAAGGACGTAGGCTCGTAGCACTCGTAGGCTTGGTGAAAACTCTACCCACTACCGGTCTCATCCTTCTTGGGACTCATCATGTAGTAGCCTGATCTCCGACTTCCCATTAATTCTACATTGTTCTGTGGTTACTTTATAATTGTCTGACGTCTTCTCCATCCAGTTTGGAAAAGCGGTTTGTCTGACTCGGCTTAATGTCTAACTAAGGGCTAAGCGAATCGACTGATGTTTTTCAGCTAGCGAGTCATTAAATCCTCTTGTTTGACTATCGCTGATCTGCTGTCTAAAAAAGATCATCCAGCTGTAGCATCTTTTCGGTGCCTGGTGGACATGCCACCCGAAGGAAGTACGAGGGCTAGGATACTGCCAGGTTGCCCAAACCCAGACAGGGAAGTCGAGAGGATAACCGGTGATGCCTGATTTAAAATGTGACTTCGAATGTTCTAGTCAGTCATCAGGGTAGATTCATTCATCATTTTGCGAACCATTCGTGAGCAAAGTATGAAATATTTTCTAAAAACGTTTTCAGCTATACGATTCACAGCAGGTTTGCTTGTTTTGGACTGAATGACCAGCGCACAGTGTTAGGAAACTAGGAGATGACCTACATGTTGCAATAAATCTGAACGTTTTGGCGCGGCTAAGCGAAGAAGGCCACCTACGTTGATGGAACATACTACTCGTAGGGTTGCTGAAAACCCTTCGACAATCTGCGACCGGTTTCGCCGGGTGGGTGCAGTCCCCGAGTTTCCGTCAACCTTGTGGTCTACTTGAACCCAAATTTTAAGAAGTTCGCGGACTACACTCATTTACGCACTAATTTGGTTTTAACGAGAGACTCAGCTGAATCTCCCGTTTATGATATCCTTCGATTGAATGCGCTTCAAGCGCAATCTGAGTGCTTTTTGCAGTAGATTCAATTGAAGGCTATCATAGATGAAGATCGTGACTTCTTGGAAGACGGGAAATCAAACAGTCTGTCATGAAACTCCGGTTTTCTGGTGATCACTCACGACTGCACTGTATACACACAGACGTTATCGCACACACGTGTACGCGCTATTACGAGTGAACAAGTGTTTCGTAGATGACATGCAACTAGCAATCTGTTATCGGCCTTGGTGAGCTCATTCAAACAGTGGCTGTTCCTATATTGTCGTATAGTCCACGGTTCGTGCTTCGGTTTCTGGTATCTTGAGGCAGTGTATGGGTGAATCCCCAAAGCACGATCAATTGCGTGACCCATACCCAGTATTCGGTCGTTAACACGTTCCGTAGCCAGACTGTTCGTTCAACCTAGTGAGATGTTTGGTCACTGTGGGAATCTGTTTCTGGATTTATCGCTCAACTACAACCTTCGGGCTTCTGGAATCTGATGAACACCTTGTAGCCTTGCGTAAACTCTGGAGAATAAAACAAAAGGGTGGGTGGAATCAGCAGGCCTTAAAACCGTAAACATCCCCTGATGATGGGGAAATAAGCCACACTTCAGCCCGACGGCACCTTCTCAGAGTAGACACGTTATATTAGACATTAATGTTACTAACGTCAACCGGTCTGTGGTGACGTGGAATCAGCGTCTCGCGTTACCACCACTTTTAAAATGGTATGTTTTGAGCTAGTGAGGCATCTTTTTTTCCCGAAGGCGTCAAACTGTGTAATAGCGGTAATAGCGGTAATCTCGGTCTGGACCTTCCAAGTTAACGTTCTCGTCAAAAAACCACCCAAGGTACACAACGTGTACTGAACGCCGAAAACCAGGTAATGAACTCATGTACAGCGCGTTGTTTTTGAAGTGTGTGTGTTCGATAACATTCTGGAAATTCCGACACTTTCCGGACGCGCCACTGGGAACCAGCATTCGGCATACACTGAATCATGATTGGCTGTTGAGTCCACACTTTCGACCAATCAGAGGTGGTATTGATGCTGGACCGGCGAGTGACCCGATTTTTTGGCCACCCGCGTGCGGATTAGTCTTCTTGGCCGTAGCTGGGCCTAACTGCGAGCGGTTTTGGTGAGGGATTTTGCCCAACAAACTGAGTGTTAGATTGGCAACGGTTGCTTGTCGCTCAGCCCGATTTGCTACGATCGGTCGCCGAGTCGTCTTTGTTTGTGTCCGTATATTTTGCCATGAAGACCAGGTAACCATCGGCACCTGGCACCTATCAGGCTCAATAGAACCAACCCTTGGACAGGTTACTGTAACAGTGTGACTCCTCAGTAGAAGACCTACAAGGTGGTTGGTTGGTTTGGACTTACACCTTTTTGAGAACATGCCGGAAACACTTCTTCGACCCACTGGATCATTGATATCTTAAAAAGAGTTATTTCGGTTGTCCGTATGACGAGAATCATTCCTTCCTAGGGGTACCTTCAAGGCTATCATTGCGAATGCAATTTCGTTTGTCTGTAATTGCATATTTTCTAGAGTCCGACAACAGATCTGTTATGTATCGGAATCGGGTACGATCAACAGCTACACGCGACCTGAGAACGAGCGCACGAATCCCCAGCTATGACGCGAGCCCCACCACTCCAGAGAAGAGAAGACCAGACCTTCAGAGGAGGACTTTTACTGCCTCAACCAAAGGCGAAGTACAGTGGGAGCACCGTCGAATATATTTTGGGTGACCTTGGGGAACGATAAATCCGTTAGCGCACACAAAGTCCAACTGACCAATAGGAAAAAGGCGCGGTCTTTTTGGATTGAGGAGCAACATGGCGGAAAAGGCGCGAAGTTTAAAAATTCAAAATTTCAAAAAATAACTTTGGCGATAACTCGAAAAATAAGCAGTTTTTGGGGATACTGATATCCCCAACAAGGTCACCCACAAGAAACTTCTAAAATTCGGTAGACTAGTGGGTGCATTCGGTCAGTTAACCTGACAATAAAAACCTCGTCACCGAAAAATCATGCTGTGTGCATTCATGGAGATCGTTATCCAATAAACTAACAAACAGATGCCACGTAAGTGCACCCTGTCCTAGACGTAATGCACTACTTATAAGGTTGCTGAAAACTCTTCGAGTAGTGCATCACGTATATACATGTATCGCGATATCTCGAATAATATCGTAGCAACTGGAACATGAGGCGGCCTGGTGTAGTTTGCATTCAGTTGCCTGAAAACATCACAAACGAGAGATTCAGCTGGGCTCCAGGTGGGTCTCTCGCAAAACCAAATTGATTTTCAAATTAGTGTATTTCTCAAAAATGCACTCTGTCCTGTTTATTTGTGGATCAGTGACAAAAAGTCATTGAGAATTGTCAATGAGGCACGCTGTCAGTAAAAATGGATTCATCACGTCATTTTGGATGGTGCTACTCGTCATGACCATTTGAACACTCTTTTAGGTCAATAACTGTCGAAAACATTTACCAGTTGTATTGGTGTGTGTGATTGTAAGACTAAACAACAATCTACTGGTCAAAAGGTCACATGACCGGTCTCTCCTCGTCCTCTAGTAATTCCAAATAAGGTAGCTGGTCATCCTCGATAACCACCAGCAGTTCTTTGTTAAGTTTTGATGACTCACACTGCAGATGGCTCGAGATAGCTCATTGGTCAAGGCGCGAACTTACTGACTGGAAGGTCCGTGGTTCGAACCTTGGCATCTCGACTGCTCTTGTCTAGAGTGGGCAACCTGGTACTATTTCGGTTTCTTCCTTCCTTCCACTGGCGTGGCGGGTGAATTCCAAATAAGGTAGCTGGTCATCCTCGATAACCACCAGCAGTTCTTTGTTAAGTTTTGATGACTCACACTGCAGATGGCTCGAGATAGCTCATTGGTCAAGGCACGAACTTACTGACCGGAAGGTCCGTGGTTCGAACCCGACCTCTGCCTCTCGACTTCCCCTGTCTAGGCTTGGGCAACCTGGCAGTATCCCAGCCCTCGTGCTTCCCTCGGGTTTCACAGCAGCTAGGCACCGAAAGGGTGTTACAGCTGAACAGTTACATCGCAGATCATTGAACATATGTACATTTGGGAACACCGTTCAAATCGTTCAGCTTTATCACCCTTTCGGTGCCTAGCTGCCATGCCACCCAAAGGAAGCATGAAGGCTGAGATACTTACAGTTTGCCCAAGCCTAGATAGGATAAGTCGAGATGCAGAGGCCGGGTTCCAACCACGGCGGACGGTAAATTCGCGCCCTCACCATGTGAAGTAATGATTGTTCCTGATAAGTGTACGGAATTCGCAGCTGTTACCCACTTTGTTAACCGGTTAAGTCTCCCTCATCTAGGACAGGCCCTACACACCCTATGTCCCCCCATTTTTTTGGAAGACCAATTTCCAACCACTGTATGGCATTAAATGCTATCATATATTCATAGGATCTTAACTGTTCAAGTTCACTTGTTTCGTTGACTTTATTCGGTTGAGTGCCCCGGTCCCTCTGGAATCAACGGCTGCAGCAAGGCGCATACTGTATCGTGTTCTTTTTGTATCCTAGTCTCATTGTTGTTGACTTGGCCCCCTGTGTGCTTCGTATCCCTAGGTTTACTTGTATGAGTTCGATGAAGAACTGGAACTGCGCTCAAAACCGGAACACGTCGTGCCATACGCGGTCGTCAAATGCCATTGGGAATTGAACACAGAGACCGCATCGAAACTGGAGTCTTTAAATTCCGCGACAGGCTCCATTCTGGTCATTTCCCCCAAACCCGTCCGACAGTATCAGCCCTCGTTATCCCGTCCGGCTTTGCTCCCGACCCCATCCGTCTCACTTTTTTCTGGTCCCCGGTCCCTATTGGCTCCTGGAGATATTGGTCTATCCCATACCATTGCTCAAGCTTCTGTTGGCAAAACTATAGAATCTTCTAACCTGGTTCAGCTGTCAGGCCGTGAGGTGAAAAGTTCGGTGAGTGTCGTTCAGTGACGGCTACTAGGGAAGCGTTTAATGACAGTACTGCGCTATAACTTTGTTTTCTTTTGTTGGTCAGGTGTTTATGACCATTTGGAATGGAATATATATGTATAGCGTGGGATGGTTAGAGCGGGAATTTACTGAACGGAATGTCCGTGGTTCGAACCCAACCTCGGCTGTCTAGGCTTGGGCAATCTGGCAGTAGGTCAGCTTTCGGGGTTCCTTCGGATGGGATGACAACTAGACCCCGAAGGATGTTACAAATGGACTACGGTATGGACGTTTTCCACTTTAGGTGTGGGGGAGAGGAAGCTTACGAGGTGCTAATGACTCGTTCTGTTGAGGTCACCTCAACCTTCCGTGTCCATCGTTCTCTGTTCATCATGCTTTACTTTGACGTTGTCTGACCCAAAATAGCCAGTTCACTAGGACAGTTGTATTGAGAGTCATTTTCTCTTCTAACGTAAGCATATTAGCTATACATGGAAAAATGTTGTTTTCAAGGTCTTCAAGCTCTGCATGCATTTTGACCAATAAACGTGGCAGTGTATCGGCACTACAGAATTGATCGATAAGGCGAGAGCACTTAACGCGCGGTGCGTAAGTAGACACGAATGTCGCGTGCTGCAAAGTGGAAACGAACTCAATCAGCGTTACAGAAATATGAGTTCGTAAATCTATTTCCCGAGCTCGAGATAGCTCTGTGTTTAAGGTGAGAACTTATCAATCGGAGGGTCCATGGTTCGAACCCAACTCCGTCTCCCATCTAAGCCTGGGCAACCTAACGGTATGTTGGCCCTTGTGTCTCCTTCAGGTGGCGTAGTGCTAGGCACCGAAAAAGTGTTACCGCTGGAAACTCGGTGGTCGAAGTTCTCCAGGAATGTTTGCTTACAGGCATTGAGTATGCGAACGATATTGCTCTCCTTGATTCAGATCCTTCAAAAATGCAAACCATTTTGAATGACCTAGATAATTGTGACGCACGGTTTGGCATGAACTTCACACCTGCAAACTGTAAAATGCTGCTACAAGACTGGGTGGGCTCGAACCCAAACCTCATGCTTGTAGACCAGCCAATCGATCTGGTAAATAAATTTGTTTAACCGCGTAGTTATATAAGTTCCGGTGGACTGGCTGGAGATGAGATTACTTCTCGAATCGGAGAGGCCGGGTCAGCTTTTGCCAACCACCGACACCTATGGCGCTGACGTGACGTGAGTTTGTCTGTCAAGGGTAGAGTTTCCACTGCAGCAATGCCATTTATACTGGTTTATGGATCAGAAGCGTGCCCTCTGCGTGCAGAGGACGATAGATGTCAGTGTTTGACCATCGGTCTGGTGGGAACATCGGTATTTCGCCCACAATCGTATGGAGCGCATCCTAAAGTTGGTCTTCGATGTTCTTCCCCCAACCAAGTGTGGGCACTTGAAAATGTACACTGGTGATGTTGAATGATGGGATTTCGAGGCTTGCTACTGCGGTTCTCTAGTCGATCGATTTGGATGACAATGACGCATTGTGAGTCGCATCGCAAAGGTCACATCATATTGCTCGGAGTTGTCTTGTGAACCACTGTGATAGGACTAGAATGAACCATCCAAATGTTCGATTTGCACGGGAATAATGTTCAGTTATCCGAGTTCCCCCATAAATGGGTTGTAAATAATTTTAGAAAATTGTTCATCTGTAACACCGTTTCTGCGACGAACTGCCGTGCCACCCGAACAAAGCACGAGGGATGAGATGCTGTCAGGTTGTCCAAGCCCGGACAGGAGTAGTCACAACTCTCGGGGGTTGGGTTCGAACCAGAAAACCTTCCACTCAGTAAGTTCGCACCTTAATCACCGAGTCATCTCGGTTTTGTAGCTCCATATCAAAGGGTTACCACGGACCTGATCGCCAAGTCACCTGCCTCAACTTCACTGCGCTTCGAATCTTAGTCTGTAGACCTCTTCAAGCAAGGGGTTCACCTTTGTATTCCCGTCAGTTAATTATTTCCCGTCGATTCTCCAATCGTTTTTTAAGATTAAATCTGTCGTTGCAGGGCGTCAAGAGCAGTCCAAGAACAGTCCCAAGAAGTAGTTGTACTTCGTAGAAGACAGTGCACAACTGCCAGATATGAGGCTTGGGGGTAACCGTCGTGTGATGGTCGAACATGTTTTCGAGAGATTGTGTGTAGTCCCCGAAAGACTTTTCCGTCGCTTGGATTGTTAAATTTCGTGGATCGATATCTAGGGTAGTTGTAGATTTGACCTTATCTCGATCAATCTCAAAATCGGAAAGTGCGAAAAACAAGAAGTACAACTTCCGAAAAATGTCGAAAGAAGATGAATGTCAGTCTTGTTCACCATAATACGTTTCCATGGAACTTGTTTTTCAAAATCTTTACCATTTTCTCCTAATAGTTCATGCGGAATGAACGGAAAGTTAACATTCTAACCTAATTACTCCTCACCTTTTGGGCTTTCAGGACTTGAATTCTGCATGCATGTACCACATGCAGAGTGCTACGCTACCTGACTGCGGTCAAATTACCGCTCCCTTTCTCCAATATTGTTTAAAAAAATCTGTGTTGAGGTTTCCGATATGGAAACATAATTAAGTCACGCGTAGGTTTGACGATCCCGAATATCAAAAGGATGTATTGGGTTCAAAAGTCTGCGGCACTATTTACACAAAGTTAAACAACAAACTTCAAATGTCGATGTTCTGGGTTTGAAGTGCACAAGCCTGTCATTGACTGGCACGGTGCAGTGTCGAGGTCCGCACACCAAACAACGGCGAGCGGAATGTTGGCTGTGTAGTGTGGTTGGTGGGTTGAGGTTGTCCCTTCCGATGACAGTCTGGTTCGTGATTCTGGTTGGTGGTACGATTACACGGGAATCATGAGAGGACAAGTCAGGACTGGTTCAGCCAACGGGGCACGAACACGCACGGGTAAGTAGGTCAGCTGCATCCCTCTCTGGTGTGGACTCACTAGAACGATTGCGCCAGGACAGGTGAACGATTGTTCAAACGAGAGTCATGTGAGTACGTATTCTACAAAATCCCGCCACCACCAACACCGTATGTCGCATGGCTCGGCCCTTGCAGCGGCTACAGGTCAAAAGTACACGAACAGAGCAAGCAAATGAATGGAGGCCAATAATCTGCTTGTCACTATTCTAACTCGCTGTTCCTGTAAGTTGTAGGTCCTTCTCATGGAAAGTCATTGCTGCCGAAAAAAAACGTTTTTGTGCGCGCTCTCTTGATCGGAACCGTTAAATTTCGAAGTTTCCCTTGTGGAACGGAAGCGTCACGAAAAAAAACTATAGCTCACGGAAATTTCATCAGGTTTTTGATCAGTAGCCATGAAAAAGTGAAGCTTCGCACCTGGCTTCACACCTCGATTAGAGCTGGTTTGCTCTTTTAACTTAAGCAGAGTTGTTTCTCACGCATCACGCCGTTTGGTGTTTTTTTGTGTGGATCTCTGTCCAACCCGGCCTAACTTGTTTCTTTCACTGCTCTATACTCCTTCCTCCTTCAGGTATGGAATCAACCTGCCAGAACCGCGCGTCGAAGTTTAACCTCTGGTTCACAATCGACTTTGTCTTCGTATGGGGAAGAGAAAACCTCGGACGAAAAGCTGTCGCAAATCACGAGTCCACTCATCGTAAAGTCCAGGAAATTGCAGGCCAATTCGGATATCATTGCTCGCCTGGGTGAGCGTATGGCTCAGAGCAGCTCAGTTGGCACTATGTCAAACAATATATTCACTACTGTGGTGAAGCAGACCCCTTGTACCTTTCTGGGTGTCACACTTCTATCCTGGGGTCATCCGAAACCGGAATTCTCGCTCTTTCTCGAACTCTACACCTACAGACGTGGAAAGCTCGCTATATTTGACTCTCTGTAAGTATACGATGCTTCTGTTGTCAGTCTGTTTGGAACGAGACGATATTTCACGGGCATTATTATATTTTAGTCTGACGTAATCACGGAGCAATTTCAGCCACCTGACGCACTATATCAAGCTTGAGGCAGCTCACTGGTTAAGGCGGCGACTCACCGACCTGGAGGTCCGTGGTTCGAACCCAACCCCTGGGCATCTCGGTTGCTCCTGTCTAGGCTTGGGAAACATGGCAGTATCTCAGCCCCTATACTTCTGTCGCGTTTTATGGCAGCTAGACACCGAAAAGGATGCTACAGCAGAATGAATACTGTTACTACTACCGATATACAGCGGATGTTTTGTGGTATGGTTTCGTCAACTATAGCAGTAGACTGGTACTGTGACAAGAGCGATTCATGAGGGGAGTTCAGTCAAAACGTCAAATGATAAGCCCACAACAGCTGACTGCGGGCTTCCCAATCGGTTATTCGTCGGTGCAGAGTAGCAGATTGATCGGTCCAACCTGACAACCTTGATCGAAGTCTCTGTCAGACTTTGGACATATTGCAAGTCGAAGTTGAATAGTACTCGCGTGCACATTCAGACAGACTTCTATTCTTTCGATTCACTGTTTACCCTCAACAAATGTGATTTGCGCTCATACTATAACTATTATGAATATGCTCGCAACTTAGTCCGTCCCGTATTTCCGTGTGATTATTTTTTATTCAAACGTGGTGATCCTTGTTGACAACATTTCACCTTCTATCTCGTAAGCTGCGTGTGGTCACTTGATGACCCGATTTATGGGTGGTTGATCAGATGGCCGTTGATCTCTTCACCGGCCTTGGAAGTTAACTTTCATACGTCTCGTTCCCCCGTCGGGGAGGCATCGTCAGTGCGCAGTGGATTGGGTACTTGCTTAATTTGGTTGGTCGTCGTGGCGATTTCAAATTAATGGGAAACAGACTGCAACGCAAAGCAAACATGGAACTGACTGATTTGGACGAGGACCTATAAACTCCTTGGAGAAGCTATCCAACAAACCGACGGAGTACGAGGAGTGCCGACCACAACACAACGCAAATTGTGAACAAGCCAATAAGGTCACAGGAAATGTACACGCGAACCAGCCAATCACGTGATAAGATATCGGGTACTCTTTGAAAACTATATAAACGCAAGCAGGCAAGGAGAAAGTACCCACTCAACTACGCACTCTGTCTTCTTGATTGTAGACAAAACGTTTGCAAGGTAATTACGAAGCTCCGGGCGAACAGACCAACAGCCATCCGGTCGATTACCAGTAAACGCACCCGAGCTATCACTATTCCGATTTATGTCACACGTGTGCAAGCGTTTAGGTGCCAATAACTCGAACGTGATGCTCTAGTTGGCCTTCTACGGGGACAGATTCGTTGAAAATACAGTCCGCCTAAAACCCTATGGACACTTTTTCCCATCTCAACTCGATGGATGAATGCGAACAGTTCCAGTAATCATTTTTCGTTGTCTGAGACTGATCCCTCATTTCCTGTGCCCATCTTTCGTCTCTAGTCTTCAGCCATGTCTCCATATCTCTCGACTGATTTCACATGCTGCGCTGCACTACGAGTTGGCTGGTTTAACACCGTGGTCTACGAAACCACCAGATCCCAATGGCCCTCCTGTTCTAGTCTCCATACCTCGTGATCAGGAATGGTGTCTCCCACGACTGAATAACACCACAGCCTCTTCGTTGCAATGTGACTCGAGCCCGTTTGCCGGTTACCGTGGTAACTATTTCCATCTCACCCTGCACGACGCGGGTGGGCAGCGGGCAGAAATGTCACAGTTGTGCCAAATATTGGCGGACAAAGCTTTGGTAAGTTAACAGCGTGATTCTCTCATTTACAAACTGCAAGTTCATCCTTGATTGCTGTATTTTCCTCAGCTTAGTTCTCGATCTGAGCCTCCCAAGCTAGCGTTCACTTCAAAACAACCACCAAAGGTGCACAAGGTATATTAACGCCCAAAACGAAGTCAAGAGCACTTGTACAGCGCTTGATATATATATATATATATAGTGCAAGTGGTGACAACTTTCTGGAACTTCTGACGTCTTCTGGATGCGCCATTAGCAACTGGCATTCAGCCAATACTGGGTCATGATTGGCTGTTGGGTCCAGACTTTCGATCAATCAGATCTCGGCTTGATGCTGGAGCGGCAAGCGTCCCGGACTTTTGGCCAATCTTGCGCGGGATAGGCTTCTCGGCCGTAGCAGCACCTGACTGCGAGCGGTAAAGCGGGATCCGTGTGGAATTCTGTCTAACAATTGTCCGGTCATATTTTATCATAGCACTTTCTCTCTCCAAAGGACTCCCGACCAATAGCTGGCGCCCTGATGTGGTAGTCAGATGTTAGTTCCACAAAGTGCAAACATGACAAGGAGATCAAAGGGAACTAGTGGGATGAACAGCACTGAACTCTCGTACTAAAAATAACCGTAATACGAGGCGGTCTTGATGTAAATTTGATTTGTCCTTTACGATAAGAGCATGATGGCCAGAATGGACATAGTTGTGGAACAACGACGATGCCTTCCTCAGAAAAAAAAATGGTCCAGCTGTAACACCCTTTTGGTGCCTAGCTGCCATGCCACCCGAAGGAAGCACGAGGGCTGTGATACTGCTAGGTTCTCTAGCCTAGTCAGGGGAAGTCGAGGGGCAGAGGTCCGGTTTGAACCACGGACTTTCCGGTCAGTAAATTCGTACTCTAACAACTGAACCATCCCGCCTCCATATAAAGCATAAACAAAACGGTGGCTGCGCAAACTCGTCGGAGGACTGATAATCTAACGTGCGACGTGTCCGATCTCCTTATGCCCAGCAGATGGTTGAGTCTCAGTGAGGACCTTGGGCAGTTGGGGATCCGACCGCACATCTACTTGGTGATATCTCAATTTTTTCTTCAAAACTGACTATGGTTTTCGTAGAATCGTTGTGTTCTACATCAGGTTTTGTAGTTTGGCGCCTTGGTTTCTGTAAACGAATACGAAACAAGTGGAAGACTTTCAATAATACCGAAAATATTTCGGCAACATCTGGAACATACGTTTCGAGTTAGTACGTCTTGAGAGATATCCGCTAAAGCATTTTGTGAACCAACTTTTCAGAGAATGTCTAACTAGTCGGTACCGTCTTTAAGCCTTACGCATGGATCGTACATAGTCCAAATGCTGAGATTACGAGACTTTGTACTACTTGTTAGTAGTATGGAAGTTTACCAAATCCTAGCGAAGATGAATTGCCCATGTGCTTGGTTTCAGATAAAACTTTTACTGTGGTCTAGTTGACAGATGGACCTCGAGCGGATATTGGTCCACAGCTGATTTCTGAAAAGTTTGTCACAGTTCGAACTTTACTCAAATCCACCGGTCATTCATAATTGTGCTCAAAATCTGTCCCAGAATCACAGACTTTCGACTTATACACTCAGTTGCATACCAGTTTGGTTTTTATGGTGACTCACCTGGAACCCCGCTGATTCTCTCGTTTATCATGTTCTTGTTTGTGGGCTATCGAAGAGTTTTCAGCAACCTCATGAGTAATGTATTACGTCTATACACACTGTTTCAAGATTTAGGAACCCCTCTGATTCACACTATTGTAGAATAATATATTGAAGAAATTCAATTTAAAGCCGTCATTTGCTGACAATGGACCCTGATGGGGCTTGATCGAGACAAGGGGTTGGCGTTGTATGCAAAGAACTCACTCCATTATCAAAGAACCAGAAGTGGGGAAAATCCGTGACAAGTGACTGCTATACTATACAGCGTGTGTAGATTGCTGTAAGGAATAGCAGTTACACACCTGTAGAAGGGCTTCAAAGATTCGAAGCCTCCTCATCGCTAATATCTGAACGTTCCTATTCATGCTCGCTTATATCCCGCTGCTATGCAACCGGGTTACGCGCATAACTTACGCCACCCTCCCACCCCGTTTTCTCAGGTCGTTTTCTCCTAATTTTCATTCACTTTTCCTACTTGTCACAGGCAGGAGTCGTTCACATGAACTGCGATGAGTCCAGTGTACTGCTTCTGTTTCCCGACTGTCCGTTTGCTCGTTCCATTAGTAAGTCAACGGTGAAAATATACACGAACTTATTGTCACGTGGACTAAAAAAATTATGCATCGAGTAAGCGTAACGGTACACCATAGCGGGAATTTCATAGTCTGGTCTCGTTTTCACAATACTTGCACACTACCTGCTCCATAAGTAGTGTGTTCGGAGGTGCACCGAACGCGAGAAATGATTCTGGTTTGTCTCCACTTTCCCTAATAGTCATGATAATCAACAAGTCGTTCTGCTGTAGCATCCTTTCGGTGCCTAGCTACCAAGCAGGCACGAGGGATGGGATATTGCCAGGTTGTTCAAGCCTAGACAGGAGCTGTCGAGATGCCCGGGTTCGAACCACGAACCTTCCGGTCCATAAGCTGGCGCCTTAGCCACCCGGCTATCTCGAACTCACCATTCTAATTAATTTTGTGTGGATACATTCAGTTCACAAACCGTGCATCGAGATGTAGTTTTCCACCGAGCATCAGGAGAGTAACGGAATGATGGCGACGCCTCCACCTGTGTCCAGCATAGCAGAACGTGAGAGCTACGCACTGAAGGCGATAACTTTGATGCAATAGCGCCATTAGCTGCGTGACAAAATTACTACGCAGTTCGTGTGATCTTGACATCCAGCAAGATGTTGTGTGCTCCGTGGATGCTCCACCAGCTCCTCTGTTTAGAGCGGTGCACCGGCTTTTTGAGCACGCGTTAGACCAAACAATCCAACCGTACATTCGTTAATTCATTTCTCACGATGGGTGGATTGTATACATACTTTTGGAGCTGTCTTCCCGGTTGTCTTTCAATCCATCGCGTAGATTGCAATATGAAATGCCTTTTGGTATTCTCAATGTGCGTTATGGTTCGCTTTTCTCCTAACATGCCCGAGTAATTCCATGCCCTCGAAGTCCGGTCTGATCGTCTCAGGTATTGTAGTTGTCGAAATACAGGTTTTTTATCGATTATTTCTCTACTCACGCCCACTACTACCCGACTGGCCTTTTGAATCTAGAGTTCCATGTTCGACCACTTTTTAGTCAACCTACCAGAAACTCGTTCGTCATCGAATCTGCTCCTTTACAGTACGTTGTTCCACCTGTCTATATGCCCTAACCCTTGTGGTTTCCTTCTCTTCAATCACCACTCAATCTCACTTTGCTCATCTAACACGCGCCCCCTTCACAAATTCTGGTGATTTATCTAACACAGTTTCACCCTCATGGGGGAAACTAATCGCGGCGACCTGCTTTGTCAAGCCTCACCTTTTTGTCACTATGCATGGCGTGGTTTCACGCACACGGTCCATCGCGTTTGCTTGTTCTGCTGTGTGGTGGGAGGCAAACTGGGAAAGATTTGTATTTCTCTTCTGGACACTCTCCAGGTTACAAATTGCTTGGGCCACGCAAACGTGTTTCGTATTCGAGATCCAGACTTAAACTAAGAACTTTTGGGAGACCCGTTTTTCCGACTGGACCGCTTCTCCTGGAAATGCAAACACCTTGCCTGAAGAAACCACTTAAATGGACAAACAACTAAAGGTTTTCCCTTCTGAATGCGATCTAATCTTTGGGAAAGGCCGATCAGAGACGGTCCAGAGGAAAGCAGGTTTCGTTTGTACTTTTATTGATGCGAAGTGATAAATACTTTTATAGTGAAAATTTCTGTGTCGGTACGATTGTCTGTTCCCCATGCGGTTGTCCACAAGGTCTCCGTGGCCCGAAAACTCACGAATTGTCGTAACATGTAAGGTACTTGAATTGGGCTTGTTTCGTTCTCTCTATTGCGTGTGGTGTTGGCTTATTTGCGCGAATAGTCCGATGTGTTTCCCACATATAGAGAGCCATCACAGCATTCCCCACATGTTTACGACAGGACGGAACCAAAAATGCTCGGTTTTGATTGGCTCATATTCTGGCCTATCAGGGCATGGCTTCTTTAGGTCCGTAGCCGGCTCGCAACACATCCGTACAATCGACGTGGTGTTCGGTTACTTAGAGTGGCTCGCGTCTGGACAGGTTTCGTACAGGCTCTGCATACACAGGCCACGTTTATGCTCCACAAAAAACGCATTGCCAGTGTATTCTCTGTTCTCGACAGAGGAATGACGTGGTCGTCAGTGGTTGGCAAAAGCTACCAACCGTCCATTTCGATTTCCGTCGACCAATCAGGGCCTTCCCCCGGTAGTTCATAACCGGTTTGTTATACATGTCTCCAACTGAAATGGTCGGTTGTTCCTGGGGGTTCTCTTCTGGATAGCACAAATAAGAGTTTGTTTTTTTATACAGTAAGGTAGAAGGTTGTCATCGCTCTGTGGAATTGGTAAGGAGAACCGACAGCTTATGTAATACAAACATGCTGTGTGTCCACGTGACCTGAATATAACGTGAATATAACGTGTTTGGAGTAGAATCCACCTGTGATTTAGATCGATTCATGCCTATAACGGGGTCGCCAGCCGTGTCAACGTAGCAGATGGCATCTTGGCTTCCTGGATAGCGGTACTTCTTGGTTAGGTCTGGTGTCTGTGGTTGTTGATGGGGTTCGGATGGTATCTAACCTGGAATGTATCATCATCGCGAACCATAAAACCCTTTCCACTAACTGCTCGTTGACTTCGTCACCCTAAATGGTTCTTAGTGTGTTCAAGGCTGAATGCCATCGTCAAGACTGACTGTCTCCAGCGCGCGTGTGTTTTGACTCCGTCGTTTCGTCGCTTCTTTCTCCTCTCCTAACACTACCCTCATTTTTAAAAAATTGTTTCACAACTACCCCTGTTGATCATGTGGCTCGTCTAACTTTGTATACATATTTCAACGCTAATTTCAGGTTTCCCGCCATCCGAAGGCCTAGAAACGAACTACCTTCATGCGATTTTGCTTACTCCATATAGTTTGGATCAGTACCCCTACCAGCAAGCAAATTGCGCAATGTTCCAGTCTTTTAACAAAGATGCAGCGAGCACCAAACTGTTCGCTCGCCCCGCAGCACCGATTCCCGTTCCCTCGGATATCGTGTTTAGCCAACGAAGTCTGGGTACGTCCGTACTTGTTGATTGCTTAGTCATTTCCTCATTGATCGGTTCTTGACATTGTCCTTTTTCCTCATTGTAGCCAGCGTTCCTCCCACGGATACCAAATTGAAGATGCCGTTGGATGCCTTGTTATCCAGTTTACCTGATGGCGGCAAAGATCTTCTTGGTACCGCCTTGATCGCCTTGCTTGCATCACGTCGGGGCTCTGAAGAATCGGACGGTCACCCCGGACAATTGTCGACTAGTACGGATTCGACCAATAGTCAGCTAGCCGCACTGTGTAACCCTCAAACTGACCCGCGACTTAATCGTCACCGGTCTTTCGATACTCAGTCCCTTGCATCTGTCCTACTTTCGACAGTCGCAAAGAACCCAGAGTTGTTCAAACGATCCACTCCTGTTGTCGAAGTCAGTGCGACTGAGGAAGCGACAGCACATTGTACTCCTCCATTGGCTGTAACGACGGAGGACACACAGAAAAATGCAAATAGTTTGGAGCCAACTACAGCAGAAGAACAAGCTGCCGTCGATCCACCTTCAGCTCCCGCGAGTCCCGTCGAACAACCTGTTGTAAACGATCCGTCAAAGCAACCTGTGGAACCAAAGGAAATTCCCTTGTCTGCGTCCACTCCCAGCAAGTCACTGTGTAAGCAACAGCCACTTGCCAACGAGGTTGTGTCCGATTCCCAGGATATGGACGTTGAGGCGGATGAACCAGAGCATCGTGAAGTCAGCCAAACTAGCGACATGGACATCACCGCGTCTTCTTGGGACTACGGTGAAAGTCCACTAAAGTTTCGTTTCAACCCTCCGACCTACCGAAGCGCGTTTCGGGAGTCTCGGAGTTCTTTCGCTTTCCCAACTCAGGTTGAACATCTTCTATCTGATCGGCCAGCCATTTTTGAATCATTCGCAATGAAAAATTCTCTCAAAAACGATGCGATAGGCCAGACACCATCCGATTCGCACATGAATATGAACTCACGACAGCCGTATCCTGTACCCTCCGGTCAGTTGCCTAATGATAATGTTTCGGGTTCTGGAACCACCGAACACACTCACGTTTTTCACGGTGATCATAGGTGTGATTCGCAATTGCAGTTGCACCCAAAGTCTATCAGTCAATCTCCACTGACATCAGGTGAATCGGTCGTCCATTTGTCCAGAGAACGGTTAACGAAACCGATCACTGTCTACGAGGATGGAAGTAAAACGTTTCGTGGTCATCAAGAAGACAGCTACTCGGGTCACCAGGATTTCGATCTTCGCCGGAAAGACCACTCACCATCCGAAGCTTCAAAATATGACAGCTTCAATGAACTTCGTGAGGGTGTACCTCCTGGACCAATGCTCGTACTAGAAGACATTTCAAAAACTCATCCGTTTTTCACCAACTCGTCTAAACCTGTCGCTGAAAGTGAAGAAGGGGAAGTTTTGGATGACGAAATTGAAGAGGTTGATGAAATTAGCGAATGGGGAAAACCTGCGGTAGCCCAGTCGTTAGGACCCAATGGAGATGGGAGTTACAGCTACATTTCAAGCGACGCATCTAGCGCCACCTACACACTGGAGGATGAGTGGAACATTTCGTCCAATGACGCCTCATTCTCCACTCAGTGTTCCCGATCTCCAAAGCCCAGTCCAAGGCGCCATTCATTTCGTGGGTATAGACCGTATTATTCCAAAGATCGGCACACGTCTCCTAACGACTCGGAGCCGTATGAGTCGAATGTGGAACTCCCTAGTCGTCACTCTGGTGCACGTGTTCACCGATCGTACCGTTCCACTAACGCTGTTCATAGTTTGGATAACAAATGCAAAGCTCGAAGTTCAAGAGACCCGTTTGAATTTTCTTTGCGTCAAACTGATTCGTCTGGGGATAAAGACATGCGGTTTATGCTGACTGGTTCTGGTCCCTATAAATCATGCCTCCTACCCTTACCCTCCGATTTCCGAGAGTCAAAAACGAACGGTACATTGTCTCACACAGATTCCAGTGTTTCCTCGCGTACAAGTGATAACCCAGCCAGAACCCATACGGTCGGGTCACGTGATGTCGACTATCGGCGGTTTAGCTCAGGCGCTCATAATTCATCAGGCAGTCGACGTTCGCGAGAGGGTTTCAGTCTCATTCCTGACCCACGTCATTGTAGTTCACCGACTAGTTCTTCCGGTTCCGAGCACCTGCCCCGATATTCTGTGTACCATCCGAAATCCGATGAACGTGACCGCTTGAGGCCGTCTCGGGATGGGACCTTCCGCTGCAGTTCAGAATCATACAGTTTGCATACATCAGAATCTTCATCCCAGCCAGTAGAGACGGTTAGCAAAACCACAGAATCCCGTCACTTGAGCAAGTATCGAGAAGCGCCCAATCGAACTGACCCAGAACTGGGTGAGGAACCACCGGCAAAACGCCGGACGTTTCCTGTCGTTCGCGAGCAACCACTCTTATCCGTCCCACCCACATTACCAGTAAATCCGCGCGGACTTTTGCCAACCTCCAATCCGCCTTTGCTACCCTCCTACTTGCGACCACCGCTTTTAGGTGGTCTCATGTCCACGTCCGACAATCGCCCGAATTTTTGGGCAATGGCACGCTTATGTGCCCCTCAGAACACCCATTTGTATCCACCCCCATGGTAACCAATTATCCCCTTTTTTTCTATTTCTGGTTGAAGTACAGCTCATCGATTGTTTTGCCCGACAATTCTACCATTTACTTCTTGGTTCCAGCCACATGTACATTACCCGCCGCATTTCTTGACACGAAATGACGCAGCTCCAAGATGCCGTTTGTTTCGAAGACGGGCTGCTTGTTTTGCAGGTCGAATAAATATTACCCTTTCACTAACCGTTGTACTGTACAACTGGTTATGCAAGACGACAAAGAAACCAGTCAGGTGTGGATCCTTGTCTATGGTCTCCCTATTCGCTTACGGTGCAACAGCCTGTTCAGTTTTGAAAAAGGTGAAAGTATCTTTCAGTCTGAGCTCGAGATGGCTCGGTGTTTAGGACAAGAACTTACCAACCGGAACTTCTGTGGTTCGAACCCCGTTTCGACTGTTCTTGTCTGGGCTTAGGCAACGTGACAGTATCACGGACTTCGTAGTTCCTTCAAGTGACATGGCAGCTAGGCACCGAAACAGCGTTAGAGCTGAACGTTTGCTATTCTGAGCGCGACTATTCCTCTAGAAAAAAACTATATATATATGTATATATATATATATAGTTTAGAACACGAACGTCTTGCTAGTTCGTTCGGTGTGATTTTGTGGCAAATAAGCAGTGCATAGGTCCATACTTTTCGGCTTTGCCCATATCTTCGACCAATGTTTCTAGTGCTTTCCCCGATGAATGGACTGGTTTGCACGGAATGCGTTGCACCTCAAAGAGTAGACTGTTTCCCTCCTGTAGGTGTTATTGGTGTCTGTTTAATAACTTGATTTCAATGTAAGGAAGGTAACCAGAGGGGGGAGGATAAAGTCCAATCGGTCCAATTATTCCGTTATAACTGTCTTCCCAACTACAGTGGTTCCACTTGTCATAGTTTGGTTCGCCGGTGACAAGAGAGTGGGTAGCCTCGAATTCGACCAAACAGTTCGCCGGTGTTCAACTTTTCTCTGGTTAAGCGTGAACTGAGAGCCATGCATCGAGGGCAATAGTTTTGATGTGGGACCACCTTGGACCCACATGGCGTATCCCAGCACTGCGGACCATA
Source organism: Clonorchis sinensis (assembly GCA_003604175.2). NCBI lineage: Eukaryota > Metazoa > Platyhelminthes > Trematoda > Opisthorchiida > Opisthorchiidae > Clonorchis > Clonorchis sinensis. The sequence continues at coordinate 29,289,091 of CM030372.1, forward strand.
TCCTTACGATAGTGCTTCGGAGATACGGGTGTTCTTGCTATATTCGTGCACAAGGTACACTTTAGTGTGGAAAACCAAACTGGTTCCTCGACTCGGGTGATAAGGCAAGTAGGTTGGCTTATCTAGGCATGGTTATTACGAAAATAACTTTACAAGAACATGATGTTTTGCGCTCTTGGGAAGTAGTCTTTCGCACGCTTTACTGTCTGTATACGAGGGAGGGTACTAAGTTCCTTTTACTGGGTACGTAAGAGGTAGAACTCGGTTTGTGGATTGACTTGTCGTGCTCTGCACCGCAAAGCGTTGCTGTTCTGAATGGCTTTTTCTCCTATTGGTCCTTGGTGTGCTGTTCCGCCCACTATGGTATATCAAGTCTCAGTAGCTTGAGTCAGCCCTGAATGTCATGGCTGATTTAATAAACTTATCACAGAAATTTCCACAAAGGCTAGAATCTTCCCGACGGGCAAAAACCGCTTAGTTAGAACGCTCGATTCTGATTGGTCTATATACTGACGAATAAGGTCACGCCTTACCTTGGTCTACAGCCGGCTCGCCATATATGCATCCGATCCACGTGCTTTTCGGTTATTTCGAACTGCTTGCAGCTTAATCAGAGAGCGGCTGAGTTTGGCCTCATATTGATCAACTCACTACTGAGTGCTAATGACCAGTAAACCAGCAGTTTTCCATGTTCGAACAAACGTTTTTAGTGCGTAGGAACCCACTTCAGTTTCATGGAAATGGTTCAACGTTGAAATGTTCGTCGGTACTACTCGTGAGTAGTTCCCTTAAGCTTTGTCCTAGTTCGTATGCGAACGCGTATTCATGAATTGCATGGTTGGTGTTTGTAAGCACTTTGAAATTGGACAATATCCACTAGGGGACGAAGGACGTACGCAAACTTCCAGTGTAGTTTATAAGGGACAGTTACGTAAACCACCGTTCCAGGATGCTTAAACTTGGGGTGTCATTTCCTTAACCTATGGTTGAGTTTGCGCCCTCCTGTCCACTTAGTTACTTCGGTGCTCCCTGAGGACCGCGCACTGATGGCGGCAGTCAGTCCTTGTAGTTGTATTCTCTTCAGGTAGCGTGGTCAAGCTCACATACCAAGCCCCAGTATGTTGTCATTAAAGGTGATCTCTAGTAGTGTGGTTGCCCTGCAGTGCGCGGCATTGCAGTTGTTTGTCCAGTAATTGATTGTAGAATCCCATGTAGACTAGTCTTGATCCGCACCTGTTGCTAGTCCCGAACAGTCAGCTTTCTGCATATATCTGTGTTGCCAAAGGGGCACTGACAGATCCCTTATCTACGGGGCAGGCGCGGCCGAAAAGGCAAAAATCCTGTCAGTTTCTCGCTTGATGGGACCAAAAATTAAGTAAAACAGTGAAGGACGTTCCGTTCTCGAAGGAGACTAACTAAATTTATCAATCCGAATTGGATAGTATCTGCTCACAAGAACGGCTCAGCATCCAGCCCGTTGTCGCCTAACCGAGACACAAAACAATACTGATGTGGGTAGTGTTCACTAGGGCTATACGAATGACCAAAAGTGTTTGTGATGCAGTCAGACAAAGCTACGGCAAATTTGTACTCCGGAGAGCCCGGGTTTCTGTTCACGTGTCACTCGCATCCGAGATATCGTGAAATTCGTACCGCAGCCCCATTGGGTGGGGGTTGGCCCAGTCCCTCAAGGATACAGAAACTAAACTCGGTAGGATTCCAGCCTGGTAAGAAGGAGACGTCTGGAGTAGAACGTCGTCGGAAGCCATAAAGATAATTCTACCAAAACCGACGTGGAAAGCGGAGAGACGTAGACAAGTAAGAAGGCAGAACTGTGCCGTAACACAGTTACTGTATGATCAGTGGACGCGGGAGCCGCGGAAAGGATATGGCGCCCCGCCCAGTGGTACAGTTACGGCAAATTGACGGGGAAATCTACCAGCATTTCTGACAAGACGGCTGAATACTTGGTAATATCAGAAATTCTACACGTAAGGCAGGTGAACTGGGGGAACCCGAGTCCAAAGTTGCTGCTGACGATCATCATCATCGTCATCAAGGACAGCAACATTAGTGTTGATACTGATGTTTCACTGCCGTACAACCATAAGGTTCGTCTAATTATATATATAATTTTATTTAAAGCCCTAGAGTGAAAAGAATAGAAAAAGCGCGAGTGAGGGAGGGGACCTAGTGCTGGCCTATGTCAAGCATTCTGAGGTGCCTACACCTCCAACTGCTCAATCAGACAATCTGGAAAGAAACTGACAGCATGAACGCCGCCATTCCTTGCAGTCTCCAGCCAAGCACAGGCGGGGTCACGGGGACCCCATCCTGGAAGGCGCACAACACCCAAACCCTTCGTGATCTCTTTCACGCCCTTCTGCCAAGTCATGCTGCTAACGATCGGTGGTTATAAATGGTCTTGACAAGGCACAGTATTTCTGGCGATGTTTTCGACTACCTCTGTTCAACTGAGAGACCAGACTACGGTCAATATTGGATAGCCAGTATCAGGAGAACTTTCGACATTTTTTTCATCAGTCTCATTAAGAGACTGAGCAGAGCTCTTTTCGCCCAGCCCTGTGCTGAGTGGAAGCGACCGAGAGGTGGACAGTGTATGACCTGGCAACGAAGTACGAAGGCGCTAACCAGTAAACTTAGTCGGGTGGGCAACTGTCGCCTCCCTGGATGGGGACCCAGGGACTCAAATCACCAGTGGTTAACGACACTGGCATTTATGGCCCAATCGTGCAGTCAGTAGCGCCCGTGCATCAAAGCTATTGCCTTCAATGCGTAGCAACCCAATTTCCGAACAAACTGAACATACCTTCGTCTCTAAGGCTTCGTTGTACGTTCCACATTCCTGTTTTCCGGTGATCGAAACTGTAGCAGCTGGAACCAATGTGTCTATGGTACACGGTTTATAGCTGATAAATTGAATTGAATTTCGACTACTTCTGTCCAACTAAGAGGCCAGACTACGGTAAATATTGGATAGCCAGTATCAGGAGAACCTGTGGCGTTATTTTCATCAGTCCCATTAAGAGAAATATTGCACCTAGACAAGTGGAATCCACGTATGTAGTTTTCGAGCAGCGTTTTTTCACAAACTACATCTTATAGCACACTTCTTTGGCATACGTTGGTAATTACGTCCATTGTGTAGCAGCACCGCTTTTGACAGACCGAGCTACTTGCAGTCCGTCATCTCAAATCACTGATAGGGATTTGGGGTGCGTGTAATCGTCATTGATCGTCTCCAAACCCACTCTGGAACTAACCCCGTTGATAATGATCGTTCAGCTGGAAAACCCTTTTGGTGCCACCGAAGGGGAGCACGACGGCCGGGATAGTGTTAGGTTTTCCAAGCCTGGAACAGGGGAAGTCGAGAGGCAGAAGTCTGGTTCGAACTACGAACCTTCCGGTCAGTAAATTCGCGCTCTAACCACTAAGACATCCGCCCGCGGAACAAATCCCAAAACACCAGTTTCTCGATGAACAAAATGCGTTCACTGGTTGCCCCGTTCAACGGCTGTGTTGTTTTGTGGAAGCCAACCAACGGAAAGGTCTTAAGCAACGGGCTTCCCCCGAACACAGTGCTCGCACGATGATCACATTTATAGTACCATGTGGGGTTCACATTCGTCTACCAGGTGACTGGTGTCATCACGATCACAAACAGCAATGGAAATTGGTGTTTAACTGTCACAGAACAAAGGCCAAGAGCCAAAATGAAGAGAACTGGTGAGGACTTACTGCAAAAATCCCATTTCTAGAGGAAACGTTCAATATCGGCAACATCGAGGTTGCGCCTTCCAATAACATTGAAATAAACACATCTGAATATCGAGTTGGAGCAAAACGCCATCAGCGAGATTGATTAGAAGTTCTCTGCGAACCACACTCAACGACAGACAAACTTCGGCTAGGCAGTCCGACTCAAAATTGACGATAAGCTCGCCACTGGGATTGGCTGCGTGCCATCTACTGTAGGGTTTTCAATCACACGTGGACTCTAGCCAAGAAGGCGCGAAGATCCCGCAGCGCTCGGAATGCTGATTGAACAAGGGTCAGCAGCTCCTATCGCTGTAAAAACCGGTACTCTTTGGGGATCCATCAACACAGTCATTCACCATCCTTGGCATCAGACAACTAGCCTATCCATTTCATTTCAGGTGGCACAGTCCTAGGAGCAACTAAAAGACTGTGTATCGGCTGCGGAAGCTCGACCACCTCCAGCACAAAAATAATGTGCCAGTGGCCCATTATACGAGAGTACCAGACCGACGATAGTGAGAGTTCCTCGCACGAAAGAAACGCATGCGTGTACTACGTCACCTCCATGGCCCACTGAGTCAGTAACCTCGTATGACAATAAAGCTTGAATGTGCCTGGTATTCGTGAGCATTCTAAAACCATGCTGCAAGGATAACCGCCCATTTTCCATCGATTTGGACGACACAGAAAGATCTCAATCTGTACGCAGCTAGATGTGCATTGACTGATTCACAGAAAATCGATGCGCAAATAGGGCACACAAGGTGTACAGATATAAAGTGGGAAAGTACAAAGGAGTGTGTGTGTGCGCGCGCGAGTGCGCGCTCGATTAACAAACCGATAACCACAGAAGTAGATCTCATAAGAAGGTTGAAATCGTCTGTATGATGGATAAGAGACCATTGTAACGAGGATTTCAGCAGATCACATGAAAGACATTGAAACAGGGATGATTCTACCACAAGGACTTCAACAAGATGCTCACTTAGTAATAGAAATAAAAGTAGTATATCACGCGTTTGCAGGCGGAAAAAAGTCAGACTTTTTCAGTACAACTATAGGTCCTGCACAGGAGAATCCATAGGGTGTCGGCCTACGGTATGTGATGGAGTGGGGATGGCGCTGGGAGGGACTGAGACCGGTTCGTCACGCCCAGCAGACTCTCGGGAATGTGGTGACTCGATGACGTCCGCTAAACAGAAAAGATGATCAATGGGAGACAGGATGATGAGACAATCAGTGTAACTCTGTATGAACCACAGCAAAATTTTCATTCGCTTTATACACCTTACCTCTCTGTAATGAACCCCTCCAAATATGACCGTATGGCAAATCAATTGCATGCTGTAGGTTATCGATTTGAAAACACCATCACCTCGAATACGGTCCGATTCATTTTCCAAGTCAATACAAACTGCACGAGCAAAGGTGTCTTCTGCAGGAATACGACGTAAGTTTTTCAGCAATACATCATCACAGTATTATCATCGATCTGGACTCTTTTGCTCTGATCGCAGACACCGAGTACAGAAAACAAACTACATAATGAAGGGTGCATTTCAAGATGTCGGTCAAGAACGACTTTCGGAGAGCATGACCTATGGCTGGGTGTCATTAAATGAATGCAGTAACGGAAAGCCCACATGACACGCCGCCCTACATCACCCAACACTTCCCTGCCACTTTGCTACAGATCATCATCATCGCCATTGAAAATGTAACATCCATGTTCAACATTGAGACTGCTCTAGCGTACGACCATGACTTATTGGAAAGCCTTCTTGTGAAGAAAAGGATCAAACTGGACAGCGAAAGGACTTAGTTCTAGTGTGAGGTGCCTACATCTGCAGACACCCATTCACAGGTAGTCTGGAGAGAAAGTGACAACAAAAACGCCATTGACATCGATTAGCAGCCATATTTTGCAGTGTCTCCAACCAGGCGCAGTGGAGATCACGCGGACCTCATCCTGGAAGGCGAGCAGCAACGACAGCACCCAAGCGTTTCGTGATTTCTTTCATACCCTTCTGCCAAGTCAAGGGTTGGCCACCTCTCTGCTTCTGCCACTCTGAATTGGGCATGGAAAACAGCACTCTCTCCGGCAAGCGATGGTTTGACATACGAGATACATGGCTTAAACAACGCAGCTTCTGGTGCTGGACACATTCTTCGATGGGCACCAACCCAAACGATCTATGGTTCTAAGACAACGATTGTCGAACACCTAAAGACGTCTCAGTTCCGCTACTTGAACAGGCCAAGTCTTACAGCCATACAACAAAACAGCCCGCACTATAGCCTGGTACACACGTCCCTTGAGATTCGCTTTGATGTCGTAGGTGTCTCAAATTAGCCAACGCGACCCGAGCCTTACAGATTCATGCATTCACCTCGTCTGTCACACTACAACCAGAACTGATACAACTTCCAAGACACGTAAAACGCTCCACAACTTGAGTGCATCTCCCTGAATTGTAAGTGGCGTGTTCAGTGACTACGTGTCCACGAGCATGACTCTACACTTTTTGGGTGCAAAGTGCATACCGAAGGACATCAGTTCATCTAAAAGCACCTGCGCCTTCTTCTCTTCGAAGATAAGAACGATTTTGTCTGCACGCTAGATATAAGATGGAATGATAAAGCATTGGAGAACGTCAAATCTCCTTGGAAATTGCTCGGATAAAGTGTAATGGCCTTCATGCAGCACATTTAGTTGTAAAGTACTATAAGCGAGGGACTCGGCTGAGGCTAACTCGAGTGAGTCGAATTCACTTACGTATATAGAAACCCACTTACAGTCAAGTATGCTGAGGAGAACTGATGGAGACTACGCCTATTTGTCGACCCCCCAAGAAGCACGAAACCGGTAAGGACGGTCAAGTGTCAGGTCAAAGAAAATACAAAAACCATATAGGTTCAAAATTTCAAACCTCGCTGATCGGACAGGGTCGCAAGACCAAAGAGCACTAGGAGTTTCGTAATCGGTATGGCTTACCTGGAGGGTTCGCCGAGACTACATTGCTATCATCGGGAAAGGCAGCGCAGGCTGCAGGATCGGTGTTTGGCGGTTCGGGTGGGGATGGTGCCGGTGGAGGAAACAATTGGTCGAGTAGGGAGGGAAGAAACGATGACAGATGTTTCTCTGTCAAATCCCACAGTGTTGCTTCAGATCCTTGGCTTGTGTCACGGAACAAGATCGGAGGTGTGTCGTATGTGCCAGTGTACATGACAAGCAACACGTTCTTTAACGATTCTCTTACCGCGTCAGTCTGTGGGGAGATAGTAGGAAAAAATGAAGTATCCTTACTCAGGAAGGAAACTACTCACAAGGTTGCTGAAAACTCTTGGACAACCCACGACCGGTTTCGTCCTTCTTGGGGCTCATCAGGTAGGCACAGTCCCCGAGTTTCCATCGACCTTATGTTCTACTTGAACCTAAATTGGACTGATTTCGACAAATTCACTCAGGTTCTAAAGGAATTCAGTCGGCGAAAAACAACAAGAATAAGTAGGTAATCAAACAGAGGCAAAGTACGGGATGAAAGGTTGAGTCACGATGAGCAGTCATGAACTGCAGTAGATGCTTTCGAGAGCTCTAATTGGACACCTGGTCAGCAAGGTAGGAATATGGTGTCACTCAACTTTGTGGCTTTCAACAGATAGAGGACAGGTTGCAGACTCATAGTTCTGTTAGCGAGAAGAACATCTACATAAACTTCAACAGACGTCTTGGTTAAATCTCGCATAAGTAATTTTGATAGATGTTGCCTTGTTTTATTACTGCGCTTTTACTCCGTATGATTGCCTTTTTCCACCAGCAGAACGTTCATTTTTGGAAAAACACTGCCCTAGGGGGCAATATCCACACAGATATAAATCACAGAAAAGGGTACAATTAATCAGGCGTGACAAGATTTTACGCGAGGACAGTAATTTCGACTACCCCATACGGGACAATCCACAATAAATGCTGGGCTAAAAAGTTTTTGTGAAGAGAGACAACGGCCGGGAATTTAGACCGTTGTAAGATGTCCAAAATTTGCCAATTTTTGTGGTGTTTCGGGTCAATCAGGTTCGACACGCTCACCATGTCAGTTATCGCAATATCCGGAAGAGTATGGCACAGAATTGTGGGCGATTTATTTAGTCTACCGTTCAACTGCTCTCAAATTCACCCACTTTAAAACCAGTGTAACTGTTCAGCTGTAGCACCCTTTCGGTGCCTAGCTGCCTTGCCACCCGAGGGTTGCACGAGGACTGGGATAGTGCCAGGTTGCCTAAGCCTAGACAGCGGATGTCGAGAGGCAGAGGTCGGGTTCGAACCACACGGACCTTCCGGTCAGTAAATTCGCGCTCTAACCACTTGGGTCATCTCGCCCCAAACCAGCGTGAACTGAAACATTCCTGTCTGGATGAGGAAAAATCCGAAATTACACATTTACAGTTGATTCTCGAGAACTTACAGGATCCGAAGGAATATAAGCATGGACACGTAAACGAAAATCAACCACGTAACCTTTAATAATACCTTTGGATGAAGGCTATCCACCTACTCGCAACTAACTGCATAGATCGCGGGCCAATTGTAGCCTGTAATCCCACAGGCAACATTATCCCGAAAGCTCGAGATAGGCCAGTGGTTAATAGATGCGAACTCACTGACCGGAAGGTCTCCCAACCTCTGCATGTCGACTGTTCCTGTTTAGGCCTGGGCAAACACATTATCTCAGCCCTGGGGTGACAGGTCAGTTATAAACCGAAAATGTGTTACACCTGAACGACTACTATAAGTAGTAGCATTCAAACACGCAGCCCGTTTTTAGCCCATAATTGCGGGATACTGATGGGTGAAAGGGACAGTGACCTTTGAAAGCCATCTGTCTGAAGCTTCGCGGCCGGCAGTGGGCTCATGTCACTTGTGGCGGATTGGTCATGCGTTGCCCAGCTGCCCTGACCTGAACATACATGTGAATAGTGTACTCCGAAAAGGTATCTTCTTCCTAAAGCCATCAATGGGCATGGTGTGACCAATGACTGTCTGTCGTAAGCACCATTGTTCGAAGGACATTATACTATACTATACTATACTATATACTGTACTATACTATACTATATACTATATATACTGTCAGATAACCCAAGAACGACTCGTCGATTTTGAGCGTCACGATGATAAAAACTTTTCAGTTCCAGTTTATTTTGCAAACACGGAGGCACATAGGACCAACTAATAGCAAGAAACACGAATTTCTTTGCTCCCGGCCTAACTGGAAAACCACTACCACTTTGTGGAGTGTTATCTATACGAAGTTCCGTCATTCGCTCAATCCACCTCAACGACTTCGATGTGTGCCAACGGGAGTCGGCCTATCTTTCTGTACTCAGCGTCATTATCGCATTCTTGACAAACGACAGCCCGTTTTGTAGACAGCGGGTCCACATTGAGCTTCGGTTCGGGAACAGTTCAAGGACGGATGGGTGTCGCTTTTGCTACGATTGGTCGGCTAAACTTGTACTTTCGTTGAGAGGAGGAACTAGACAGGGGTGCATAGAGTGTGGGACATTGTAGCACAACAATAAATACGTTGGAAAGGTCTGGATTGGTTGTCGGTTGGCCGGACGCTGGGAACCAGGACGACCAAAACTATAGGAACATTTTCAGAGGTCCTTCGTTTATTATTGGATGTAGCGTGATCATCAGAGACAGCAACGTCAGTGTTGACACTGATGCTTCACTGCCGTACAACCATAAAGTTTATCTAATTATATCTCAAGCCTCAGAGGGAAAAGAAGACAACAAGAGTGGGTGATGGAGGGGGACCTGGTGATTACATGTAGCTTACAAGCTCCTTTGTTATTACGACGCCAGAAGACGTGTATATTATCAAACCGTCGACGTACACGTGTTCAAAATGACCACTTTGGTTAGTCCAGATTTACTTCCTTATAAAAAAACACGTATTTTTAAGGGAGTTTTGGAATCATATCACGGTTGCAGTGGTTGTAGTTCCGAGACATCATATGGGCAAGTGAGTTCCGCATTGGCGGATTGGTCAACGAGACGGATGCAGTCGTCTAGGGATGCCAAAAGATATTCTATCTAACTCGAGAACTTAATCATGCGGCAACTCTAACCAGGGCAGTTCTCAAGTTTAGGAACTACCGCAGGAAAGTACGTTCTGTAGCCAAACCATATATTACCATTGTAACCGTCTATACTACTAATGAGACATGCCAGGAGTGTCTCACTAGGTGTCAGAGCGCCGTCCCTGCATCTAATAGAAGGTTGGTACGAAAATTATGGAACCCCCTTGCAGTGTTTGTTAATCATTGCTTAATATTCATGTTTCAAAAGTTCTGTGCAATGAGATCTTTATTTTCGTATCTATTAGCATGTAACCACATAGTTCGGGTCGGTAAATATACAAATCCGCACTCAGGGGCACTCTTCCTTTAATCAGTATTTTAGAAGGTCAAATTGGTGTGATGCTAAGCAAGGGAAACTGGTAGGGATTATAGGCATCGGTTGTTTAAACTTCGCACTACTGGTATATTTTTGGATCTAAGGGTCGTGCAGGTATGGTCACGGAATACCTCGCAATCCAAAAGGAAATACGGAACGGTTAAACCAGTGAAAACGGAGTATCCATGCTCAGCTTCGCGGCCAGGGGCCGGAAAGAATAAGACTTTGAGTTTCTTTTGTAACGACTGTGTGACCGTCGTCAGAAGAGTACTCTTGACAGTGGAGTCCGAACGAGAGTACAGGGCGGTGGCATCGTGTGCTCGAACGCTAAAGCAGTACACGTGCCCAGAACTCAGAGCAGTGAACGCTGCCAGTCGCTATGAGGGAGAGACCACAAAAATGCCAGGTAGCAGTTATGAGTCAGTTGCGGTAGGAACCCTAAATGAGTGGGGAAATCAACTCACGACGTGCAATGTCTCACTTTAATTCCATCGACGGTCGAAATCGTCATCCGTTAGAAGTACTCGATCGGACAAGATACAACATATAGTTGAACGTTTGCTGAGGATGTTCCGGAAGCACATAATCTCCGTCAGTAGGTGACGGTGTCCGTTCGCAGAAGCCGAATCTATTAGTGGAATAATTTGAGTATAAAGACGGAAACGAGTGGAGATGGTTTTCCGCGTGGCTCGCTCGACGTAGCCGTAAGGGAACCTCCCGACCAACACCCACTATAACATTAAACTTAACAATTTATCCGGTTTTACAAGCTCTGGAAGACGAGCAAGGCCTCTTTAAAATTTTCACTATAGACAAGTGGGCGAGATGGCTCAGTGGTTAGACCGCGAATTTACGGACCGGAATGTCCGCGTTTCGAACCCGACCTCTGCCTCTCGGCTTCCCCTGTCTAGGCTAGGCGACCTGGCAGTATGCCAGCCCTTATGCTTGCTTCTGGTGGCATGGCAGTTAGGCACCGAAAGGGTGCTACAGCTGAACGATTTTTTTTTACCATAGACAAGGTCATCACACTTACTGACTTGCTAACCGGAAGGTTCGTGGTCCAAGCCCTACCCCGACATCTGGACTGCTCCTGTCTAGACTTGGGTAACCTGACAGCATGTTAGCCCTCATGGTTCCTTCGGGTGATGTGACAATTGGGCACTGAAAGACAGTTGCAGCTGAACGATTATTACTAATATTTATTAGCCACTTGGCAAACCTGCGAATTTGTAAGAACGTAAACAGTGAAATGGTCACATCAGTTCGGACACAGATTGCACAAGAGAAAACATTCCAGTTACACAAAGAAGGCGCTGAAAAAGCTTTACATCTGTACGAATTGTTACGGCGCATTTCCTGACTTACCAGTGAATCGGAGCTGCTGGCCTGCATGTACTGCTCCATGTAACTGAGAATACGGGACCAAAGGGAGTGAAAATTGGCCAAGTTGTGAAGTGGTCGCAGATGTTGAAGAAAAACCTTCGTCAAGAGGGGAATGGCACGCATTCGAGGATCAACAAACTCAACAGTGTTGAAATGAACCGAAGAAGAGCTCCTGGCCGAGTTGCGTCCAGTCGTGTTAGAGCTGTCCGCCTGGGCGGCCACAGCTTCGTCCAGAGCGATGCTTTCCAAGAATCCAGACAACAATGGGAATATAACCTGAAAAACACGGTAGAACATATCTTAGACACCAAACTAGTCTGGCTCCAGTGAACAGAGAAAGCCACGCATGCACTCATTGTGGCCTGGGAGAATCGCGCATCAACACCGATTTACCTTATCGAAGCAATCCTCCCACTGTTTGCCGGATAATGATTGGAGAATCGGCGACAGAATTGCGCGTTGGAGATAAGCCAGCGCATCGGTCCGCACGTCTTTACGGCAATCGCAACAGAGGCGGCCAATGGCTTGTAAGAGTGGACGCCAACAGTTAGACCAAAGGAATTCGGTATCCACCTCTGGCTGTTGTTTATCACACCCTTCGACAGTTCTTGATGCGTCTTCCGTTCCCAGGGTTTCTGGAACCGGAGAGCGGGTCCATTCCGTGTAGATGGAGGATACACGAGTGAGCAGCAAATGGATCAAGTCCAAAAGCTGAAAGAGAGGGAGTCGTGAAAAAAATTAATAACGTGTTCGAGGAGAATCTTGGCAGCTCAGGTAGCTTACATAGTCGTTGGTTTGTTCGCTTAGCTGGGCAATTTGATTCACCCATCGAGGTCACATCATCAGTCCGTTGTTAGGGAGCGTGGTGGAGTGTAGCAATGAATCGGTGGTTGTGTGCTGATTACTGTTGTGTGTGTGTGTTAATAAACATGCTGCTAGCCTTCGATCACGATTGGTTTTTCAGTCGGATGGTTCCATTGGTTGGTTTGCAATCATCCTGTTATCAAGACACAGGATAACAGAGCAACCAATGGAATCACCCGACTCAACAACCAATCGTGACCGAAGGTCAGTCCCGGCTAGCACCACGTATATTAATAAACACGCAACGCTACTCAATGCAAAGCCACCGACCCATCGATATAACAACTGATGATGAAACGTTTGCGATCAAATTTCCCGGCTCACCGAACAAACCAACAACCAATAACAACATGTTTTATCGATTCGGTCAAGAAGGGACGAACCGTCAAAGACTTGAGACTGCCGTATGCAGTTAAGGGGGGGGGGCGTAATAGGGGGTGGGAAGGTCGCTGGAGGAAAACTCCCCATATATAGCGAGAGGTTTGTCAGATAAACTCTGGCAGAGACACGAGACGGGAAGCAAAAGCAATGAACGTCTACCTGAATAGCGATCACGCCCGTTGTGGGACTGAGAAACAGTTCTTTAGCCAATTCTGCATTTCTGTTCCGCCGTTCTTTGCCATCCTCATCACTCTCCGAGCCAGATTCCGATCCAGTCGAGCGGAGCCCAGCCATGAATCCGGTAGTTTTCCTACCGAAGCCAGGTCTACCGTGACGTTTTGCCGCGTGATTGGGGGCGATAACGGGAGAGGTGCGTTCCAAAACCAAGCTGGAACTTCGGCGCAGACACGCTTCCACAAAGACACGTAAGGTTCGAACACAGCACTGGAAAAGGCGAGGGTTCAAAGGAAAAACATGCGTGAGCTCACAACCGAAAACAAAGGAACGATACAAGTAGCAAATAGATTATTAACCTTAGATCGTGCGCAACTGTCAATCCATGAGTAGTATCTTTCTTAGAATTCGTCCGAATCTGGAAAACGTACAACCCGGGAAATGGGATGGATGTCCTTTTGGTACTTGTCAGTCGGTGAAATGAAGCATAACGATTTCCATGAATGGAGGAAATGAAACTCTCATTTAGGATAAAAAGATTGGGAAGACACGTCAGTGTCACAAACAGCGAGTGCAGCCAGCATTTCTCTACCCTTCGGTGTGTTAGAATTCAATTCAATTCAATTTATCAGCTATAAACCGTATACCATAGGTACATTGGTTCCAGCTGCTACAGTTTCGATCACCGGAAAACGGGAATGTGGAACGTACAACGAAGCCTTAGAGGCGAAGGTATGTTCGGTTTGGTCGGATGTTGAGTAGCTACGCATTGAAGGTGATAGCTTTGATGCACGAGCGCCACTGACTGCGCGATTGGGTCATTTCTGCCAGTGTCATTAACCACTGGTGATTTGAGTCCCGGGGTGCCCATCCAGGGAGGCGGCAGCTGCCCACCCGACCAAGTTTACTGGTTAGTGTTTCTGTACTTCGTTGCCAGGTCATACACTGTCCACCCCTCGATCGCTTCCACTCAGCACAGGGCTGGATGAAAAGAGCTCTGCGGGGCAGACGGTCTTCTGGCATGCGGAGTACATGTCCCAACCAGCGCAACCTATGAAGCGTGAGTAATTCACCTATCGCGGGAGAGTTCCTTCTTCCTAAGACCATCTGGCGTACCTCAGCATTACTAATCCGATGTTCCCACCAGACCTGACCAATGCTGCGGAGACATCGATGATCAAACACTGACATCTTCCGTACGTCCTCTGCGCGTAGGGGCCACGTCTCTGATCCATAAAGCAGTATGGATCGAACCATCGCACTGTAAACTCTTCCCTTGACAGACAAGCTCACGTCACGTCGGCGCCACAGGTGTCGGAGGTTGGCAAAAGCTGCCCTGGCCTTTCCGATTCGAGAAATGATCTCATCTCCAGCCAGTCCACTGGAACTTATACAGCTGCCCAGGTAAAGAAATTTATCTACCACGTCGATTGGCTCACCTGCAAGCATGAGGTGCGGGTTTGATCCCACCCAGTCTTGTAGCAGCACTTTACACTTTGCGGGTGTGAAGCGCATGCCAAACCGTGCGGCAGCTATTTACGTTGTTAAAAATCGTTTGAATTTCGGAAGGATCTGAACCAAGGAGAGCAATATCGTCCGCATACTCAATGTCTGCGAGGGAACGTCCCGGGAGCATTTCGACTCCCGAGGTGTGTTAGAATACGCCTTCCAGGATGGGGTACCCATGAACTCTCCTGCGCTTGCCTGGAGATGTTACAAGAAACGGCCGCTAATCGAAGCCAGTGACGTTCATGCTGTCAGTTTCTTTCCAGGTTGTCTGATTGAGCGCTTGGAGGCATCTCAGAATGCTTGCGAGAGGCCAGCACCAGGTCCCCTCCCTCACTCATTATTTTGGTTTTCTTAAGACTCTAAGTAATTAAATAAAAATTTGTGGTTGTACAGCAGTGAAGCATCAGTATCAACACTGATGTGCTGCCTCTGATAATGATGATGATGATGAGTTTCTCAGAAGTGGTTGATAGAGAGGCGTTCAGCTGTAGCACCCTTTCAGTGCCTGAATGCCATGCCACCCGAAGGCTGCACGTAAGCTGGGATACTTCCAGGTTGCCCCAGCCTATACAGGGAAAGTCGAAAGGCAGAGGTCCTGTTTCGAACCACACGGACCTCCTGGTCAGTAAATTCGCGCTCTAACCACTTGGGCCATCTCGCCTGGTTGGTAGGTGTTATATGGAATTTTTTAAAGGCCAAGACACAGCGTAGTGGAATAAGTTGGGGTAATCCGACGTTTCATTTGCCGTGGACAACTCTTCTCAAGGATTTCTACAATCAATTGAATACGAGTCAAATGCAGCGACATTTGGGTCCACTCTAATGTCTTCTAATTGGTGCATTCCTGTGAGCAGTTGGCGGGCAGATTCGGCCGGAGTGCGTGGGAGCATTAGCTCAGTGTGTGTGTACTTTGATTAGGATGTGCCTCCGTTTGTTGTGGTGTTAGCTATGATGCACCATTGTTGAGATCCCTGCTTGATATCTGGTTACCAAGTCTGCTAAGGTGTGCAATAAGTCCAATCCAGATAGACGGGATGCTGGCGCCATCACTCCGGTTGGTGCAGTTCGGCTGTGTTGATCTCTAGGGCCTCAGCGCACGTCCGTTCCACGTGCAACTTGAATCCTGACTGCGGTATACGTGTACCATCGAAATTGATTTGGTGGCTTGACTAAAATGTGTGAAGTGTAATGGCTGAATCGCGTTCTAGTTTTTTCAACTCCATTCGGTTTCTTGGACGAAAACGCACATGGAATGTCTGGCTGTCTGACCAATGTAGTTTGCTGGAAATCCTGTACAGGGAATTTGGTAGACGCAGTTTGTACGGTGTTTCAGTTCGATTGGGTCTTTAGCCCCCACAAGGTGTCGTTGTAACATGTCAATTCGGAAAAATGTTTTAAAATCATAATACCTAAGTATTTTTCGAATGGTGTCTGAAGTGCCAGCTCTATAGGGTATTTCCACGGTGACCATAGGGTTTTGTTTTCCTGTCTTACCGTTCCGGTTAGCTTACTTCCCATTTGTTGGGCAATGCGCCCCATGGGGCATTTATTTTGCTGTAATACCCTACAGAGTCGGGTCAGCTCGTCTGCTCGCATGGACTCGTCCGATTCTCGATGCGATTCGCCAACGATCCGACAACTGCGCGTTTGACGTAGTGTGGATGCGAAGACACATAAATGCAAATACCTCTCTGAATGTATAGGTTTTCTGTGGATTCCCACTAAGAATCCATGGTCGGGATAATGCGTCTCTTCCTTTGCGATACTATTGGGCGAACTGAACAATTGTGGAATGATACCTGCAAGTGTTTTTGTAAACGAGGAGGTCCAGACAGACAGACAGAGACAGATAGACAGACAGAGAGAGAGAGAGCAAAAACGCAGAACAGTAATCCAAGAGTATACCTCAAAGTTATCCGGGGTAATGAAAGTCGGATCGCGAATTAGGAAGTCTAAACAATCAGCAGCTTGTCTCATAGTGACCGGATCTCGAGAGCCGATGGTGATGTGCAGACCAAGTAGATGAGACGGTACCAAGTGATGCGTCTTCACCGAATGCGCGGGGGGAGCAGTGGGAGAGTGAACAGAAGCGTCATCTGGGATGGGAAGAGCAGACCGATTAGTGGTGATCGTAATTGAATGAGACCGTGTCAGAAAATAAAATGCTAGTTGGATGGCACGTACGCGTCATTCGAACTCCGGGATCGTCTCCGGTGGGCTCCGTAGCAGACAGTTCGACTGATTGTCTGGGTTCGACATCGACTATGACCCACGCGGCTGCTGCATTATCAAACCGCCGCTTGGATTGAGGCACAGTCGAGGAACCTAGGCTCATAGCACGTTTTTCAGCCTGTTTCTCTTCACCGATCGGTTGGGCAGCAGGCATCGAGTCCGAAGGGAAGGAGGTGCAATAGTCGGTTGCTTCGCTGTCACTTGTGTAGCCTCGGGAAACATGTGGACTGGAAAGGGGCACGCGATCTGAGGCGATGTCGTGCATGCTAGAGTCTGGAACAGTAAAGGTGGCGGAGTTAATGAGTTGCTGACACTGTAACCATAGAAACTCAAGCAGCAATAACGGAAAGTCGGAATTAGAAAGACAAACAACTCTTTGAACGGACAACAGTGAGTTAGAACAGTAGAACTGGAACTTGTACATGTGCGAGGTAGGCTAGTGGTTGACGTGCCAGACTGCTAAGCGCAAAGTCTGTGGTTCGAACCCAACCCCGGCAACTCGACTGTTCTTGTCTAGGCTTTCTTCGAGTGGCATGGCAACTATGCACCGAGGGGCGTGTTACAACTGAACGATTATTACTATCATTAATTGATGTGTTTTCACGTTAGGCTTCTACAGTACATCCATAGTTACAGTGGAATTTTACAAACGATGTTTATGAACCAATAGAAGATGGTGAAGTTTCTGCTTCAGGAACATCATGACGGACTTATTTTCCACACAAAACGTTTTTGATGACGAAGGAGACTCAAGGATATTCCAATTAGTGTTTAAAGTGAGATTACTGCCAGATATCAGACAAGATACTCGGTGAAATCGATCGACATCGGGTGTAGCAGTTTTGTAGTGTCGCCAATCATCCATAATGATGATCGTTCAGCTGTAACACCCTTTCGGTGCCTAGCTGCAATGTCACCCAAAGGAAGCACGAAGGCTGGGATAGTGCCAGGTTGCCCAAGCCTAGACAGGGGAAATGGAGAGGCCGGGTTCGAAGCACGGACCTTCCGGGCAGGAAATTCGCGCTCTAACCACTTGAGCTATCTTGTCCCCATCAATAATGCTCAGCGTTGAGCCAAGATGACACTGCATTGTGTTGGAAGTTTCTTTTAAAATCGAGCAGCTAGAGTTGCATAATCCTCGGAATGTTTGTAATAGACCAGCAATGAATTCCTCATCAATTTCTCATATTGTTACTTCACTGTGAGTTTAATGTCTTGCTCGATGGATGGTTTATTTAGTGATACGTCTCTGTGATGGACTACGTGGGGCATGGGAGGCGAAGACGGCGAAAATGAACTTCCAAAGGCGTTGAGATTGTGGTGATTAGAACACCTCACCACCGTTCGCAGTTGATTAGGAAATGATAGGCTGTATTTCAAGTCGGTTGCACAATCACTGGAAACCAAACCATATACCGGCGTCAAGTCATCGCACCAATGTGCGATTCCAATGTACCATTCCGTATGTTTGACGGAACCACCTAATACACATGAGCCATAGGTAGTCGTTTTGAGAGTAGTAACAATAAACAGAAACAACGAACGACGCTTTGTTCCGCTATTTATACCTTCAATCGATTTGGTACGTAGTCAGCGCAGTGGACATGCGAAAGATGTCAACGTTTGACAATCGGTGGCTTCGAAACATTCGTCAGATCTGGTGGGAACACCGGATTAGTAATGCAAAGGTACGCCAGATTGTCCTAAGAAGAAGTAATCCTCCCGCGATAGATGAATTACTCACGCTTCATGTACTCCGCATGCCAGATGACCATCCGTCTCACAGACTTCATTCCACCCAGCCATGTGGTGAGTGGAAGCGACCGAGAGGTGGACAGTGTATGACCAGGAAACGAAGTATGAAAACACTAGCCAGTGAACTTAGTTGGCTCGAAAACTACCACCTCGGTGGATGGGGACCCTGAGACTCAATCCACCAGTGGTTAACGAAACTGGCAGAAATGGCACCAATCGCGCTGATGCATCAAAGCTATCGACTTCCGTGCGTAGCGAGATGGCTCAAGTGGTTAGAGCGCGAATTTACTGAACGGAAGTTCCGTGGTTCGAACCCGACCTCTGCCTCTCGACTTCCCCTGTCTAGGCTTGGTCAACCTGGTAGTATCCCAGCCCTCGAGCAACCTTCGGCTGGCATGGTAGTTAGACACCGAAAGGGTACTACAGCTGAACGCAGTAACCGAATTAACCAAACATGCCATCGCCTCCAAGGCTTGGCTGTGTCTCACACCGCCCTACTTTGCAGTGATCGAAACTGTAGCACCTAGAGCCATTATGCCTATGGTACACGCTTTAATAGCTGATACATTGATTGATTGATTGATTGATGGTGTTAGCGATTAAGTGGTTACTTGACAGCCGCATGGAGTTGACAGAAAGAAGCAGGTCGACTCGGTGACATGCGGCACATCATCACAATCTTCAGCAGTACAGATAACAGCTACAGAATCACACAAAAGGATACATCACAAAGACTGTGAATTTATGAGTTTATTACAGGTCCTAGCTATTTGGGCAATAAACCTGACCAGAAAGGCTCTCCCTTAGGATCCTTTCACAAGTAAAGACCGGAAAGACTGACCACTTTGTGGGATGGCTTGGCACAAAGTACTGAAATGTTATGCCGTCTACACAGGAAGGCACTTCGGTAGATATTCAGCCGCCTTCTAACCAGTTGCTGCCGCAGAAGCTTCCAAATCGCCTCACAGATCAACGCCAGTGCGATGATCTAATCCTCACTGTCTACTCAAACCACTCGCTTGTAAGCTAGGTGAGGTGAACGCATCCGATCAACGATGACTGTCGTCCGTGCCTTGAGACCAAAGTTCGGATGACTGTTGACAGATTCGCAACTGAAGAAACACCCATGTGCGATTGGCTGGATCTCGCCGACTGGTGACGTTACGCTTTCAAGTTAAGTGCCAAACTTCGTGAACAGGCCAACAGCCACCTGATCAAAAGTCAATAAACGCACCCAAGCTTCCAATATCTCAACATGTTGTCATTTGTATTGATCAAATATCCTTCCGGAGGGTGCATAAATATACATATTTTTCTATTTTTTCTATTTTCTAAGACGAAAGATGAATGGCTCCTGCGACTACATTTGGTCACGATCTTGAACTAAATCACACCGCATTAGGTGGCATTTTCTTTTTATTGATAAAATACTCCCGAGGTCCAGCCAATGCCGCTATCAATACCAGTACTACCAGCGTAGCGGTGTATACTACTGATGAAACATGTAAGTAGCGCCTGGTCAAGTGTCAAAACGCCGTCCCCGCATCTGATGGAATGTTGGTGAGGAAAATATGGAACTACTCCGCAGCTTTTGTTCACTATTGCTTGATATTCAAAACAACATCCAGGGAAGTTCGAGAGGACACTTGAGAATATTCACTTTTCAAATACTGTGTGCAAGTGAGACTCTTACTTTCGTGTCGAATAGCTTGTAACCGCTTAGTTGGTCGACCAGAACTCCGTACTGAAGACGTTCTCACTTTCACCATCTGCGTTAATGACATCACTCTTATGCGGTACGTTATGTCCGGTGAGGACTGCTATAGCTGTTGTGGAAGACTGAGGTGCTCTGGGACCACGCAAGTTCTGCAAATCGAATGTTGTCTGTTTCGATGAACGGAACCAATCAGAAGTTGGCCGAATTACGGGTCAGCAACAAAAAATGAAGGCTTTGACCAGTAAAACCCCCGTTTCTCGGACGGGGGCATCAGGACGCAACAGACCAATAGGTTCATGACACGGTCCAGTCAAACAACCGGTAGCGCAAATACCTTCGATGTGTGGATGCCCCGATTCCATCCACTCCAATGGATCTATTATGCTGTCGCCTTCGATGTCTGGCTGTTTTTCAGTCATTTCCATTTATAATCGATGAAGGAGACACTGGCATCTCGACAGCTCAATGGTTAAGGCACGAAACTGCAGCTAACCAAGAGGTCCGTGCTTCACACCCAATACCGGCATCCTGACCGTTCCGAGTCTAGGCCTGGGCAGTATCTAAACTCTTGTGTTTTCACCGATCAGCATCGCAGTCATACACGAGAAATACGATGGAATAGTTCGACTTCGACTAAAGGAACGTTTCTCGCCCATTGGCACCAGGCTTATTACACTAACCACTATAAAGAGCTCACCCAGGAACAAAATAAACGAACTCTGCTTTTTACGTCCAAATGAAATAAATAACTGAATAAATAAATAAATAATAATAACATAATATATAATATTATATAATATGTATATAATATTATATACATAATAATATATATATAATATATATAATATAATAATAATAAATAATAAATAAACAAATAAATAACTGAATAAATAACTGAAATAAATAAATGTACAAGAGGACGGAACAGGTTGACATCATGGGTTGCTTGGATGAGGGGGCGTACACAAATCGATGTAAATGCAAAAAGAAAGTGTTAAATTCCAGATGGAACTAGGCGGCAAGCTCGACTTACAGTGTGTTTGACGCGAACTGTGGCGATGAGATGCAAGTGGTGCGGCGCGTAGACCCGCGCCACAAACATCAATCAGACTGAATATGAGTTGCCAGTCAGAGGCAGGATCCGGCAGATCCGTGGCATGATTGCGTAACAAGTGGGTCAAACCGGCGATTATCTGCAAACCAACCGTATTTTTGCTCTGGTTCCGGTACTGACCGGCAACCGGTTTGGAACGATCAACTGTGGTAGCTGTGCCAGCGACTGCCTGATAACAGTCGAGGAGAAGATGGTCGCCTCGAGTGAGTAGGATGTAATGCAGACAAGCAAATATCTGAAATTAGGAAGAAGAACGAGATGGCGTCATGGAAGTAGCCCACAAAAGTTCCAAAGGGTGGTAAATACTACGGGGTTTGCTTGTAATCTGTTGAGTTTAGCATTCTGATGCGTACACGTCGATAGTGTCACCTCGTCAAAATCGTTCAGCTGTAGCACCCTTTCGGTGCCTAGCTGCCATGCCACCCGAGGGAAGCACGAGGGCCGGAATACTGTCAGGTTGCCCGAGCCTAGACAGGGAAAGTCGAGAGGCAGAGGTCGGATTCGAACCACAGACCTTCCGGTCAGTAGGTTCGCGCTCTAACCACTTGGGCCGTCTCGCCCCCACCTCGTCAAGATGGTTTGTTACCTTCAGGTCACTAGAGCAACCTACGCACAGGTGGCCCCAAGCGGAGACGGTATCAACAGATCGGTCCAATAGGTTTGCGTCGTGCGCGCACACTTGCCAGATATCTGTTGTCGCTCCAAAGTCGAGAAAACTGTTCACTAATCATCTTTCATGCGTGCTCTGGAAAAAGCGTACTTTTTCCGGGCTGTATTTCTGCGGGAAATCAGGAAGTGGGAAACAGCCGACTGGATGGCACTCACGGGAAGGCAAACCAGGGTCGAGAGAATGGGATTCTGTCCCTTCCGATAGTGGAAAACCAAACAACAAAGGCAGTGTGATTCGAACAAGCTACAGAATAAATAGCTGAAAGGCACCGAGTTGACTGTGAGCATGGTGAATGTTGTTTGCGCACGTGACATCCAACTTAATGACCTGATGGTCTGTGGTTCGAACGCAAGCCCTGTCTAACCTGGAGCAACCTGGTGGTACCTCAGATGAGTCGTGCTTCCCTCAGGTGGCATGGGTCCGAGGGATGTCACAATTGAACGATTATTTATCATAGTTGCAATGCACTACTCGTAAGGTTGCTGAAAATTCTTCGACTCACCTGGAATCTTACGAGTAGTGCATTACCTCTATACAGGTATCGCGATATCTCGAATATCGTAGCAACTGGAACATGAGGCGGCCTGGTGCAGCACATTCAGTTGCCTGGAAAAATCACAAACGAGAGATTCACCTGGGTTTCGGGTGAGTCTCTCGCAAAACCAAATTTGTTTGCAAATGAGTGTACTTCGCTGAATTCGCATGGGTGTACTGCGGTTACGTGCTAGTGTCCCACATTCTGGTGCCTCTGTCAATCGTGAAGATGCCGATTGAAAAAGTAACAAACCAAAAAAAATTAGAAAACAGATAACGAAACACGGAAGATAAGAGGTGTATGAGGATCAGAGCCGTGCACACACACACACACACGTCAAATTTCAAGGCAACTGTAGTGA
Organism: Clonorchis sinensis; assembly: GCA_003604175.2. Classification (NCBI taxonomy): domain Eukaryota; kingdom Metazoa; phylum Platyhelminthes; class Trematoda; order Opisthorchiida; family Opisthorchiidae; genus Clonorchis; species Clonorchis sinensis. The sequence continues at coordinate 29,312,029 of CM030372.1, forward strand.
GAGGAGGTGAGCATTTCGGACTAGCGATCATAAGAGATAGATGAACAGTTACCTGACATGTCATTTCGTGTCTACGTAGCAGACATATGGCTAGACGTAGAAAACCGACGACCACACGCTCGGTGAGTGGACTAGGCTCGGCGGCGGTGAGCAACACGTCGGCCAAGTAGCACTGGGTGAAAGGCCATAGATTGGAGACACGATCTCGGTTATACAACAAAATTCGAATGAGCAATTCGAGACAAAATATTCTACAATCTTCTGAAGGTGTGCCCCCAGTGGCACAAAAGGCCGGGTAGTAGGAAGTGCTGCTGGGCAAGGTCATACTGCGTCTAAGAGACTGTTCCACTGGTGGTGAACTAGGCACAATGATGGTATCTTCCGTTCCAGGAGGCACAGATTGCGAATTCGCATCGGCGCGGTTAGAAAGGGCGGGAATTGAATGAGCGTGAGAAATGCCCGGTTCATCACAGTGCGTAATGGCGGTCGGTTCGAAAAACAAGTTGGAATTGGAAGCATTTACGACTGCACAGTCATCACCACGAATGGCACGAAGCAGGGCCTGGAAAAAAAGAACAAACAAAAGCGAGAATTCTGTTAGGAAGGTGGCATGCGGTCCCAGGGAGGCGACGATCAGTGAAACGATAAGTGGATAAGATGGCTCATTAATTCACTCGCAAAAACGTCGACTAGAAAGATGGGCCGAACACTTCGAAGAACAGTTCAGCTGGCCTCTTGCAACACAGCCTGTGGAGATAATGCATACGGGCGAATGGAATATAAACTTTGATCGCCCTTCGGAAGAGGAAATAAAGTACGAAATATCCGTACTAAAACGTGAGAAGGCACCAGGACCGGACGGTCTCTATCCAGCCCTCTTCAAAGAAGGCGGAGAATCCCTGGTGACCCATCTGACAAAGCTTGTTGGTGCTATATGGAACGAAGAGAAGGTGCCTGCAGAATGGGGCATGTCGACAGTTATCCCTATCTTCAAAAAGGGTACGCGGACGCTGCGCGAAAACCACCGTGGCATCAGCCTGTTAGCTGTGGCATCGAAGGTGCTCTCTGGTCTTATCATTCGAAGGTTGACTGAACACAGGGAGAGACAGATCCGTGAAAACCAAGCTGGGTTCCGTTCTGCAAGAGGATGCATCGATCACGCCTTCAACCTCCGAAAGATCCTGGAACAGTGACACTGCTTCCAGCAACGAACTTTATGGTTGTACGGCAGTGAAGCATCAGTGTCAACACTGATGTTGCTGTCTTTGATGATGATAAACCAACAGTGGTTGTGTTTCTCGATCCGAAAGCCGCCTTTGACTCTGTAGACCGCCAGGCACTATGGCAGTGTCTGTGGAGCAAAGGTGTCCCTCATAAATTCTTGACCCTCCTTAAGGCGCTGTACGCCAACTCCCGCGGCCGTGTGAAGGTCTACGGGAAGCTCTCGCCTGAGTTCACCACATCAAGTAGTGTCAAACAGGGCTGTCCTCTTTCCCCTTTCCTGTTCAACTTCGTCATTAATGCGATCATGGAAACTCGCTACAGGCAAACTGACAGTGGTTCGCCAAGGTTCCAAGCGGAAACGGTTCAAACGGAACATAAAAGAACGGACTAAATCCTCGAAAATAGTAGTATCCGTCGGAAGGGTGAACAATACGGACTGGTCAAAAGCGCGGTTTTTCAGAATCCACTAATCGAGGTGTTGAATGACGATTCAGTGGATGGGGCAACCCATCCGATTGGTGGAGGAAATCAATCGCCAGGACGTGTTCGCTGGCTAGTTCACTATTGATAACATGCTCGGGTTAGTACACGAGGGGTTTTGGGCTTACATTGCCCTAACTGCCCACAGCTTTCAAAATGGAACTAGCTCGATCAAACTTCACCTCAGATGTAATTCACGAAGTCATGTGCACAGATAACGACCACTGAGAATTTTCTTACCCGAGTTCAACATAACTGTGAGTGATGAACCGACAAAATCGGAGGTTTAGGGAATGGCAAAACACATTGTGAGCAACTTCTCTTGTGGTCACACATTGCCGGACGAATCCTGATCCCCGCAAAGACTAGGGGTAACCAGGCCCTTACCACATTCCACGTGACCTGCATATGGCTGTTCCTTGTTATGAACTGAGAATGGATGTTACACCACGAAAAAGTCCCATGAATAGTGCTGAATGTCATCGACGTGATCCATTCCAAGAGAGGAGCAATGTGTTATGTAACTAAAAAAAAGTCTTTCAGCTGTGACATCCATTCGGTATCTAGCTGCTATGCCACCCGAAAGAATGACACATTCCGATTCCCCAAATTCCCACTTCTGTCATGTAGAACAGCCAATGTTTGGAACACTACCGTGAGCAATCATACCAGATCAACAGAAACTTGTTGATTAGACAGCTCAGTGGTTAAGGCCGGACCGGGAAGTTCGTTGCTCGAACCCAATCTCAGCATCTCGATTGCTCCTGTCTAGGCTTGGGCGACCTCACGCTTGCTTGTTGGTGTTGGTCGGAGTTGAATTGGGTAAGTCACGTGACCTGTGCACAACAGTATTCGGCAGAGCACGTCAAGTTTGTGACACAGAACAAATACAAACGAGCTGGGGCACAGGATGGACCAAGGCAGGGCAAATCGAAGCCCATCGACTTCCCAATGGATGTGAGTGCATTAAGATACACACCGGTGATCAATTGCTTTTGTGGTCGTTAGGATAGACTGCACGAAAATTACTCGTTTCTACTAACCTAAAGTGATAATCGCTATACCCTAATGTGTGCCTGTCATGGACATGCAAACGTATTGATTAGCTGAGCAAAAACTCCAAAGGAAGCAAAATATCCCAAGGTATGCCTCAAAAAGATATCTAAAACACCCTAACACAATTGAAATTTCATTAGCTTGGTGCCGAAAGACAGAGATATGGAAAATACAAGTTGGCGATGATGTTTTTAAGCAACTGAGTGTGCTACCTAAAAACATCATAAACGAGAGATTCACCTGGGTTCCAGATGAGTCTCTCGCAAAACCAAATTTGTTTGCAAATGAGTGTATTTCGTTAATTTAGTGCAATTTGGGTTCAACTAGAACATAAGGTTGACGGAAGCTTGGGGACTGCGCCTACCTGATGAGTCCCAGGGAGGGCGAAACCGGTTGTGGGCTGTCGAAGAGCAACCTTATGAGTAGTGTATTACGTCCAGAGAGTATGACTCATTTCTTCCATGAAGGAATACTGCATCGGGGAATAATTCGGTCCCCTACAGCAGGACTGTACTTCACTTGTAATATTAGGAATTAAGCTAGATGCAGGAGAGCCAATCAATAAACTCGTGAGATGAATAACTTCTTGCAGCGTCCACATAGAAAGCTCTGATAAAACGGAAACAGCGGGAAACATACTTTGATGAGTTCGGCCAACGAAGCATCCACAAGGAACTTGCTGTCCTTGATGAGTTGCCCTATTTCACACTGCCGTACAGTGTCTAAAGCAACACGAGCTGCACGATGTTCATCGAGCTGAGCGCTAGCCGGTGCATCCATCCAATAGCCAAAACCCAGCTGATCGTCCATAAGGAAATCTGTGTTCGATATGTGTTTTACATCGACGCAGGAGCCGTCGGGGGCTGCTTTCTGTTGTGTATTGTGTGTTGGTTCATCCGGTTCATCTTCCCGATCCGAACCAATCCATCCGGATCCCGATGTCAGGTATTGGTAGAAGGAAGTGAGCACACTCAATTCGCTACAAACAAAGAACAATAAATCGGTGGAGCAAACGAGGAAAGGTTTTCTGAAGCGAAAGGCTTGCGTACTCAGTCAGAGGACGTGTGGAAAAGCAAATATATCCGGGACTAAAGAAACCACCAGCTGTGGTCAGCTAAGCAGTGGAGAGCTGATCTGCTTTAACCTAAGTTGGCCGGTATTGTTCACGTTTAGGCTGGAACTGAAGCAAACGGTTACCGCAATTCCAACTCTAACGACTTGCCCATTAGAGTACCATAGTATGGTGGGTTATGGCTGATTAGAACAAGAGACAACCAATATCCTCAGTCGACTGGGGGTGGGTTATGATAGATGGTCAACCGCATGCATGCAAGTAAACCACAAAGAAGTTGAACACCGTCGGCGTAGAGAAGGGAGTGAACGCAAAACTGAAAAGAACGAAGAGGACCCCTGACAGGTTTCGCAATGATGCGCCCCCAGGCCTTGATCACTCCTCCACTCACTAAGTGATCGTTTTTCTGTCTGTCTGATTTCTGTCGGTAACCGAGAAAAAGTATCGGCGGTAGGGGGGATCCTCGACGTTCTCTTGAGATTGCATAAGCCTAACTTTACGGGAGGAATGGAAAACTCACCGGCCAGATTGCTCTGTTCCTGTAGCAGTTCGACCAAGCTTTCCGGTTTTCACGTCCGGTATCGGAATACAACCTTTGGTGGTCAGACGAACCCGGCGAGACGGAGCGAGGAAATCTTCCGATTCAGTCAGTTCGTCGGGTAGGAGACCAGCACGAAAAAGTTGGAGTAGACAGTCCAGAAGGGAATGCCAACCATAGCGGAGTATGTCAGCGTGGCTGGAGGTGAGCGCGAATACCAAACGTAAGGCTAAACGACCTTTAGCGTTCCGACCGATATAGACAGGCAATCCGGTAGGAGGCTGTTTGTTGGGAAAACAGAAGACAGACAGTCTATGTTGATGTCGGGGCAAGACATTTCTGTTGGATGGAAGGTTGATGTAAAAAAAAAACTCCGTCTCATTAGTGCGCTATTGAACACTTTGTTTTTCAGACCATATTTTTTTTGAGTAGACGCGAATTTATGGATCGGAAGGTACGTGGTTCGAGCCCGACCTCTGCATCTCGACTTCCTCTGTGTAGGCTTGGGCGACCTGGCATTATCCCAGCCCCCTGAAGACGACTCGATGCGTCGGAGACGGTTTTGCTTGTTTGGTTGGAAACCCCAAGAGTTCCGCACACCTCAGGAATTCTTATCTCGTTTTTGGACTCATGTCGGGTCATTTCGTAAATTCTATCTGACGATGGAATTCACATGAAGATAGTAAGGTCACATAAGTGATCAACTTGCTGGAGAACGCAGTAGCGTCAGAAGGCATATGGAAAAAAATCTTGATAAGTGATTGCTAATGACGTTGATGGAAGCTCTTGCACGAATCCCTCGTCTGCACCTCCACAAATGGGAACCTCAGTAAAAACAAATCAAAGTCGAGAGTGTTCAGAGGGATGATGAAAAGGGCAGATTAAATGGAACTCCAAGGCTAAAATCAGTTTCACCTGGTGATCTTTGAAAATACATTCTCAGAGCACTCGCTTTCCCGAGTATACAAGAACCAGTTTTCACTCATTTGGATAAGACAAATTACGCGAAGGACCTGAATGACAGCGGAGACTGAATGGCATGAGTGGAGAAACGCTGTTTTGCCTACCGGAAGCATGGTGACGGTCGCTCATATAGCTCGCGAACGGACTCAGCAAGAACAGTTGACGCTGATGCCACAAGAACACGGTTGGTCTAGAAGTTCCAGCATGCGAACTGGTGGTTTGGAATCAAGCGCTTAAAATGACGAGAAGGGACGATGATCGCTCAGCTGTGGCTATCATTCAGTTGTAGCACCCTTTCGGTGCCTAACTGCCATGCCACCCGGAAGAAGCACGGGGGCTGGGATACTGCCAGGTTGCCCAAGTCTAGGCGGAGGTCGGATTCGAATCACGGACCCTCCGGTCAGTAAATTCGCGCTCTAACCACTTGAGCCCCCTGATATATGTGTGTCGAGACAAATGTTTCATCCATAAGTCACATGAGGCCACACAGGAAAACGACGAAAACCCCCCCCCCCCCCCCCCCAAAAAAAAAGTCCAGCTTTACAAATAGAATATTCATTTGAATCAAATAAAGCCAGCATGCCATCCGAAGGGAGCACAGGGGCTAGAGTATTGCCAGGTTGCCGAGGCCTAGACAGGAGCAGTCGAGATGCTGAGGTTGGATTTGGATCACAGACCCTCCGGTCAATAAATTCGAGCCTTAACCACTGAGCTCAAAGTGGATGAGAACGAGACAAATAGGTAAGAAGCCAAGATCACTCACCTCTGCCGTGGTCAAAAGCGTGGTGAATTTGCACAACGAAATGACTAGGTTATCCAGCACGTCACTCATTCCATGATGCGCAGCTATGGCGGCGCACCGAATGAATCCGTGTACCACTTTGTTCTGAACGGCTGGATCAATTGTCTTGTCAAAAATGAATGAGAGCGCAGATACTGTTGGGCCCCAAATCAAGTCGAATAGATCCGCGTCCAGCGTGCCAGTTTGAACATGCACGAAGTTGGCCTGCGAGGTAGCGGCACGTCTGAGTAGGCACTGGTTTTGCATAGGGAAAGGAAGAAAAACATGGAATGTGCTCCAAATCAGCCGAAACATATGCTCAAAAAAGAACCCCCACCACATCGGTGTCCATCGGAAATAAAATGTGTAGGAGGGTGGAGAGAATGATCCGTTTGGACGGCTACTAAAGCACGATGCGAACCTGTCACTGGACACTGATGATGAAGAACATCTTACACCTCAGCAGTTACGAACCTCGCAGAGCTCTTTTCGTCCAGCACTGTGCTAAGTGGAAGCGACCGAGAGGTGGACAGTGTATGACCTGGCAACGAAGTACGAAAGCGCTAACCAGTAAACTTAGTCGGGTGGGCAACTGTCGCCTCCCTGGATGGGGACCCAGGGACTCAAATCACCAGTGGTTAATGACACTGGCAGAAATGACCCAATCGCGCAGTCAGTGGCGCTCGTGCATCAAAGCTATAGCCTTCAATGCGTAGCCACTCAATTTCCGAACAAACCGAACATACCTTCGCCTCTAAGGCTTCGTTGTACGTTCCACATTCCCGTTTTCCGGTGATCGAAACTGTAGCAGTTGGAACCAATGTGCCTACGGTACACGGTTTGTAGCTGATAAATCGAATTGAATTGAGTATTTATGAAATACGTTGGTGGGAATTTCCTGACGCCATCAAGTAGCAACTAAATACAGTTATCTACCCAAGATCCCTCTCTCGCTCTCTCTCAAATAAAGGATCAACAAGGGCCAATAGGTACAGTGGAATTGCTCACAAGAGAGATCGAATTCCGGCAGTGGCCGGAGTTGTCCCTCCTGAACATGCGCATAGCTAGATACATTCATAGGAAAGGGGGTAGAGAAAGGGCTACGTAGCAAGGGATCCCGTTTGACTGTGGCTCCAAGAAGATTGGATTGTCCACTGAGTTTGGCTGACCTCCAAGCATTCTCCTAACTACTCTACCGGGTTGTCTCTATTCTGACAGACGTTCTTCGGTTACTGAACGATGTAGAAGCCTTCACAGATCTCGTCAGACAAACACAATAACAGTAGATTTGCGTATCGACAAGCAAGATGCAGTATGAGGTAGCAACAAGGGACGACAGTAAACATAGTTCCTGTGCTGAAGGGTCGGGGAAACCTGGAATGACCACCTCCAATATTTATCGTGGCTGTCAGTTTTCCTGAAGTATTACGGTAACACATTTCAAATATGGCGTAACCTAGATATGAATAGCTCAAATGTCCCAAAAAGCAAGGGTTCTTGTCTTATTGATCCCCCCACGCAACTTTGCGCATCACTAGGTAATATGGGCTTTGGATAACTGCATTGATCAAAGTTGGAAATCCAGACATATCGAGGATACTGTTAGAGAAGGGACGCCTTGTTCTCAAGTTACTCCGATTTTCTTGGTGCAGAGATGAGCTAGTATTCCATCACCTTCGCGGTCATCAAAGACATCAACATCAAACAATCACAAAATTTGTTCATCTTTAAAGCGCTGAGGTGAAAAAGGAAAGAACCGATTGGGAATGGACATGCTGCTGGCTTGTGGCAACCATCTTGAGGTACCAATCAGACGACCTGGATAGAAACTGACGGCATGAACGCCACTTACATTGGTTAGTCGCCATATTTTGCGACAGTTCCAGTCGAGACCTCGTCCTGAAAGACGGACCATATTGAAATTTTTTTGTAATCTCTTTCACACCATTCTGTCAAGCCACACGTTATCCACCTTGCCTGTTTACACCATCCAAAAAGGGACACAGTGAACAGCGCTCGTCTCGGTGATCCGGCACGCGCAACGCATGGTCGAATCCTCCCAGTTAACGATGCTGGATGGTTTACGCTGCTTCACAGCCGAAAATCCATTTCCGAACTACCTCTTCAACAATGCCCAGTGAATCTATCATGATCATGATCGACAACATGACATCAGTGTTCAACACCGATGCTTCACTGCCGTGCAACCATGATTTATTTGAAAGCCTCATTGCGAAGAAAACAATGAAGGTGGACGGGGAAGGAACTTATTGCTGGCTTCCTACAATCATTCCGAGGTGCATATACCTCCAAACACTCATTCAGGCAATCTGGATAGAAACTGACAACAAGATCGCCACTGACATCGGTTGGCAGCCATATCTTGCAGCGTCTCCAAGATGGCACCACGCGACGACCGATGTGGCATGAGTTTATTGTTAGGCGTATTTGTCATGGTTGTACGTGGGCTAGGATACTGTCAGGGCTCCCACACCTAGACAGGAAGACGATTAGGGTCCTCAACCAAAGCCTTTGGCTCAAAAGCCTAACCGCAAGGCAGCGGTGTTTGGTGGGAAATGCAAATGCGTTGCCATTTCTACGGAACAAGTCACCACATGTTCCAACCCCCAACCTGGAGGACCGGGAGACTGTTAGACCTCTAGCTATTGACAAACCTGGAATGAGAGACTCTGTGAGTGTCGCAGGGACACTCCCCAGTATAGGTCAATAGGTCGCTGAGGTGTGCAAACCGTCACACCACGGTAAGGTCCACTCTTTTCGCGAATCAATCTATCATGACCTCATGAACTCCGGATTTGACTACCACAATGTCATCCTATTAGGAAAACAGTTGAACACATTTAATCCTCCTGTCCCTTATCCATTAGTTGTCGATTTGCGTTAGAAAGCCATATGATGTAAACGATCTGGTCCTACTACTTACTTTCCACAAGTAGTTTTCACGAACCAAGCCCAGTTGTTCACTAGGCATGACGATCTCATTCTTTTGAATGTTGGTGAAGATTTCTTCCAAAAGCTTTGGAGAAAAGTCGCCAGTTCCATTCATACCTTTAAAGGGTTGAAGAAAAACAATGAGTGCGAAAAGAATTCCAAAAGTGTGTGTGTGTTGGGAAGGTTTGGGAATTTTTTATGGAAGGTTCCGTCCTGTAAGTGAAGACAATCTAGACTGAAAAGCCGAGAAGTACTGTACAGCTGTTACTCTCTAATCGGGAATCATCAGTAGTCAAGGGCCTCAACGAAGTTCACAGGGTTTTGTACCTAGCTGGGAGGTCAAGGGTTCGAGACTCCCTACTGGCGTTACCTGATATGTACATTGCTGATGATTCCCAATAAAGGTAATGCAGCTACAAAATGATTCTTGGCTTTCCTGCACGGATTGGATCCATCAAAATCCAACAGTGTCCTTGAGGAGTGAACACAACTATATAGGGAAAAAAATCACGCACCTACCGGAAACGCAGCCTAGTTATCGGGTCTCAATCCACCATCGGATAAGACACTTTGAATGCATTTAGACTACTTTTGAGGATATCGTTTCAGAAGGGCTTCGTTAACAGTCTGGGCAACGTTTCGCTTTTGACACAAAAGCTTCATCAGGCCAAGTGAACAGGTCACCAAGTTAGCCAGGTTATAAGGCAGACGAGGCACCAATCAGGAAGTCCTCTTCAGGTTATCACAATCAGTCAGTGATGAGTGTCAATTAATGGCTCTTGTCGGCTAGTGTGGTTGCCAAAATCTTGAATTGATGGGTTGGAGGAGTTTCAAATTAGTTCCAATCGGCTCTTGTTCTTTAATCTTCCACTTCACACTGCTTCAATTGAGGATTCACCTCGGGTGCAACTGGTAGATTTTCCTTGGTCTTTCGTGGATTCGTGAGCGCTGCGACAATTTAGTTGGGAGGTGAGGTGAGATCAAGTGGAGTTCAGATGATGACTACACCTCCTGATGACCGCAAACCAACACGTGTCAGCTCGACTGATTCAAGACCGTTCTCCACACGCTTGCCAGTTCCACGCCTTCTATTCTGTTAACACTGGGATGCTTGGCGATTTCTACCGCCTCGGCTATCAGTCTCTCTGACATGGACCGTAGTCCTCACCTCAAAATCTCAACATTTTCTAAATCTACTTTGTGTCCCGTGTCCAGTGCATTTTCTGCAATCGCCGAGTCTGCGTTTCTCGGCGGCCTGTTTATTTTCCTCTTATGCTCTCCGATTCTGGTCTGAAGTTCCCTGGCCATCTGTCCTATATAGACCTTAATGCAGTCGTTACACTTAATTTTTTAAACACAGTCTCTAGTTCTGTTTGCCGGGAGGCGATTGTAACAGCGCAGAGCGCAATGTTTCCCCTCTGGAAACCTAATCTTATGATGGCCGCGTTTAGAATCCTTCGAATGATCTCCTATGTCCCAAGCCATTTTTGTTTGGGTTTCGCCACCGGTACCAACACCCTTCGCAATTGACGCCTAATCAAACTAGTTTAATAACCACTACCCCGAAGTTTGTTCTTTACTTCAATTTGGGCCGCTATCCGATCAGCTTCTTCTGTTCACAAGGCCCTACACGCTTAAACATTGATGAGGCAATACTAGCGAGGATAATCCGTAATTCAGTCCACTCCGTAAGCTGTCTACGTCTGAAAGTATGAGAAAGTACGAACAATGCTATAGTGGTCCCAGATATTATTCGTTAATATATGAGTAAGTCACAATCCCGGGTGACTGTGCAGCATGAACATCTGTTGACCGATTGGAAGCAGGTGAAATGCCTCTGAAGCACCATATTTTATTGTCTCCTTGACAACATTCAGAATAACCCACACCACAATTTGGTCGGTAGAAGGGTCGACGGTTTCAAGTAATCTGGTCACTCAATAACAGTCAACGATCATAGGACGAACGACTGCAACCAATCAGGCGTGCGGATGAAGGTCATATCGATCGCATACAAAAACTGGTATTATTTATTCGTAGTGCACTACTCATAAGGTTGCTGAAAATTCTTCGACAGCCCACGACCGGTTTCGCCCTTCTTCGGGCTCATCAGATAGGCGCAGTCCCCAAGTTTCCCTCAACTTTATGTCCTAATTGTATTAGTTATTTTATCACCCATGTTTACGGCACAATAAAGTCTACTGTCGTCCATGAGCTTCTCCACTGAGTGCTAAGTTCCAGTACGCCATTCCATCGATAACCATTAACCGGCACGTGAATTATTCGGTCTCGTGAATAATGTGGGAAAAGTTAACGAAATGTCTTTGTTCACAAGCTAATCAAACCCTTGTACGCGGGAACAAAGCTGTGTTACCTCGGTGGCTATGAAGTGAGCACAGTGGGTGTTGTCTCAACGGACACGACGCTACGATGCGTAGCAAAAAAAGGTTTCATAGATAGAAACAACTGGAAATGGCAGAGCGTTGTGAAAAGTTGTTGTCTACGATATAGTTCACACTCACTGTGAATCGCTTGTCAGCGTATTCGATAGGCAAATTCACCAGACGCGGAAGAAGTCGAGACGTCGAAACGTCAACCCCCAATTACCATCATTCTCCAGAAATCAATGGAAAGGTTAGAATGACAACCAACCGTAGCTTACGAAATATATGTTTGTAAAAACGCAGACCACTACCATCTTCCCCGGTCGGAAGATGAGGTTGACATGAGCGACGGCGTTAATAGCAAGAAGGAGCCGCCGAAACCTCCGGTGGCAGCATCTGAATTTGTTTTTGGGGCTCTTCTACACTAAAACTGCCTTACCGTTCGCCATTAGGCGCTGCTAGGGTCAATAATCCTAAGCTGCAAGAGACTGGTCAGAAGATTGGGCCGCATGCCGGTCCAGCAGCAAGGCGAACTCTGATTGGTCAAAAACTTTTGTCACAACAGCCAATCACGCTTCAGTATTTGCTGAATGTACGGCAGTGAAGTGTCACTGTCGACCCTGATGTTGCTGTGTTTGATGATGATGATGCGCTTAATGCCAGTTACCAATGTCGCGTCCAGAAGGCATCCGAATAACCAAAATACTAAAAAGTCACTGGGATTCGACTGCAAAGATGGCATCCGCTCGAGCAGCCGCCCCAGAAAGTATCACAGACTTAGGTTGTTTGTCAGTCTAACGCTAAGGAATCTGGTTGTATGCATTTTATGCGGAAAATCAAATCTCAAAAGCTGTTCGAACGCGTTTTCGTCTCGTGTCGTTCCACTCCATCGAACTGCTCCCTAGAAGAGATCTCCCGTTCCCCTGTACACCATTTTTAATTGAGGAAACGTTGACACCAGTCGCAAAATATCGTAGAACCGGCACGGACGAACTCATCCTTGTCGATAAGCAACACGAAGTTAAAACCAGAAGAAACATACCACTCAGGTTTTTCTTAAAGTCTGTCAGAGTCATTGGAACATTTTGTTTCTTGGAGTTTGGGTTGTGTTGATCGGTATTCAGCATGAGTATGGCGTAAGCAAGGGTGAAAGCTGAGTCGACGTCAACAAACGGAGCATTGTTTGCGACGAACCAGTGCTCGGCGAAGTGTTCCACCAGCCGCTGGATAAGTGGAGCCTCGCCGGGTAATCGGAATGCTTCCAGGTATGCACGCAACGCCTCGTCGATTTGGACCCCGGCGAAATTGAACTGTCAGGACGGCACAAAAAACAGTCAATATACAAAAATTGCGTAAGAGTTCATTTACATGGGAAATTTGTCGGAATTTGATACAACAATCCAGTGGAATTTTAACGAAATGACGCATGTGACGAGCAAACGGTATCTTCGAGTGAACCTCCTCGTCCAAAACAAATGGTCCACTTCGACTACAAAAGTACGAACCAAATGAGCAAACAGGCTCCCACGTGAGACAGTCACACGTGCATAAAGTCGGCCACAAATGGCTGGATGACCTCAAGGCCAAATGAGTGAGGACAAACAAACGCCAGTTCATATACACGCATTAAACACAACAGTGGGGCGGGGGTTACAAATAGGGACAGAATAAACGTGGGGAATTTAAAACGTCAACGTAACGCGGACGATACAACGCACGTACAAGAAGTAAAAAATGATTCTTGTAGTCCAGCGCTTCAAATCAGCCACAATGAACATGGTCGTTCAGCTTAGGTGCCCAGGTGCCATGCCACCTGAAGGAAGTACGACGGCTGCGATACTGCCAGTTTACAAAAGACTGGACAGAAGTCGAGATGCAGAGGTCGGGTTCGAACCACGAACCTTCCGGTTAGTAAATTCGTGCACTAATCATGATGAGAGAGCAATTCGACATATTCCATTTATTCTGAAGACTATGCGTGTCTCGTAAAAGAAAACTTTGGTTCAACCACAAACGGTTGAATAAACACTCCAGCAGAGACAATCTGCCCTCCCCCGGAATAGACAGTTCCTCCTTGTCACAACAAGCAGATCAAAGTCCGGTAACACCAACCATCCTCAGTTAAACTATAACGGTACACCTCAATGACGATCCAAAAACCAAACCTTGACTATCTAGTCAAAACGCACGCAGTCTGTGAAAGAACTATTAAACTGACCTCACATAAGCAGCAAGAACATCGCTATTTTTTCGGTCACTCAAATATTCCCCAATCATCCGCTTGTCGAGCCTGGGATTTTCACGCAGAAAATGGGCCATCTCGTCCGGATCGAGCGGCATTCGCAGTACGCCATTCTTCTGTAGAAACGCTATGCCAGCCTTGGGTGAGATGTTGAACTGATCGGAACCGAGGATGAGGATCTGAGAATAAGAGAAGGAACAGATGGAACATGCAGTCTGATGCTATGAAATCTGGGCGGCGGGCGTTAATTTGCTTCCTCTAGTGAGCACAACAAGCTGCAAACGAAAATTATCCAAAATATGAAGGCAATGGACGCCGAAGAAAAGAGATGTTGCCTAAAACAGTTGAACATTTCTTTTTATGGAATGAACAACAGTAAGAAGCAAGGAAATAAGCAGAAGCTTCCAATCGAACGGAAATAACTAAATACCAGGGTGCTCAGCCATTTGTATAAACCACGTGCAGTCATTTTTCACGCACACCGATGAGGAAGATGATGACGGGAAGCTTGGTGAGGCATTTGTTTCTATCGAGAGCTGTCAAGGCAAGTACAATGTCGCAGACCGATCTGTCATACTTTATGGATCAGCTGAGTGTGGAACATCCCGGTGTTTGACCACCGGTGCCTCTGAAGCATTGCGCGAGTCTGATGAGAACATCAGATCAGTAATAGTGAGTGACGCCACGTGGTTTTCGAGAAACCTCATTCTCCATCGATATGCTAGAGGACCGTTTGCCTCGTAGAGCCCTCTGCGTCGTGTCTTGCATCGGATGCAGACAATGAAGGGGGGCGGTCAGTCCACGACTTGGCAAAGAAGCATTTAATTGAGTCGCTTTGGTAAATTCGTCTTTCCGGATGGGGACCGCGGGATGAGACAAACCAACGGTTAGTGACCCTGACAGACACGGCTGTATGAGTCAGCCAATGGCGGCCCCGTAGTAAAGCTATCGACTTCATTGCGCAGCGCACAATTTTTGCCATACTGAACAAATAGACACGTCATCAAGGCATAGATTGAGCGCCATCGCCTCAAACACGTGACTCTCATTCCTCTGTCCTCCTTATCCTCGGTGAACGAAGCCGTAGCAGCCGGAACCAACGCACTTCGGTGCATGGTTCGTGGGTCAGAAAACTGAAATGAACTGGCTGACTGGTCGAGAACCAAAAATTTTGGACGAGATTGCCACGATCCCGTCTCATACGATAATAATAATAATAATAATAATAATCGTTCGGCGTCCAGCTGCCATGCCTACCGGAGGAACCACGATGGCTGGGATACTGCCAGGTTGCCCAAGCCTAGACAGGGGAAGTCGAAAGGCAGGGATCACGTTCAAACCACGAACCTTCCAGTCAGTAAATCCGCGGTCTAACCACTTGGGTCATTTCGCCTCTAGGGTCCCTTAAACGTGAACGAGGAATGCTTCTGAGATAGGACCATGGACCTTTGGTTCCACCAGTGCCTGAGTCGTTCTTTGGGGTGGCAGATGGCTATTAGCGAATTTACGTATGTACGACCCAGCTGAATTCAGCTACCCAACTAGCCTGAGTTATCCTGAAGTTTACAAGAGGCCTTGGAAAGACTCGTACAACTACCTATACCTCTATGCATATTCAGTTATATTGATGGCTCAGAGCTGTACACTAAAAATGACTCGGCTTCTGAATGCCCTGATTCGAAGTATCTATTCTCCTTTAGACTAGCTGCTTGCAATGGAAGCTTCACAAAAGTATAGATGGGGAAAGTTTCGGTTGTGGTTCTCGACAGCTATAGAGCGGCTTTTAGGATGACATTAAGAACGATCATTTCTATCCCGATTTGTTTCCACTTAATTTGAGAAGTTCGCATTACAAGTGAACATGTAAACAATCAAGTGAAAGTGCTCGGTCGGGTCGATATTTCGGAGGCCAGGTCTTCGAATACGTGTGGGCAGCGCGAGTCAGAAATGCATGTATAGTGGAATGCCAGGCGTAAGTTGTCTGACCATTTGTCTCTGAGCTTTAGGCTCCTCATTGGTGAGTGAACACCAGTTTTACCGAGTTGGAACGGACAACATTCGAGATGCTCGACGTGCAGCCGTATCAAGGGCCTGGTGGACCCAAGCTGGAAAGCTGTTTTTTCAACACTGACTGGATATGCGAATAAGCCAGGAGAAACAGTCGAAAGGGAGCATGGTGTGCGGTGTGGGACGGAAAACGACAATCGACCAGGGGTAGACACTTGTCTGCTCCATTTTTATGGGTAAATCAGGTCGTCGAGATTTTGATGGCTATCGTTTGGCCAGCGGCAGTTATATTTCGAATTACTACGCTTTGAGACAGGCTAATTCTGGGATTATGGAGTTTGTCTTGCAGGTTCTCTTCTATCAGTCCCACGAAAACGAACATACCTTAAGAGCGGTGCCCGTACGTGAACATTGTTTTGTAGTGCTCCGCCGATATTGATTTCGATTCAAAATTGATCGGATTAAGCGTTTTTCCGTCATCGCCTGGTGGCTTATCAGTTGTTCGATTTTTTGTCCATTTCCATATTGCCACTATATTTTATGCAGAATGAAGGTTCCGTTGTCTGTTCTCTATGCTCTTACTGCCGTATTGGGTCACGTCATTTTTCTGACTGTCGGGATTCTACGGGGTCGCATGGTGAACCGTTGCATATCACTTGAGTGACAAATCCATAGCAGTTTATCTGGCGACGGGGATGGGATCAAAGTGAAATTCGTATTCTGTTCAGAACACCGTCGATCGATGCCAGTGTGTTGGTTGAGACTGCATGCGCCGAGTTGATGGTCCGGTCAGCTTGAGTTTACTTAGAACCAACTTTTGTGTACTCGGTACTCATGGTGAAAGGAAAACGCGATCCAACATTCGCGGACAAACTGTACCGTCTTAAATGTGGGTAGCCTACCATATACGTTCACTCAGCAATGATCAACGTGCGTGTGTGGATGAAACTAAAGCTAACCGCGCAGACAAATTCCGGTAAGAGTTTGGACCTCAGAGCCAAATTGTTGCCGAAGCAGACGACAACAAACGACAACAGTATGTTGTCTGTGTGTCCCAGATTTGCTGGTTCACAAGGGCTGTTCATAATTATCCCATTGGGACTCCTTTCGATGATCTCGAAACATCGCATCATTTGGTTTGGGAGACTGCCAAATGTGTATAGCTCAGTTGGAAAGATTTAAAAGCACAAATGACAGCGGAGGTAGGTTTTCGAATGTCACTAGCCGACCCGAGTGATCATCATCAAAGGAGACCATTTGGGAGGATGGGTCTTTCGACTCTTCTTGGAAGAAGGGAGTTGTTGCATACCGGGTGATAGCCTACACCAGAAGTCTTCATAATTTAGTCAAGATAATAGCCTGTTCAGAAGGTCCTCTTTTTGAAGAGCTTATCGCAAGGCCAGTCGGTGTATCCCCCTTGTATTCGCTATCATGAAGAAAGGTGTCACTGACCCAACTTGAAACATGTTAGAAATAGAACATGGTGCGAATCTTTCCGAAATGTCGTAGGCAGTGTTTTATGTAAACCGGGAAGTCCCATCTTTGGCACCACAAAAGAGCGTATTCCCTATCAGAATTCGATCGATATTTCCACACACGGACCTGTTCTGTAACGGAATAAACCCTACCGTTCATTTCACGCATGTGACTTTTTGGATTTTGACAAAGGGGTCTTCTGATCTGAAAACTATTGAGAAGTTTGGAGAAATGTCTCATATGTTGTTCAGTGAAACGACTAATCGTGTGACCTGATTTCAAGCCCTATTTACCGCATACGGAAACCCGGGTTACCATTTAGTAGGACGAATTAGAATGAACTGACCGTTCGATTTGAACTTTTAGGGAGAAGGAGATTGTCAGAGTGACCTAGATTTAGCCACGTATTAAATTATCCTGCTTGATCTGTTGGCCATCCGAATAATCTCTAGTTGAATTGTATCGACTAGGCGCAGCGTCCATTTCTATTCGCAGTTCCTACATGTTTTGTTGTTTCAAAAGTACTCAATTCGAGCCTACATTTGGACGAATGACGTTTCCTGATCTGTCAGCATCGTGGAAGCATACATTTGGGCCGGGTGAATGGTTAAAATCCGTAATCAGTAGTACTTTTTTGCGATATTGGTAGACCTGGGTATTGGTCCTCAGCTGCTGTGCTAAGCGCCAATTACAACCACGAACCAGTACAATTCAGCACGAAGTTGAACCTTAGTATCACACGAAAGCTGTGCATCTCGATAAGTATCCGACTATCGTACGTGACTTGGTTTAGCACTCCGGCTCCATCAATTTCAGTCAACTTTGCGCCTGTGATATGCTCCAACGAGTATTGAACGAATCCGTGTGGACAAAGTTGAGTCTGGTCCGTTGCTTGGCAACATAATTTGTCAAAATTGCTTACGGCATTTACGTGATAGGCGACTACTAATTCCGTGTCAACGGCATAGACATTTCTCTTCTGGGAATGCACATTCATCCAAAGTATTTGCTGCCTGACTTTGGTGGGTTTTCTTCCTTGGAAGAGGGGTGATGGTTGTTGCAACGGGCCACCGAAGTCGTCCCTTGGATGGAGATTTCGATTCTCATTTGGAGGCCTGACGTACGTAAGGCCAGATTCGCTCCCTTCCATCTGAGGGCTTTGTACAAAATATTGCATTCTGCCTGAAAGGTCTTATTATCACAGGATGAGCAGTAGAGTTCAAGAGAAGACCAGAAATGAAGCCGCTAAATGTACCGTAAATTGCCAGCCATTGGGGATCGGTCCCCCGTACGTATGATCCACGTTCACATAAAACTGTAATAGCACGACACCAAGATGACTGCAATCATCATCAGAACAGCAAGAAGACAATGAGGGCAGTTGGAGAAAATCTGAGGATTCTCAAATGAGATTTGGTCTTGCCAGTGAGACCAGTCTATGCTAAAAAGCCGACAAACACACCACTGTTCAGTTATTTCATCCTTATTGAGAATCATCAGCAGTGCGTATCTCAAGATTTCGAACCCGTGACATCCCGGCTGTTGGTTGAACACCTGTGCGGGAGCTAATCACGGAGTCTTCCAGCCGCTCATGGCTGGACATCTAGAAGCTCTGAGTTCCCTGAGATCCACATACAGTGCTTCTCGGCTTTTCAGCATAGATCAACCTTAATGACGGGACGAATTTTCAACTGAAAACTACAGAAGTGTAAATCTTGACATTGAGATGGACCGCTCATCGTGAAACCCCACTCGGATGTCAGATATGGGAACCATTTAAGAAAGCTAATTTCCTATTGGAAATTAAACTATCCAAATTGGGCTTGTAAGCGTAAACAAGTGAAAAATAACCACGGAGTGGCTTCTCACTTTTTGTTTGAAAAGACATCAGATAAAATTGACCTCACCAGGTTTCTCACGACAACACCAGTGACTGGTCTTAAACCCGATGCTTTCAAACTTAAAAAGGATTGCGTTTTCGAAACAACATGGAGACTTTTTGTACGCTTAGGTAGGTAGGGGGTGCAGTGGTATGATTCCAAATTCTTACCACTGACTCCCTTGAACACGGGATCGGGAGACAATTTTAGGAACTTCACGGTCACTTTTGGGAGGATCGCCTAATTTCACAGGATTCTTTCAAATAATGGGAGATTACGGCTCTTCGAGCTGGACACCAACCAGCCAATACGCTTGCACTAGGGTGAAATTCAGAGTTGGGATCGGCTTCAACGTTACGACTGGCTACGACTTTCGGTGGACCCTCCATGTGTGATGTTCGGATGCCGGTCGCTTAGAGGTACTCATCGATAAAACCACACACAGTTCCTGATGACATGATACACTACCGAGGCTTTCTTTTCAGAATTCTAAAATTTCGTTTCATGTGCATATTCCTCCACAAACGTTTTGTTGCAAAGACCGCCTTGTTTTTAATCAAAATGTGTAATCTTTCAATACGAAGATCGTTCAGGCGATGGTGTAGGTGACAGCGCTGTTGCATAGTAGCCTAGAGGAACTTGTCAGGTCCAA